>CM021102.1:517174339-517193944 GCA_007115665.2 Sequoiadendron giganteum
TGTCACCAATGCACTCAACTAGAGCAGTGAATACAGTAGAAGGATGCGGATTTCGATATCCACCAAGCTCAATTAGAAGATGAAATTGTTCAAATGATGTCTTCATTAGAACAAGCAACGACAAACAAAGAGTGAGTTGAGGCTAGCTGGGTCACAGAATCAGAAGTCCTACATGGACATCTCACCACAAAAAACCAAAAGGTTGTGGAGCTAGCGCATGATATGGAGCAAAGGAATGCAGAGATTTCCTTACTAGAGGACTCTACCTCAATCCTTGTCAATCAAGAAAACCTTCTTTAGGTGGCTCAACAATTGTACGTCTCATATTGGGAAAGAGTCAAAGCTTTATGCCTAACTCTACAAACAATGCTCCAAATTATGGCAAAAGCAACAGACTTGGGAAGAGATGTTCGTGCGACGATCGAGCAATTCCCACAGTCCATCACCAAAAGAGTTTCAGAGGCCAAAAGATTATTGGAGAGGCTATATTAGGTCCCTGACCAAGTGTTGGCAAGTGCAGAGATTGAAGACCGAAAAGCCACAACTAAAACATCCAATCAGTTCATCCACTGTCATGAAGTTATCATGCATTCCAATGAGTGTACCACCAAATTGGATCAGCTCATGGGCAACATGCGGGCCAGGTTTGGTCACCTGACTCAAATAGGCCTACCATCTCCATTTCTTGAAGATGATTTAGTGACCACGACAGAGCATATGGCAATAAAGATCGAGGAGAAGCAACATGACCTGTCTTCCTTTCAAAGTTTTAGTCAACCCCTTGTTGCAGGAGATATTGAGGGAATCACTCATCCTATCGTGCAAATTCTTTTCAACTCGAATCCTAGGTCGGTATATCATCGGTGCTTCCTTACAAAGAAGTTATTAATTTGCATGGAGTATAGGATAATTTGTGCAACACATTGACTCCATCCAAAGATAAATGGTTGTCTCTTTAGACCGCCCTCTCTAAGCTCTTATCACATCGCCCGGTGGATAAGTCTCTGGTTTACAAACTAGAAATTTTGGATTCCTCATTCTGTAGGTGAAACGCCCTTGTTAAGTCACCAAGAGTTGTGTACAAAATTCCCATGCTCCCTTCGAGTAGTTCTATTTTTCCTAAGTATCGACCACACCCTCCTCTAAAGAAAAAGCAACATCAGACTCCTTCTGTGAAGTCTCATTGCGAATTCTGCCACTTGTCAACCAAGCACTCCTCGCAAGGTTTTCCTGCTCTCACTTTTCAAAAGATTGCATCATGCTTCCACGTGTCGAGAGCTCAAAATCTTCTATGCCCCTTTGCATCACTCCCCTTACAAGTCCCAACCGATTTTCGTGAAGCATCTGTCCATGCACATTCCTTGGCGGACCCCACCTTCAGCACAATATGTTTGAAGACCTCCATGTGTCTTCACATCGTAGGTTTTTCATTGCTTAAGGGGATGAATGAGCATCGGCCCCCGACCGTTTGACACGCGATCTTCTAAAATAATCCTCGCAAAGGGAAACTGAGTAGGCAACAACCTATCACCAGCTGCCCTATTGATTGAATTGCACGTGTCAGCACTCTAGTCTATTGGGACCACTTCCATCATTCACAGGGGATGCATCTGGCTCTGGGGTGTTATCGTTCATGGCTTGAATCTTTTCAGTTACAATAGAAAAGGGGAAATCATTGCTAAATGCATCATTGCCCATGGTCAGAGGATCTTTTCAATTATTGGTTCATCGAGCTAGGTTTCATTATAAATACGACTTCTTCCATCAAAGCAAGGGTGGATAATTTAGAGAAGAAATATTGGTAGAAGAACCAGGCCTTTATCGCTTTTTTATATTATTGTAAAGACTTGCAAACTGTGCCATTGTTCGAACTTTCTGTTTTCTTGAAGATTTTGATAAAGTTTTATTGTGCCATTGTGGTGTTGAATGTTTCATTTACAAAACTTCTATAATTTGAATGCAAGTTTACTGATTTAGATCATGTCTTTGACTCCTCTTTTCAGTAAATGTGTATGAATATTATTTTATGTCATTAAAGTGAATCATTTAGATTTTACCTTAGTTTCCTTTCATTCCGGACATAGCATATTGTTAAACAGGCCCTTAGATCGCATCTACAAGATAGGTCTATCATTCTTTACATCTAAGTCTCGACATATCGCCCTAGTTAGACACTTTTATTTATATACCTGCTTCCTTTTCCCATTCAAAACCCTAGTTATAGAAGAGCTGACTTCTTTAAAATCCGGAGGTCACTTAGTTTAGCGTAATAGGTCCCTCCTTTTAGCTGGATTTCCCACAAAAGTCTGTTACCTTGCCAAATTTTGGCATCAACCCATACAACATAAAAAGTATAAAAATCACTTAAAATTCATTGAAAATTATGAAAAAAAACCCTCACTGGGACTCATACACCCCTCTAGGAAATTTAGTCCAATGTAGATTTTGAATTGCATTTTACAAAATTAAATTCCATATTTTTGAGCTTTTGTTTACTATTGATAACTTTTTGTTTCAGTGTGTATAGCTTATGTTACTTTCAAATCATTAGAATTAGCATAGTTCACAGTCATTGCATTTGTGGATAGAATTAGATTCTTGCACTTTTCATTTTCAACATTAGTTCATAGTTCAAATAGACTAAATTACATTTTGAATTTGTTAGAAAATAGTTCCAAAAACACCTATAAATAGATCAACCACTTGGAAAAAGTATAGTTATTTGACTATGTCAAATATCTTTTTCAAAGTTAACCTCACCCTCAAGCCTTTTATTAGTGATGACTTTGACATGTTAGATGAAGCCCTTGAGGAGTTCATCTCACAAAGTTCATCTACTAAGGCTTGTTATGACAAACCAAAACCAAGATATGTTAATGTGATTCAACCTCAACTTATCCTTTACCCACCTTCACACAAACATCAAACTCAAAACAAACTTGTTTAAACTCTTGAACCACCTAAGAACAATGTTTTGCAGAAATCAATTCATAATACCATTACTCATACATATAACACTAGAAACAATCCACAACCAAGACAAACAACCCCAACATCCTTACCTTTACCCAACCCTTTCTTTGCTAGTGCCCCTCGTTTTCCTTCGAATAGTGGAAAGGAGTATGATCTTGTTGAACAAATTAAGAATACTCCCACAAAAATATCCCTATGGGACTTGATTCAAAACTCACCTAATTATCACACCATGCTTCAAAAATCCTTACAAGAAGTTGTGATCCCCCCTAATACAAATGCAAGTGGTGTGGCAGCACTAATTTTAAGGAATGAATACAGTTAAATGTAGACATTACTTTTCACCAACATGATGCCTTCATGATAATAGCCAAATTCAAGAGAACGAGAATAAAAAGAACCCTTGTTGATAATGGCTCAACCCTTAATGTGTGTAGTGTGAATCTTCTAGATAGACTGGGTGTGGATAAATAAAAAATTGAACCTGATTCCTTATTGATTTGAGGATTTGACAATGTAGGAAAGTAACCGCTTGGTGTGATTACTTTACCTATTATAGTTGGAAAGACTTTATGGAAAAGGTTATGAATTCATGAAACAACTTGGTTACAGTGGAAAAGGATGCAGGAAGAAAGAACAAGGTATTCGTGTTCCTATAGAACCTAATATGCAAAAAACAAAAATTGGTTTGGGATATTGCCCTTCTAAGATTACACAAGCAATGAAAAGACCCTCACTAAACATCAACACCATCATGTGTAATCTTAAAACAACTCTCACCTTGAAGCATTTAGAATTGATTGATACAACTTGTGAAGCATCATTGGAGTTTTTCGAAGATGATGAAGCCTTGAAAGAAATGCTAGGAGTTTATGAAAAACCATTTACTCCTCATAAAAAGAAACGAGTTACATGCGCTAAGATTAGTACCAAGCAAAAATTCAGAGAAGAGGAAAGTAGTGAGATTGACATGAACAAAGAAGAATACAACCCTGAATTTCCAAAACAAAATACACTTCCTTTAGGAGATATCATTCACATACAGATGGATGTTAACAATGAAGAGAAAGTGATTAATATAGGAAAGTGCCTTGATGATGAAGAGCAAGATAACCATGAAACTTTACTTCATGACTTTCCTGAACTTTTTTCTTGGAGTTATTCGAATATGCTGGGAATTGACCCTAAGACTGTAACACACAACATAGTCCTCGCTCAAAATGCTAAACCTGTTAGACAAAAGATTTGAAAAATGAACCCTAAGATCGCCTTATTAGTTAAGGTTGAGATTGAAAAGCTCCTTGAAGCTGGTTTTGTAAGACCTATAGAATATTCTCCTTGGATCTCAAACATTGTTGCAGTTACAAAATCAGATAATTGTATTAGGACATGTATGAACTTTCGAGATTTGAATAAAGCATCTTTAAAAGATTAATTTCCCCTTCCTAATATTAGCATTATCATAGACTCGACTACGAGACATGCTTTGTTGTCATTCATGGATGGATTTCTTGGATATAATCAAATCTTTATTAACCCTCAAGACCAATATAAAATAATATTTCCAACAGCTTGGGGAACATTTTGTTGGGTAATGATGCCTTTTGGATTGAATAATGAAGGTGCAACATATCAATGAGATATCACATTAATATTTCATGATTACATACATAAGATTTTGGAAAACTATGTTGATGATATTCTAGAGTAGTCTTTAACCAAACAAGACAATGTAAATGTCCTTCAAAAAATGTTTGAGCGAATGTGAAAATACAATATGAGATTAAATCCGAAAAAAGTGTCTTTGGTGTAGATAGTGGAAAACTTCTAGGTTTTATCGTATCTCACAAAGACATTGAGGTGGACACAAAGAAAATTTATGCTATAGTTAACATGCCACCTCCTAGAAACATCTCTCAATTAAACACTTTACAAGGAAGAATTCAAGCTATCCAATGTTTCGTAGCATCCTTAGCGGATCAAACATTACCATTCACACATCTCATTAAGAAAGAAGTTCAGTTTAATTGGAACGAGAATTATAAACAAGCTTTTGAGAATTTGAAAGATTACCTTACTACTCCACATGTTTTACAACCTACTATGCAAGATAAACAGTCCATCCTGTATACAACAACATCAACACATGCTCTTGTAGCATTGTTGGATCAACAAGATGAAAATGGTAGAGACCATCTTATTTATTACATTAGTCAAACTTTGATTGATTATGAGAAACAATGCACAATGATAGAGAAACAATGTTTGGATCTTGTATTCACTACTAGTAAGTTGTAACATTACTTATTGAATGTTCAAATACATGTGATAACAAAATTTTATGCTTTAAAACATCGTTTTGTTAAAATAGATTTATCAGGATGCTTAGCTAAATTGGTTATGTTGTTGATTGAGTTTGACCTTAAGCTTGTTTCATAAAAAGCTATCAAAGGATGTGAGCCTTGACCGATCAGTTAGTTGATGCTCCTTCTCCCTTAGCATTACCTAATGAAGAAGCATTTCCTAATGAGAGCGTGTTGACTATTAAGGAACATGAAAATGCATGAGAATTATATTTTGATGGATCTAAGTGTAGAAAATGATTCGTCGCAGGAGTTATAATAGCTCCTCCTAGATGAAAACCTATTCCCTTATCATACCAACTAAATATCCTATGCAAAAACAATACCACAAAGTATGAAGCATTAATTGTTGGATTATGCATCATGTCAACTCTAGGAGCCCTAGACATTAAAATATTTAGTGATTCGTAATTAATTATTAAACAAATAAATAAAATATATCAAGCAAAGCATGATAAATTATCAAAATACAAGGATCTCACAATGAATTTATTAGAGAAGTTTGATTCGTTTACCATTGATAACATCCCACGGAAAGATAATAGGCATGCAAATACAATAGCGAGCACAACTTCTTTGATATCCCCTCAAGATCCTTCAAAAGATTTTACATTTGTCGTCCACACAATTATGAAACCCTCAATTGGGTATAAAATAGATGAGATATTAGAAATCACCACAGAAAGGTCTTGCGAATGGTATGTGCCAATATTTGATTATCTAAAAATGATACCTTTCATGAGCCGACAACTATGAATACTAGAGCCCACCTTCGAAAACTTGCATCTAAGTATATAATTCTTGCAGACGTCTTGTATCGGAGGTCCTTTGATGGTCTCTTGCTTAGATGCCTTAAACAATCCAAAATCCCAATAGCACTTGAGGAAGCTCATTCAGGTGCTTGTGGAGGACATTTTGGAGGAAGATCGTTAGTACAAAAGTTAACTCGTATAGGATATTATTGGAGGAACATGGAACAAGATTGCATTGCATATGTTAAGAAATATCACAAATGTCAAGAACATAGTAGATTGATTCATGCTCTTGCTTTTGAGCTTCATGCACGTCTCTATTTGATCTTTCTCGGTGTGGGGCTTGGACATCATTGGAAAAATTTCACCTCCTTCCTCCACTAGACATACATTTATAATTACTACAATAGATTATTTCATGAAGTGGGTGAAAGCAATTCCCCTTCGTTCAACAACTTTCGATATGATATTTTGTTTCATATTGGAACACATTATTGTTCACTTCAAACTTCCTTCTGCTTTAGTTTCAGAAAATGGGACACCATTTAAGAATAAGGATGTGGAGAAGTTCTTAGAAACCTTTAACATACAACATCAATTTTTGACACCTTACTACCCACAATCTAATGACCAAGCTGAATTAACGAATAGAACCCTTGATCAAATCCTAAGGAAAATACTAAGCAAACATAATAAAGATATGCATACATAGCTAACATATGTGTTATGCGCCTATCGTACAAACGCTAGAGAATCAAGTAGGAATACCCCTTATAACCTTGTCTATGGAACCAAGGCAATAATGCCCTTGGAGTTAGAGATCCCTTCATTAAGAATCGCTCTTCAAGGAGTTATTGATGACAATACTTATAAGGACCAACAGTTGCAAATGCTTGACGAACATCACATCAACACTCTCAAACACCTTCAGGCTTATTCTAAAAGAATGAAACTTAGTTACAATGATAATGTCATACCTCGTTTGTTTCATAAAGGTGATTTGGTGTTATATGAGAAGTAGTGTAATGTCAATGTTGACTCGATGAAAAAAGGAAAGTTCAGCCCTAATTGGTTAGGCCCTTATATAATCGATGAAAATTATGGATTTGGAGCACACACATTAATAGAAATAGATGGCACGCCTCTTAAATAACCTATAAAAGTCATGCATATGCACTGGTATTATGTCTAATCTTCTTGAATAGTATGTTTTTTAAAGCAATGGTGTTAGAGTTAGTAGATGACATTCTATATGCTCTCGCATTGCTTCATTCTTGAAAAACAATTATTTGTGTGTCTTGAATACTGAAGTGATTATTTAAATTAACTTTTAAATGATTAATTTAGGTTTCATGCTATTCAAGTTCATCATGTATGTTGTGTTAGATTAGATCCTTATATGCATTTAATATTCTAATTAGATCATAGGTGCATTTAATTTAGAATAACATAATCAATCATAATTTTGTATCTAAAGAAAACTAGAATAATTTTAATTAGATCACATAATGCATGTTAAATCATGGAGACATTTATTAAATAGTCTTACAAAGTATTTGATCAATCACATTGCTATTTAACATTCAACACATAAACATAAATAACAAAACATCAAATGATCATATATATATATATATATATATCATAATTTTGAGTACATGTCATCAATATATATACAATGCTCCTATGGTTTGTGATTACCGGATCCCTCAAGATCTAGTGATCGTATTCATCTAGGGAAATCCGTCGAGAGATGGTGATATGTGATCGTGATCATGAGCTAGAAAGTACATCCAAAGCATATTGTAGACCCTGTACTCGTCTAAGGGCCTCCCGACGATTTTCCGCTAGGTGGTCTCTCTCTACTTGTAGCCTAGTTACCTATTCATGGAGTCTCTTGACCTCTATTGGGGCTCAGGATGACTGAGCCTCCTCATAGGAAGCCTTAGCTCGATGAGTGTACCTCCTAAAACTCTCATATGCTTCCCACAGTTTGACATATGACTCGAAAAGCTCTGGGTCTTGATCCATGATGGGTTGGGGAGCATAATTTTTATTAATAGCATCCTCATAGACAGACAGAGGAACTATCTCTGCAACAACCTGGCAATAGAGATCATGTAGGTCCCTCACAACCCCTGCAAGATATAAATCATAAATATAATCAATACACATCATGATATATATAGACATAAAATTAAAACATAAAGCATGAACATAAGAATAAAGCATAACAGTAAATAAAATATCATCACCTAGCTCTCTGGCTGGCTATGTAAAGATAACCTCATCGTGTTTAGGAGGCATGGAGGATGTGCTAGCCTTTCCATGATTGTAGGAGTCGGTGTGTGCTATAGCTGCTTACTGTGATCTAGTCACATGAGTGGGAGCTAGCTCTCTCCACTCATGATCCACTGGATCCTCATCTGTATTATCATCCCCCTCACTCATCAGCTGCTCCTCCTCATCCTCCTCCTGGCCATCATAATCAAGATCTGCAGCGTCATCATAGTCCTCATCTATCACACTATGAATAAGTCTGCAGCCCTAACCCCTGTCTCCTCAACTTTATCCTCCTTGTCTCTCTGATCCAGGAGTGGCCCTACATCACCTATCAACTCATCCATCAAGAACACAAGAGTTGGTCATGTTGTTGCCCATCACTCCTCATATGCATCTATGGTATTGACATCATCAACATCGGAGATCGAGCCATATCATGATCCTTGTAATCAAAGTCACTATAGACGAAATCATCAATGATGAATTGTCTAGTGCCGTCGGGCCTCTAAGCACTCTGTACTGATTGCTTGAAGAAAGGTCGTGCCACTGGTGATAAGTGTACCTTCCCAAACTGTCGCATGACATGATCGTAGTAGAAGGGTCATACTACATTATCATGTCTTCCTATTAGAAATCTGTCCATCGATAGTCTCCTCAACTAACGGGTCTCATCTAACCACTGTGGTATAAGCTAGTAAGGTCTCCATAAGATCTCCTCCTCATTTATTCGATCGAATCTAACCCTCCAAAAGTGCAAATGTTTGTATTGCCATAATCGCCTCAGAGAATAGTTGAATGCACGAGGGTATCCTAGGGCTGATGTACATGGAAAACCTGTCGACCTAGTGCATGTGATATGCTCTAGGCATCACACCTGTAGTAGCATACAATGCACCATACTATCGAACTCATGGAATGAAAATATCCCTAGATCATAGTACAAGTGTGCAAGGATGCTACAGCCCTAGGCGTATATGGTCTCTGCCCTACAACCCGTCAAATCATGTGAACTAGTCCTCCATCTAGATGTGCTCCTTGGACATCATGGACGAGTACTAGTGCCATGGTGAACATCATAATCCGTACCACAAGTGGTGATCGCATATAAAGTAGTCATGATAGCTCTATCCATGGCCCCATGATGTCATCCAAAATCAGACCTTCGAGAAAAAACTGTATGTTGTATTTCATCTCGTGAAATGATCAATCCCCTCGAAAAAAGACTCTCACCTGAAATTAGAACTCGAAGGATGGGATGGACATCCTCTAAGGTGATCATCATCTCGCCTATTGGAAGATGAAATATGCAAATATATGCATTCCACCTCTCAGCCAATGCCATCAACATAGCACCATGGTACCTCATGGGGGGCATGAGGTATGCCCAATACAAGCCGGTAGTCTGTAATATCTATGTATCCTCCACTGAAAGTGTCAGCGCTAAGTCTCGTAAGCAACACAATTGTTTTCTGCTGAGACGTTGTCGTGACCACAGTAGGATCTAACAAAAAGGTAAAATATGTCCTATAAGCATTCTAAATTATACATCAACAATAAAAAAAGTGTGATAAAGTTGTTCTAGTGCACTTTTCTAGAGGTCCTAGACACTTTATTTCCCTTTTTGAACACTTCACGAATAAATGAGACACTTTACAAAAAAGTGGGACACTTTGCGATAAAAGGGGACACTTCATGAAGAAACATGACACTTTGCAAAAAAAAAGGGGACACTTTGTGAAAAAAGGGACGCTTTGCGAACTTTTCTTCTAGGGTCCTAAATTTACCTAGAAATATGTAAAAACATAAAATAAATGTGTAAGGACAAACCTACGACAAAAAATCAATTCACCTAATACTGTAGCTCACTGCGGGCTACCTCCTCTGGCAAGACATCCAGTCCCGGGCGCTTGTACTCTCATCGGCTCGACATGTTCAATTACTCTCCAAAAAAGTCAAGCTACAAGAAGGTAAAAGATTAAATTAGTTCAATTTACTTCACTTTTTTCTCTTATATAAGCTAAAATTAGGGTTTTACTATATTAGGGTTAAAAGCTCTTTTCATTCAAACTAGCATAACGGGTGCTAGCGAACTCTGTTTTTGACGTCGTTTATTGTATTACTATTGCTATTTTTCTCCCGTTCTCATAAAATGTCTATCATTATGTGGTATGGTACTTGGAAATGCTATATGATATGACTTACCTTATTCAAAGTGGTTAGACTGCTACCTTGATTTTGCCTCCATAAAGCAAGCAAAATCAAAGGGGCATACATCTACCCTTGAATTTGATTTCTAGAAGAAGGTAGATAAGAGGATTTTTGGAAAAATAATGAATTCATGCTACAAGATGTGGTTCCTAACATTCTAGTTTTGTAGATAACTACAGTGGGGGCTTCATTCTCTTGCATTATGAGTATCCTTTCATGAAATGGAGATCATTGTTTAGATTCCTTTAGCTTACACATGCACATGGAATCATATGGGTGCTAAAGTGGGGGCTAGATGTAATGATGGAAATTGTACTCCCTTCTTGGAGATAGGAGAATTTCTCATTTAATCTGGACCTATTTTAGTACCCTTTCATTAATTACCCTTTAAATCATCATTAATAGGCCCCTAGGACCCATTATTTCGGATCTTGAGGCTTATTTCAGCTAAAAAGCTGACTAAATCATCAAAAACATCAAAACTTCTAACAAACCACCCCAAAAATCTAGGGTGGGACTCATACGCCACCTTGGGTGTATAAGTCCCCCTAGGTGGGACCCATATGCCAGAGGTGGCGTATGAGTCCCATTTGGGACTTTTTTTAGGGTTTGAGCAAGAAAATCAAGTTTTTAATTCAAATTTTTGGTTGATGTTGGCTTTTGAGATTTAAATAACGGTAAATTGGATGTAAATGCCTATATAAGCAAGTTTCTAAGTCATTTTTCAAGATAAGCAAGCATTTTTAGAGCAATTTCAAGATCCAAGTATTCAAGAATCTTCAAGCATTCTTTCACAAGAGCATTCAAGTTTCAAAAGAAAGCAAAGTTGAAGTTTTGGAGCAACATTAATGTTTTTTTGTAGGTCTTCAAGCTCATTTTCATTCAAGATCTAGCATTGTTAAGGGTTGATCATGGTTGTCTATGGTGAATCGTGATGGATTCTAGGTTGGGGAGATGCAACTAGCCATCAAGCCAAGCCTAATGACTTGTTTCCTAAGTGATTTCATCATCCATTATCACTCTACATCTATTATAAGAAAGGTACAAGCATTATTAGGGCTCATTTGGGGTGATTAGAGATCTCTCAAAGTGAGTCATTCATCTTCATGTTTCATTCATGCATCTTATTCTAGCACATTAGAATAGGGTTGCATTGCATTTAAGATTTTCTAATCTTAGACACACTTAAGGTTAGGATTTACATTCCTATTGGTATTCATATTTCAACATTTCTATCAAGGTTTAACTACCAAACTAGGGGTTTGACTGAGGAAAACCCCCATAGTAAAATCAAGTTTATATTTTGTTTTGTAGGTCTTTTCGCAGATTCAGATCCGAAAATTAGTTTGGAGGGAAAGAGTAGAGATTGGAGTATAGATCTGAACTTTGAATTCCTGAAAAATTAGAACAAGATTGATACGCTAGAAGTGGCGTATCAGTCCAACTATAGGCATTTTTCCAGATCTTTGCAGTTATAAATACCCTTCTTCTAGAAACCATCTTTTGCATAGAAACCCTAATCTAGGATTAATACGCCTAGACTAGTGTATGAGTCCCAGTAGGCCAAAGTTTTAGTGTTTTTAGCATTTCAAAGTTTCATTCAGTCTTCTTCAAGTTTTCAAGTGCACACTTTTCATCTCCTAGCTTTCTATTATGTTTTACATGCAAGTTTAGGTCATTGATTGCATTACACTAGACTTAAGCATTACATCTTGCATTTAATTTGTCTTTCCGAGCCCTAACTTGGTGGTGAACCCCTCATTAGTTTAAAATCAGACCCTAGGGCAACCCTATGGCAAGATCTCTTTCTCCTTTGCATACTTTAGATTGAGATCTCTAGGGTTTCCCTTCAATGAAATGATTGTGAAGTGGGTTTTCTCTATGTCCTAAACCATATGAAAGTACATCCATTAATCGTTATTTCATGTACAAAAAATAAAAATAAAAAACAATAGTAGAGGACCAATTTTCCCTCTACCAATCTACCCATTTCAGATTTTTTCGACTAAAAATTGTCCTTTGAAGCAAAATGTGGCTTATTGCACATATTTTGTGGCCATTTCAGCTTATTTGCAAGTTTTATGGTCGTCTTGTTTGATTCATGGCCTCAAGAAAACTAGTATACTTATGTTTATTTGTAAGAATTGATGCCTGTTCAACCTATTTTGTATCATTTTGGTATATCAACCTATTGTAAGTCACCATCACAATTGTGCAAGATATTATCTCATTTTTGTGTTGCTTTTTGGCTTTGGCATTGGAGGCTTCCAACAATCTAGTTTTTTCGTATTCGAGAGAAAGAAAAATTAGCAGACTCTCGTATGCTCACAAAATTTTGAGGGTATTGTTATAAACCCTCACCTATATTATCTTCATGTGGGTGCATGAATTCAGTCCTCAATAATAATGTGAAAAGAACTATGTTAATAGTTGAAGTTGCATGAGTTTGACTCACCCAAGGTGTGGTCATCTAAGGTGCGTAGGTTTGAGGAAAGATATCTCTGCTACCAAAGACCTCACAATAGTCACATCCTCCTTCATTGGGGCCATGGGTTTCAATGACTTGTAGTTTTTTATTGTTGATTGTTGCATATAGTCCACGCCATTATTTAGTAGCTTCTATTTTCTTCACGCCCTTTATCAAGCACTTTGACTCAACTTGCAACTTTAAAGATCTTGGACACTACCTGTAATCTCACTATGGGGCATCATGACCTATCAATAAGAAGCATAACAATCCATGAACCCTTTGCCACTCCCCAACGGATCCTTCAAACTTCATGTTACACCCCAATTTTTTTTTACCTGTTACTTTTAATTGATTACGTTAAAATGCATTTGATATCTGATGATGATTATATGTTGGTTAACATTATGATGAGATTAAATGCAATGCACTGTATTTTAATTTTTATGATTATTGTTATTGTTATTGAATCAAGATTATGATAATGATGTGATTAATAATGGCTAATTATTGTATATTCTAGTTTCAATTTGGTGAGAGGAAAAATAGTGATAGCTAGAGGCTCTCAATGCGACACTTTGTGTAGGCTTGATACCTCCACATTTTGTAACTCTTCCAATGTAATTATTATTTTTTATATGAAAGCATGTTGTGATACTAATGTTTGAGACACATTGGTGAAGAAAGGTCCTTAGAACCTTATTAATAACTAGCTATTGCACTTTAGGTGTGCAATGGTGTACGCCGAATAATTGTATGGCTATATTTGAATTTGTGTATATAACTTATGAAAAAAGGATTTGGAAAGGCAAAAATGGAAATAGTAAACAAATGAAAGGGAACTTCAAATTATAAGAATGTATGCAATTGGTAGAGTAATGTGTAGGTGTTAGACAATAGGAACATATGGGCTTTGTTGCTCGCGTGCATATTTTTGGGATGTGAATTATAAAAGAGAAGCTTATCTTTAATACAATAGAGAGTTTACAAGATAAATTGTAATTTTGAATTATACATTATAACACCATACATTATTAAGAGTACACAAGAATTGATGAATACAATTTATCTTGTAAACTTGACTTGATTTGATGTTAAAGTGTAAGAATTAGGATGCATATACAATTTTGAAAGTCTATTGTATTCATGGAATGTATAATTGCAATTATAAGAATGTATGCAATTGATTACAATGGTATAGATATATTTGATATTTTGTTGCATTTTGTCACATGGTAACTTTGAATTCCAATGTATATGTAATAAAGAGTAGATCTGTTTAGTATTTGAATAACAACCAATATCGAAGAGAATATTGAAGTTGAAATTGAATACAAGTTATTAGATTGGTAGTGAATTAAATAAGAAAGCTACATACCTGTAGTAGTTGAAATGTACTTTAGGTGTCTAAAGAGTAGGAATTTGACATTGCTTGCAATCGAGTCTCTTCATTTTTCCATCGAGCGACATATGGGCTTTGTTGCAACACACCCCAAACTGAAAAAGTAAAAACAGGTAAAGACACTAAATGACCATTCCAATAGCGACATGCCAGTGACTAACAATACCAATTGCACCATATGTGGGGTGCAATGGTTATGTGGGAAATTGTCATATCACCAAAATTTGCCGATGAAGAGAATAGGTCTACCACAACAGTCTACCGAATCCTGAAACATCTTGATGTAAAGGTGTATACAACATTGGTAATATAACTATATTCCTGTCTAAATGAGATTCTACTAATAATCATAATAAACTAATGGGATTAAATAAGACTTTGCTAATAAGCTTCAAAGAATAAAAAATGAAAAAATAAGAATGTTAAATATTTTGCTATAATTTATGTTATCAAAATATTTTGTATAGTAAAAACACACTTCAAAAAGGATCATTTGAACCTCTAAAATCATTTTGCAGACAAAGTTACTTTGAAAACATTATTTACCATCAGATATCTATATAAGTATCAAATGCATTATAACCGAGTCGTGAAACATATATAAGAACTGAAAATTGACATATACATTGAAAAAACCAAGTTTGAAAAAAAGAACATATGAAAGTTGAAATTGGTGTATCATATTAATGTTTAATATCTTACGGTTTCTGTACAACAATATCAAACCAATTTCAACTCTTAAATAGTCACTATACAGAAACCATAAGATACACAAACATTAATATGTTCTGCCAAAAATAGACACCAAGTCACCCAGAGAAATGATCAAACTCTCTATAGTCACTATACAGAAACCATAGTTTGGTACCAAGCTTTGCCTACTGCCTTGACTGCCTTAACCTGGAAGTTAGCCAGAGAAAAACCAAAGATTGGAAAAATAAAGCAAAATATAATAACAAACAAAACTAATTTGACACATTTCAGAAATCTTGAAGTGTTTCGAGGAAAATTTTATCCACATTAGATTATACTTCAAACATTCACGGTCAAAGGATATATGGGAAATAAAGACTTTCAATCTTTGCCCTAAAATTTCATGGAAGGCATAACCTTAAATTTTGATCATCAAAAACTGATGTCCGAGTCACTTATAGTTTATGATCCTCACTTGGCTTGGCGAGAGAATTGTCAGGGGATTGATGATCTTTCTGTAATATGCAACTTTTTATCTCTTATTTGTTATTTTTTTCAATTTGCATCTCACCCCGAACTCTTGCAGTTGATGGAATTTATTCTAAATGGAATACTCATTTTCCAAAGGATACCTGTTATAAAAATCTTCTTCTCAATGTATGCAATTAGAAGAAGTAAACATCACAATTTGTAGTTTTTGCTGCAGGCTTGTGAAAATATCTGTTAAACATGTTCTGCCATGATGTTCCATCCCACATTTCCACTTGCTTATCCTTATTACCATCATAGAAAGAAAATTGCTATTTTCATTTCATGTTGAAAGTGATATCCTTGGGAAGTTGCAAATAAAGTCAATCAACACCTAAACAAAGGATGGAAATCGCCATAAAAAGAATCTTCTTTATCAAAACTGACTCTTAATTCTCAAGTGCATGTAAAGCTATACAAATAAATTTAACAAATAATAATACACATCAACTGTGTTCATTTTGAAAAGTTTACATTGTCTTTGTAAAAATCTATATTTAAGCTACTGTACTGTCATGGATGCTCATATGCTTTGTCCTAGGTTACCATGGTTATATGATGATGTAATCTTCAAGCTGTTTTTTTCCAACAGCTCCTTTTTTTGAGCTATAATTATAATATATATAAACAAAAAAGTTTATGACTTGGATCTAGCCTTAAACATTTCAAGTCAAAGACCGGCTCTATTAGCTGAGCTGGAATCTGAAATGGAGGTGGCCAAACACTTCCAATGCATTGTAGGAATTTTTCATAAATCAAATACATTTAAATTTTTGTCTATGGGAAATACAGGTATCCGGAAAATTCATTGTCAGCAATTCACCACAGGAAACTTCACTGTCAGCAATTCATTGCCATGGAAAATTCATGAACAGAAAATTCAATGCCAAGTAAAATTCACCGCCAAGTAAAATTCACCACGGGGAAAATTAACCGCATTAATATTTTTAATAAAATAAAAGTTTTGGAAATATATATTAAAAAATATTAATGCCGTTAATTTTCCGCGGTGAATTTTCCGTCCATTAATTTTACTTGAGGATGAATTTTCCATGATGGTGAATTGCTGGCTGTGAATTTTCCTGCTGGTCATGAATTTTCCTAGAGCCGGAAATACAAGCCTCCATTTCACACAATTCAATTAAACCCTTAAATCAGTATTCAAATTTAACACAGATATAAACAAGACAATAGACTACACAGATGATCAAATCATTAAATTTTCACAGCACAAATATGTAGATATGTAGAATTAGGATATTTTCACTATAGAGCATCATATAATATTTCTAGTTTGGAAATTTTCCAAAATATGGCAACATTTTTGTTACAGAGCATCATAAACATTTATGTCACTCTGCAGATTATTATTTAGTTTTAACATAGAAAGATAACAAAATTATATCCTTTTGTTTCAGTTTTCAAGTACCATGTTCTAGTTGATGTCAAATCATTCTTGTTTAATTCAGATTCCAGAAATTATGCCAACAAGGTTTTTTGGAGTATTTTCTGTCAATAGCAGATTTTGGCTTTCAATTCATATAATGTCAGCTAGATTTAAGAATATAAGAAAATTACAAAATAAAAGCTCGACTGGTATTGGATAGTTAAGCATAGTTAAGCATGTACTAATCTATTTTGCATATGGTTCCATTTTAAATAAATTCTCTAGTAACACCACAAATGCTTGTGCAGTGAGAGTTTGAGCACAATTATAGATATACTATCAAATTGTCATGATGGATATTCCCCTGTAATTTCACCAGTGACCATCTTCCAAGCTTACGAGCAGAGTAAAGAATCACCTTTAATTTTTTAAACCCCAATTAAAACCACTAAGAAAAGAAAACGAAGTATCCGGTTTCATAAAAGCGTCGTTCAGACGTGTCTACTTCACTCACAGAACCAAAGAAGAGGCTGAGGTGTTTGCAAGCGAGAAGGGCTCGGTAACATGCGGGAGTGTTACCCATGTTCATGTTGTATGTTGCACTCTATTTTGCTCTCATGAGGAGTGGCATGAGGGCTCATAGGGAATGGCCAGGTTGAAGAAACCCCACCTCTTGTTCAAACCCTAGCTTTATATTTTTCTCTCACTTGAAACCCTCTTTAATTGTTATTACAGGATTCAAACTAAACCAAAGCCATAGTTTCTCATCGTGCACTATTCAATCCTCCCAGAGCCTCCCAATTTAGTACAGATAGGCTTTTCGGCTCCGCTTTTTTTAATTTTGAAGGATTAGGGCTATAAATAAATTATGAAGCAGCCCTCCTTTCGAAAGTACTTACTTGCTTTGTTTTGTCCCCCGCCGCACATCATTAATTTTTTCGGCCGACGTCCACGACATGTTGCCACCAATTTTATGCCTGGAAAGCCATGTATCATAATCATTCTTCACTTTTTCAAGAACAAATTGGTTATGACGCTAAATACTCCACCCACTACCATACCATGAAAAAAAGTTCACCACCATGGACATGAAAACAAACTTTGAACAACATCTTGGCTTCCATACTGAGCAAAACAACTATCTTTGCATACATTTGCAAGTGACCAGAGGAAAACTGTCTCATCTACCCAGGTGGAGGACAATTTTTTACGTCAGCCTCTGGAGACTCGTCACTTTCTTACTGGAGAAAAAATTGAATGATGGATGTTACATCTTAACGTTATGAATGCAAATAATGATGAAAAAAAATGACAAACGATGGACAGACATGGTATTTTGAATCGTCTCCCAATGTCTTGATACCTAGTCATAGATGCTAATCAACTTGCTTCATTTCATATTGGATACACCTTCGTAAAAAATATGGTGGCAATTTTTCTATTTACTTTGATGATAAATTTAATTTATATAAACATTATGTGTTTAAAAAAATAGATTATCTTTTCTCTTTAGAAGTTATAAAGATAATATATTATTAGAAATGTTCATTTGGATGTGGGTTCTAAGGGTAAATATTGGTATTATGTCACTTTATACACATGGGCATGATTTCTTCGTTTTAAATGATTTTTCTCAAAGTTAAGTAATTTAAGGCATTTGCGAAACAAATTATATGGAAATATAAAGGTGTCAATATTTACCAATGGTGGTGAATATTTCTCTAGAAAATTTGATTTTTGTTATTATGTAAGTATTATTTATGTCATGCAAAATATAAACCTTAATGGAAAGAGCTAGAAATATCTTAAATGGTACACACTTAGATTGGTGCTTTTGGGTAAAGGGTATGAGTACTTATTTTTACTTGGTAAATCGATCTCCTTGTTCAAATCTTGTTTTTAAAACTCCTTGTGAAGTATGTATGGGTAAAAAATATTCTACTTCACATTTAAGGTTATATGGTTGTGAGGCTTTCATTCATGAAAGAATAAAATAATGCATTAGAGGATGGAAAGGAAGGAGAGGGTTTAGATTAGAGTTCTAAGTAGGATGATCATGTAGAAGATTATGAAGAGCCCCTTCAATATTGATATGATCTATGAGGCAACAAAACCCATTTGACAAGTTAGCCCACCAAATTTCCATTGATTATTTGCTTGATTATGCATTCATGATGGGCGAAGATATTTTAGGAGACTCTCTTTTGAGGATAATGAATCTTGGATATAAGCCATGTAAGAGGAGATGATGGTTTTATATATCCATGACACTTGGGATCTTGTCAATTTTCTTGAGGGAAGGAAGGCCATCAAGGTTACAAGTCGGTGTACAAAAAAATTTGGGTAAAAAATTACTTATAAAGGTACATGGCTAGGCTAGTTACAAGTGGGTGTTTTTAGCCTTATCTTTATCTTGATTTTTGTTATAATTTTTCCTTGTAGTGATTTTTTGTTCTCTTTTATTTGTTGCTTGCTCCATTGTGATTTCCTTTTTTTTATAATCTTTTTCCTTAATTTTTCTTATCTGATATTTGTGTTTTTATTATGCC
>CM021102.1:517195446-517580057 GCA_007115665.2 Sequoiadendron giganteum
TTGTTCCAAACATTTTTCCATCATGGAACTTCCAACCCTCCATACTTTTGAGAAATCAACTCCTAATACCCACTATTCACCATGAAAACTCCTTTAGGATCCAGACACCAAGCCAAAATATCTCTATCCCAAAAAGAGATGCACTATCTATTTTCCAGAATATTATGAAGCTTTGTACAATCCTCCTCCAAACTAGCCACAAGCCATTCACTAGGATCCTTCCACCTTGACACTCACATATGCCCACAAAGGTAAGAAATCTTGAAATCAATCACAATAGACCAACCAACCTCCAAGAAGTGCTGATAGAGATTCTTCAAATTAGGAAACCTACTCATAATAGGGAAAACCCATCCCAAGAGTCAAACCAAAAGAGAGCCTCAACCCCCTATTGCATATCCAAAAAAATACCTCTTTGATCAACTTAGCACCTTTTTTAAGCATTTCCAAAATCATAGATCCTTTCCCCACCAACGGATATAGGGGAATCTCCTCCTTCGATATCCCCCTTAGGTACTTGTGAGATATAATTCTGGCCCAAACATGATCTTGTTCCAAACACCATCTCCTATGAATATTGGCAGAAAACACAAACCTAACCAGAGCTGCAAGCTACAATCTAAGACCCCCAAATTGCTTTAGACTACAAATAGTATCCCGCTTCACCAGGCTCCACTTAGAGGATGACAAGCTACCAACCCATAAAAAATGCCTAGCCAAAGATTTTAAATCCTTAATAAACCCAACAAGAGCCATCTGGAGCATACACCTATAGTTGGGAAGAGCCTTCACCACTGACTTAAGCAGCTGGACCCATCCATAAAAAGACAACCATCGATGTCCAATGGTTGACCTTCACATGAAACTTGTCAAGAATGTTTTTCCAAGAACCCTTAGGGAGGTTACCAGTGGAGATAGGAATGCTAAGATAAGTTACCAACAGAGAACCAATTTGAAATCTCAAAAACAAGCAATCCTTTGTTGAATGAGTTGAGGAATTTTAAAGAAGAAAATAGAAGATTGATCCTCATTAATCATATGACCAAAGGCAACCAAATAATTGTCCAAAGCCTTGCACAAATTAGTGGCCTCTCTAACCTTGGCCATACCCATCAATTCTATATCATCAAAAAATTGTAGGTGTGATTGAATAGGTAAAACATTGCCCCACACCCAACCCTAGACCCAATGCCACATTGCTCTTCATCACTCTCCCCAAACCTTCAAATAGAAGAATGAATAAGTAGGGAGAAAGAGGATCCCCTTGATGAAGACCTCTGGAGGCCCCAAATAAGGAAGATGGTTCAACATTTATTAACACAAAAAAAAAAGTGGTAGTAACACAACTCATAACCCACAAAACCCACTCCTCAACAAAACCAAAAGTAAGTAGTAAGAACTTTGCACAAGAAAGACCACTTAACTCTATCATAAGCCTTTGCCATATCTAGCTTGATGAATATACCTTTTTCTTTAGAGGTCGCCTGGAGTGAATAGTTTCAATAGAAATGACCACACCATCCAGGATTTTCCTATCAGCCACGAAGCCACCTTGTTCATCATAAATAAGCTTGAGCTAAGCCACCACTTTTGTTGGTTGTTTTTATTGTAACCAGGTTGATCTCCTAATCTACCTATGGAATTGCCAATTCCAATCAAGGGAAGCTCGAAGGATCTGGACCAACTAACGAGGATTTTAAAAACCTCCTACACTTTGGGCTTTGCAAGACCTAAGAGGGCGATCCCTTAATGTGTTTACAACCTCTGCACCATAATCATAAACAACATTAACAATAGCAGATAATCTCACTTAATAGCTCAACAGAACGGGATAATACTGAATAGAATTGGTTGTTCATCAATAATATCAACCATTTGGAGCGTGAGATAATCACAACAATACTTCACAGTAAAAGGTATTCATTAATTTTCCATTTGTAGAAAGCTCCAGGTGAACAGAAACAAACATTGAATCACAAAGAACAAATGCAACTCAGATCAGTGCCTTACTTCCATTGGAGGAGTCAAATCCACAAATACCTAATGATTTATAACAGATTCAACACATAGCATATAATATCTTTGATTATATTGCCTTACAATATCACCAATATGTACCCCAGCTCAATACTACTTATCGAATCCTTGTACATAACATATCAACCTACAATCTCATTTAATCATTTTAATTAACTCCTTGAATTAAAGATAAAACAAGAATTGCACACACCACAATAGTGAGATGAACAAAATAACCCTTGATCACTTTATTCAAAATTCAAATACGCTTGCACACAAGAGAGGCATGAGCTTGAATTTATCAATATGATTCAAATGCTAGTACTGTTATAAAATATCATATCTCCATGAATTCAAAACCTACAATAAAATGACTCGGAACCTAATTTGCATTTTCTCTATCACTGCAGATTTTACAATTTGCTCTGCAAATTCACCTAGACTTGACCCAAGACTTCTAACTTTCTAACCCTTTTACAATGAGAGAAGAAGAAAAGATATAGAAGAATGGAATATTCTAGAAGAAGCCCTAAAACTGATTTTTTGATGACATCTAGAAAATTCTCTCTCGTTGATCAGCAATTTGCAAAGCCTCTCTCATCTCTTTGCAACAAACTTATTCTATCTCCAAAATTGTATTTTCCCAAGCTACTCTCCAACATAAAATATGCCTATATGAGAATCTCCATAATTCACTTCACCCAACTGCTGAGAAAAAACAATTATGCTCCCGTGAAAGCCTTTTTTTCCTGTTCATTTTGCATCCAACAAATATAATGCCCTTTGTCTTAGCTGCATATAATGTTTTAAATTATTTATTTAAAACATTCACTTACTACAGCTTCACTTGCAATATTGCATTTAAAAGCACAGAAAAAACATTACATTCCCCAATAGACAAAATTTTAGTGAATATTTTATTCACCTTTTCAAGTTATTTCTCGTGCATGTATTTCACCTTTAAAAGATTTCCCTCCCAGAACATGATATTTTACTATATGTCAAAATAAAATAAAAGCATGTAAATATTAAACCATGGGCTTAATAAAACTTTTCCCTCTATTCACGTGTTTTATTTTAGCCACCACTTAACAAACAACAAGCGGGCCATTAAATATTTCCATTTATATTTTACCCTCCAGCCAAGAGAGTGAATATTCGTTCACTTTATAAAATACCTCGCTTTAAAACTTTCATGAGTCCACTCCTCATTTCCCTCACTATTGCAATCACTAACCCATGCATATCTTGGGATCACAATATGGCGAGGAAGGGCCAAGATGCGGTTGGATCCAACCTTGTTTGCTAACCGTTGATCTCCTTTCAACTTGTTTAGGTTTTCCCTAACTCTCTATTCGGTGTCCCCATGCTCTACTCTTTGGCTATGGCGGTAGCTTCCTCATTGTGTTTTGATGGATGCACATACCCTACTTGATTGCTCCCTTTAATGTTCGAGCCTCATCCCTTATCAAGCCCATGTCACTACATGTGATTAAAGATCTCTGAAGTCCCTTCAACAAATCCATTTTGTATACCTTACTGGGCGCGACACTCATTGTTCTCATTTGCTTGGAGTCTCTAAAGTCTTTTGAACAGATTAATTTTATGTGTTGGCTGCCTTGTTTCTCATTGACTTGCATTAGAATTTCTAAAGCATTTTCAACAAATTCAATTTTATATGCCAGGCGCAACATTCCTTGGAGTCCATTTTCTCTTATGCCAACAATTCAACCCCTTCATCCCATACTGATTTGCACAAATGCCTCCAAGGTTTGCTGGCCCTCATAGGACATTCACCATGTTCCACCTATCATTACTCCATTTTTTGCGTACCCAACAATCATGGTATTCCATCATTTGGCGCGGGTGGTACATTTCTCTGCCAGTACAAGTTTACACAGGACAACATGTTTAGAGGGTGCCAAGGTTCACAATACAAAGAGGTGGATACCACACAAGGTCTCGAGATATGGCCATTTCTTCAAAACTTCATTGATGGGCCATCCCCACCATCATTCTTTGAGGGCAAGCAGGGAAATTTAATATCATTAAGTATAAGTAACAAGCAGAATTATCGTGTGAGCAAGCTTCTTGATCCTCAGAAATTGCTTGATTAATCCACTTTAAATACATCCTCAATCAACTCAAAATGGTCCTCACATCGAGCCCCTTTCTCTCTTGCTAGATGTAACTGGACATCCACCTAATCATAAAATGTTGACCCTATTGATATGAGAACATCTTTGTCTTTAGTATCATGTGGCCTTTTAAACAACCAACAAGATGAAAAAAAATGTGGTAACTTCATCCCATGGGAACTCAAATGCAACACCATCTTCACTCTCTATGCTTTGGAGCAAGAGCATCTCCAACCCTGGTCTAAGTTGTCTTTAATGAAATCTTGATGAATTTTCAACAGATTTATTTTGTGCATAGCCTATATTAGTGTTGGCACCTCCTCCATGCATTTTGTTGCACTATCAATTTGATCTTCTCGCTATTTTTTACATTTACAAAACACAATAATACTTTTAGTTTTTTAGAGTTTACCATGGCTGTCCCCATTACCAAAGCAATTCATTTGCTTTTTCCCTTGAAGAATGCTTTGAAGAAGCTAGTTCTATTTCATGACTAGAACTCGATGGCTATAAATCCTTTACCAAGATTGATGTATTAGAAATTAAAATGTCCACTCCATTCAATTGTTAGTTCAATGTAGCATCCTCTATTTGAGAGGTAGTTTTAACTAATGATTGTCTTGTGCTCTCGTTACACTAAATTTTACTTCACCAAGAGGAGCCACCACATTTTCCATATATCAATGCTTACACCTTCAAAATAAATCTTAGCCAAATTTGAATATATTCAAATGCCAAAACTTCATAGTCACCCCTACCATGGATATCACCACCCATAATATCTCTTGTTTTCAATTTTAATGATGTCGGTACTCATAAGACGTATAATGAGTTTGTACCCATTTTAAGTGTATCTCTGATCAATTCAAAACTTGGTTTGATCTTGTTCCAAACTTAAACTATGGCTTTTATTATCAGAGTGTCCTTCAATGGGCTGCAATGTAACGCTTACAACCTCATGCTTGTGTAAAGCATGTCAGGTCCCCATGTGGGCCCGACTAAAAAAAAAATCATTTTCAAACAAGTTTTATGCTCAATTGACCCTAAGGCAGCTTTTGAATGAATTTGAAGTGAAAAGACGAATTGGGTTGCCATCAAAACTCACCTTCAGTCATGTTTGCAAAATGTACAAAATTGGCTAGGTGAGCCTTGGAATCAGCTTGAAAAACTAGTCAAACAACCTTTGGGAGCTATAAAAACTTACAAGCATGTAGACATTGGTCCAGAAAATGCAATGCAAAAGATGAATCAGAAAATCAATCACGAGGCAAAATTTATTAACTGTCAAAGTTTCTTACTCGAACTTTTTGCAACAAACAGTTGTTTTGAACCAATTGAAACTGACCCAATTGTCATTTTGAAAAAATAGCAAATCAACTCTTGGCGAGCTTCCAATAGAAACAATAAATAATTTAGGTACCTTGAGCATGTGTGCAAAAGGAATTTTCTTGAATGATCACTGATCAAAAGTTATTAAGGATCAAAGTTGGCCTCTTAGAAAGGTTTTT
Source organism: Sequoiadendron giganteum (assembly GCA_007115665.2). Taxonomy (NCBI): domain Eukaryota; kingdom Viridiplantae; phylum Streptophyta; class Pinopsida; order Cupressales; family Cupressaceae; genus Sequoiadendron; species Sequoiadendron giganteum. The sequence goes on from CM021102.1 coordinate 517,201,112, forward strand.
GAAAATGCAAGTACAAAATAGGAGAAATTGCATTTGGTTTCGATATGTGAAAAATAGAAAATCAAATCATGAGGCTCTAAAAATTGGCATACAAACTCATTTAGGTGGGGAGAAAGTAGAGCAAAAAATTATCTTGGCACGACGATCAACTGGTTGCAAAATGTAAGCCCAAACGAGAGGCTACTTTGTGAAATTGACAGTTTGCAAACAACAAAACAGTGTCAAAACCTTCCAACTTCACTTTTTAAAACCCAGACAAAACTCATTGTGGGAAGCTGAAAATTGACATGCATGCTCACATAGGACACGTGAGTGAGCCTGCAAATGGGTTTTGTACGAAAATCATCATGCTTCAAAATTTAGACCCTCTAAAGTAGGTCACTCAAACTGATCCATCAGGTGCACTTCTGAAAGTGCAGAGGCAAAATTTTTAAAATGGGCACTTAAAATTTGCAAGACTTGAGAGTGCCATCAGCTTCAACCTCTTGGCAATCAGCTTGGAAATGATTTAATAGACCACATTACAAAGAGAGATAGGTTGAAACAAACTCAACCTATTTACACCATCACATTTGGGTATGAGAGAAAGAAAGGTAGAATTTATATCCCTCAGCATCTGCTTATTCCTCGGATATTCATGAACCACCTCTAATAAATCCAGATTTATAATGTCCCAAAATTCTTGAAATAATTCAATCGAAAAGTTGTTAGGACCATGAGCTTTCCCTTTCTTCATCTGAAAGATAGTAGCCTCCAATTATTACATGGAAATTCAAACCAAGAGATACTCTTTCATTTCCACAGTGACCAAAGAAGGGATACAAGACAAAACACGGTTTTCTTCTACCAACACATTCTGAGATTCCTCTCTAAATAAGGAGGCAAAGAATAGTGAAGCTTCTCTGGAATATCACTCAAAGAGGTTAAATACTCACCCCTATCATTCACAAGAAAAGGAATTGAATTACCATGTCTCCTAGCTTTCATAGAGTTGAAGAAGAATACAATGTTTTTGTCCCCCTCCTGTAACCACTCAATCCAAGCCTTTTGTTTCCAATAAATCTCCTCTCGCAACTCACGCTCCTCCAAAGCTTTCAAATCCCCTGCCTCCTCCTTGGAATAATCCTTAGAAAGGCCTAACTCTCTAATCTCATGGGTGATAACATCCAAATCACCCTAAGCAACAAATTTAGCTTGGAAGATATTACCAAAAAATTGCCTATTCTACCTTTTGAGCTGGTACTTCACATATTTCAATTGTTTGGAAAAAGAGTACATAACGGTGCCATAAGCAGGTCTCCCCAAACACCACCATTCAGCCACATGAACCTGCAGAGATGGATCCAGCAACCACATAAGATAAAACTTGAAAGAAGGAGAATAAGCAACACAAGCTAAAGTTGTGAATAATTTAATAGGCCAATGATTCAATCCCCTCCAGTACAAAATCTCAGAACAAGTAGATCAAGATCCACCAATCCAAAAACAAGAGACCAAGAACCGATCCAACCTCTCAACAATATAATCCTCACCTAGTCTCCTATTATTCCTATTAAACTGACCATTACTAGACTTGATGTCAACAAGATTCGAAGAAAAAATGTTATCTCAAAGAAGAAAAGAAAAAGGCTCCAACCTCAAAGTTCCACCCCTCTTTTCATCCAAATCAGTAATGACATTGAAATCACTTGAAATAATCCAAGGATAAAGAGGAACAGAGCTCTAAATATAACGGATGTGAGACCAGATGTACTACTTATAAAAAAAATTAGTAGGAGCATAGATGTTGGAAAGAAGAACCATTTCTCTCGTTTCTAGGCTCGAAGCAACGACAAAATAGAATAATTACACGACATCCACCAAAGAGGGTGAATCTTCAATGGATTTCATATTCAAACCACACCCCCTGCATTACCTTGGGCTCCAATGCATTGGAATTGGCCCCTTCCCCAAATTTTAGGCACTAAACTACCCATACTCTCTACAAAAAACTTAGTTTCTTGTAAAGAAAGCACACCAGGAGAATGATTTCTCACCAAATCACGAACATTTTTTTATCGAGGGCCAATATTCAAGCCCCTTACATTCCATGAGGGTAAGATCATTTCCAAGGGTTGGAAAAATGTGAGTCAAGAGTCTTAACAAATCCTGACTCCACCAATGTCTCCCCCATCAACTTGATTTTCTCTAAGTCCTTTCTCCCAACCTTGGAAGTCTTCTCAACAACCCCTTTTTGAGATATTTCTAAAGAATCCCAATGATGGAGAAGCATTGTTTCCTTTTTCTAAGTTGGACCCCACTTTCACCAATGGAGGAGGGCTCTCTCTCCCACCCTTATTCATAGTCGTGAGAGCCTTAGTCCCCACTAAAACCATCATAGTGAGATCAATGCCCATTTGTAAAGCAACAACATATTGTGTATGCTGAATATTATCAGAAATATTTCCCTCCTAAGCCATTTCCAAGACACTTTGTTCCAAATCCATCATACCCAGGCTCACCTCCTACTAACTGAGGTCATTCAAAACCTCAAGTCTATTAAAAATGTTTGCTTCCTCTCACTCCTTAAAAGTCCACTTTTGTCCATGATTCCTATTATGGGCCTTAACAAGAATGAAATCCTCTGTACCTACAACATCACCATGGATGGGAGCCTTTCCTTTTTCAACCTTAGGGGGGTTGCGAGGAGGCTGAGAAGTCTGAGATTCAAAAGATTTGGACTTGGGACATCTTCGCTGAAAATGACCATATTCATGACACAAACAACAATGAAAAGGTAGAGTCTCATAATCTAGTTTCTACATCAAAGAGAACATAACCGCCCGAGTTTCCAAAGACTCTCGAAGAGGGTTACTAAATATCAATCTTAACATAAATGTGAGCAAAAGTCATTACCTTTCTATCCTATGTTTGTTGAGAAGTACCCACTAGTTTCCCCAAAATCAAAGCCACAATTTACAAGATGTCATTGTGCTAGTACTCAACTAGAAATTCAAGAAGACACACCCACATTGGAACATGATTTGAGAGCTCCTCTAATGGATTAAGACCAATGTGTGATGGATTAATAAATAAAGTAATCTGGTTGTGGAAATAAGGTCCACCCTCGAAAAATCTATTGTGATTGGTCATACAATTGAAAACCACCATGAAATAACCATTTTCTAGCAACATCACTTCCATTTCACCCTCCAGAGTCTAGGTTTGTTGAGCCTACGATTCCAAAAATTGGAGCAAGACCCACATTCTCATGAATTTGCATAGTAAGGCATGTTTTGAGAAATACTCAACATCCTTTGCAATGCCCTGCCACGTAACCCTAGAGGAAGTTGCAATTATCAACGGAAGCATACAATTTTTATTTTTTTTACAAGTGCATTATTAACAAGGAAGATGCACTACACTTTGGAAAAAACCTCTAAGGAACACAACAAGGTTACATCTAAATCCACAACACATACAATAATCACATAAAAAATTTAACTAATTACTAACAAGAATTAAAATAAATTCATCCAAACATTTACTTTACATTACAAAGAAAGAAAATACATCAAGATCCAAATTACATTAAGTTACATTAAAGGTTACAATACTCATTCCCAGAATGAGGAAGATCATACCTAACTATTAAAAATTACAAGATCCCCCCTCGAATACAATTGAGGAGTGAATTAAATACAAATGCTAAACTGATATAATACATCAATAAAGGAACATAACCACTGGTACCATCATGAGCTCTCCAACTAGAAACATTTCCATCATGATATGAAGATAAAGGGGACCCAATGGTGTAGGGTGCACATTCCTCCCAACCAAGTGGTACTTGAAGGTCCACCCCTCGTGCTAGGAGACAGTAACAAGGATCCTAGGCAATACCATCTACCACTAGACACAGACTAACACAAAACTAAACTTACCATAAACTAGTACACTACCAACTCGTAGAGTACAATGCTTCTAGAGTTAAATAAATTGGCACACCAGTGAACCAAACACACTGCTAACCTATGAGAAGTGTCACCACAAAGGTGCATGGGTTACACGACAGATCTTCCCATATCTCGACCCCCATCCAGAATCACTCTCCTACGGTCAACACATGGAGCAAAACCACTCCAAACATAGGAGGCAACACAAAACCTAATCCACTCCAAACAAAGGAGGCACAAATACCCGTTCGTGGAAACTAGGAAATCACAGACAAAAGAAAATGCACTAATCCAAGGGTAGCATACTGGTTTGACTCAAAAATAATTCACAACCCCTAACTACATATTACGACTAGAAGACTTAAAAAATTCTAAACCCATTTCCCCAAATAAGAAAACAGAGGAAATAACTTAAAAGGAAATCGTACAAGAAATTAACTAATTTCAGATATATTAAATCCATTTCCCTCCTACAATGACTTTACAGTAAGAACAATTGTCCTAGTAAATCAATTAATTAAAACAGACTTGAAGCCTCTTCATATCCAGAGAAGGGAAATTCTAAATTTACAGAAATTCTATTTCCTCGATTACTTTTAAAAACAAAATAATTTCCTTGAAAGATTAACTCAACCAATTTCCTCTACTTGTACATATATGCATGCACCCATTTACAAAATCAACCAAATAAATATATATATATATATATATATGAGTCATAAATTAAAATGCAATATAAAACATTTTTAAAATCGTCATGGCAGAGCAATGGCAGATTCATGGAAACCCTCGGGGTTTCAGGCGGAACCAAGGTTTTTAGTATGGAGGGGAGGCCCAGTACCGTTGGCCATTCAACAACATAAGGGGACGAAATGGGCAGTAGAACAAAAGGCAGGGTCCCCCAGGGGCATGGAAGGCTCCGGGGAAGTAGAGTGCAAGACACGAGCAATCAAAGAATCACAACAGGAAAGATTGGAAAGAGGTGCGAGCGAAGGATAGATTTCGTTCAACGGTGATATCGGAGAAGGTGGATATGTCCCAGATTTAGGCTAAATTATGGAGGCCGAAAAATCAAGCGGACATAGCGAGCACAAGCAAGGTAAAGTCAAAACACTTGTTGGTAGTATCGTTAATGGTAGGTGAAAGAGATTGGAATGATTCTGTGAATTTCATGAAAGCACACGCCTTTTTTATGAAATGGGGTGGAAATGGCCAACATTATCAAAAATAAGAGCCTGGTGTGATACCCATTGGGGGAAATCTTGTTGTCTCAAGACTTTGGAGAATTGGTTTTATTTGGTGACATGTCAAATGGTGCAAGATAAGGAGTGGATTCTGAATAGTGGTCCTTTCTTGATGGCGAGATGGGGGTTTTTCATTCTAGATTGGAGCTCGAATTTTAACCCCAACTAGGTAGCATCTAATGAAGTGCCTATTTGGATTAAGCTCAAGAACCTACCTCAAGAGTATTGTGGTCAAGAAACTCTAAAACAAATTGGCAATAAGTTGGGTGTGTTTTTAAAGGTCGAGGAAAAGGTGGACAAAGCGGACTTGAGTATGTATCCAAGCATCTGTATTTTATGGAAAACTATTCACCCTCTACTAGAGATCCTAGAACTTAAATCTAGTGAGGGAGAATGGCGCCAAGCTTTGGAAGTGGATGATAACCCAGGAATTGACACATCGCAAACTAGGAATGTTCCTAAGGAGGTGCGAATATCAACATTGGAAAAAGGAAAATATTTAGCCCAGAATTCGCTAGCAGAATAAGTTGTGAGGCTAATTGAAGCTTGTGATGGAGAAGCTCAATGGAATCAGATGATTTTGGATTGTTTGGGTGAACCCCCAAATAGATTCTCAGTGTTAGGGCCAGAGAGAAATGCAGCTGTGTGTGAGGCCCATTCTTGGGATGTTGCCAATGGAAATCAAACCGATTTTTTTTTTTTTTCTAGACATGAAAGAGGTGGGACCAATTGTCATTGAAAACCTGGAGGTGGTGGAAGCAACTCTAGAGCATGAAGACAACTTTCAAACAAATGCTAGTGGGATTGTCGAAGAAGGTAATTTTTTAGCTATTGCAAAGAATGGATCTAGCCCTTCTTCCCTTATGCAAAAGGAGGTAATGGATGCGAGGGTAGAAGAGGCTTGTCTAGGACAGGCTAATCTTCGGCCCTCTTTCGTCAGTGAGTTTGGAGCACCTTGCAATTGTGGAGAGAAACCAGATGAGAACAAGATACAAGAGGGCCTAATCCTAAACAAGAATGAAGGTCTGGGAAATGAAAGCCAGATGCTTAATACACGATCTGGAGGGGGTGAGGTCAAATTTAAGGATATTCAAATCTCCCCCATTCGAAATTTGGAAAGCCATTTTGATGAAGCTAGGGATAGTGGGGGAATCTTGGAGGATTCTAAATCGGACTTGCTCTCTGATGAAGAAGAGGATATTGAGGACTTGTTAGGCTTGAATGGAGGTGTTGGAATTGTGGAGAAGAGGTCGCTAGAATAGATTGATGCGTTAAATCCAAAGGTGAAGCTTGGGGAAAAGAAGAGGTGTGGCCCAAAAACCAATCGAATGAGATTGGAACTAGCTGGCAATGCTGCTAGTCAGAGAAAATTGAGATCGGGAAAAGGCATAGCCTTTTCCCGACAACCATAAAAATCTTATTGTGGAATGTCAGGGGCTGCAATGCCCCTGACAAAGTGCGTCTGATCAAACAAGGCCGGATCTAGTGTTATTCTAGGAAACAAAAATAAAGGATGAGGATTTTGATTGGATCAAGAAGCGCTTCTACAATTGGAACTGTGTTCTTTCTAGAGCGGTGGGGGCTTCATGGGGAATTGGGGTGCTATGGAAGGATTTTGTTGTCGAGGTTCATCTCATTCAGCAAGAGAGATATTGGCAATGGTTGGGTGTGGAGTCCAAGCAGCTTGGTATAAACATCTATGTCATTAATGTGTATGGCCCGATCAATAATAATCTCAAAAAAGATCTATGGTGTGACCTTTCTACAATTTTGGGGTGTGAGGAGGAAAGGATGTTTGTTCTTGGGGGTGATTTCAATGCTATTTTGAGACCTTCTGAAAAAATGGGAGGAGTATGTTGGGTGGGGCAAAAACAACAAAATTTCAGTGAGTTTTTCATAGGGAATGGCTTGTTTGAACTCCCATTCAAAAATGGGGACTTCACCTGGACAAATCGTAGGAGTGGGTTTCTCAACATTGCTGAGAAGTTGGACAGATTATTTTTGGCTGGCAATAGGGCTATGCAGAGCTGGACCTGTGAGGCAAAAATTGTTCCGGTGACTGGGTCGGATCACTATCCTATTAGTCTGAGGATCCAAGATGAAATCACTCCGGACCGGTGTCCTTTTAAATTTGAAGCAATGTGGTTTCGTGATACTGGTTTTATAGGTTTGGTGGAAGTCGGCTCCGGTCCATTCTGGTAACAAGGATTTTATATTTTTTTTTAAATTACAATTTCTAAAGGAACAACTTAAAAGGTGGAATAGGGAGATTTAGAAACATCTTTTCTAAGAAGTTGAGGTTGGAGGAGGATTTGAATGCTTTGCATTCCAAATTCATTGAACAGGGAATGATTGAAGATGACTTCACTAGTGAAAGGGTCCTTAATAAAGAATACTCTGAAATTTTAGCCAGGGAAGAAGTTTATTGGAGGAAGAAATCAAGAGAGTCGTGGCTAAAGGAGGGTGATCGTAACATGAGGTTTTTTCACAACTCGGCAAAAATGAGACAATCTTGCAATAATATTTTTTCAATAAAGGATGCTACTGGCAATGTGCGGAACAGTGTGGGTGAGGTTAATAAGGTTGCGGTCCAATAATTTTTAGAGGCCTTTTCTGTTGATCTGAATGAAATGCAGCATGATCCACATATCTTAGAGGTTATCCTGAAATGTGTCTCTACTACCCAAAATGATATGTTGATGGAGGTTGTCACTGTTGGAGAAGTGAAGAAGACGGTTTTTGGGCTTGGTGGTGATAAGGCTCCGGGGCCTGATGGTTTCTCTGCATTTTTTTACCAGAAATTGTGGGACATCTTTGCAACTGATATTTGGGAAGTGGTTGAGGAATCGAGAAGTGAGGGTGTTGTTCTCAAAGACTTTAACAACACCTTCATTGCCTTAATTCCCAAAAGACAGGTGACTGAGGCTTTTGAGGTTTTTAGACTAATTTCCTTATGCAATACTATTTACAGAATCATCTCAAAGGTTGTAGCCAATAGGTTGAAGAAGGTTCTAAAGTCTGTCATTTCGGTGGAGCAAAGTGGATTTTCTCCTAATAGATCCATTTTTGAAGGAATTATTGTGGCCCATGAATCTATTCACTCTATCCGTATGGAAAAATCAGAAAGTATGATGGTCAAGCTTGATATTAAGTGGGCGTATGATGAGGTGAATAGGGATTTCCTGGAGAAGGTTTTGGAGAAGTTTGGTTTTTCTACGAAATGGGTGGCTTGGATTAGAAGTTGCATTTGTTCCCCTCATTTCTTTGTTCTTGTGAATGGGAGTCCGCAAGGATTCTTTGAATCTAGTAAAGGGATTAGACAAGGAGATCCCATATCGCCTTTCCTTTTTATTATTTTGGTTGAGGTTCTAGGAAGGCTAATCTCAAAGAGATGTAGCTCTGGCCGCTAGAATGGGATCATAATTGTTGAGGGCTTAGATCCGCTCTCGCATTTGCAATTTAATGATGATACATTTTTTATGGGTGAAGCTTCCTTTCGTGAAGCTAAAGTGATGAAGGAAACCCTGGATTCCTATGGAAAACCTTCTGGGCAATGCATCAATTGGTGTAAGTATGAAATTTTATTTCTTCAACACTAATCCGTAAGCAATTTGAGGTGTGTAGAATTCTTGGTATGAAGGCGGGGATTTTACCCAGTAAGTTTCTTGGGATTCCTCTGTTTGGTGGGGCAAGCAAGTCCCATATTTGGAAATATTTAGTGGATGCGTGTTTGAAAAGGCTGGAAGGGTGGAAGAGTAAGTGGCTAACTGCAGTTGGAAGGCTCTTATTGTTGAAATCGGTGGTTTCAGCCATTCCAGTGTACTCCATGATGTGTTTAAAAATTCCCACGAAAATAATAAAGGTGGTCAGTCAGGGCATGAGGAATTTTTTCTGGAATGGAGCTAATGAGCAGGATAAAATCCCTCTATTAGCTTGGGAAAAGATCTATCAGTCAAATGATATTGGTGGAGCTAGTTTGAGAAATTGGCAAGTGATGAATGAAGCGCTTGGGGCAAAACTGGTTTGGAATTTGTATTCAAAGTCGAATCTCCTTTGGGTCAAATTACTTAGAGAAAAATACCTGGACTCAATGGAGGATCATAGGTTTTTAACCATCTGAAATCCGCCTAAGGGATCTGCTATTTGAAATTTCATCATCTCTTGTAGGCCTATTATTATGAATCATTTAACCTGGCAGATTGGGAATGGGAGGATGGCTAACTTTTGGGATGATTCTTGGGATGGGCAACTAGCTTTCAAGGACAAAGAAAATTTGCTTGATCTTAGAGACACCATGTGTCAAAAATGGGGTGTCAAATTTCGTGATTATGTGGAGTTAAAAGAGGGTATTTTTGGTAGGGAATGGGTGTGGAAGGTGAAGGTCCTTTTGATCAGCGATTGAGATTAATGAAGGATGTTTTCTGGGAAAGGAAAGTTTTTTTGATGGATGAGGAGGACAAAGTTGTATGGTGTGGGTCTTCAAATGGCTGTTATTCGGTTAAAATTGGTTACCAGCTTTCGGATAGTCAAGAGGGTGACTTCTTTTGGGCCAAGAATCTGTGTTGGAGTAAATTTTGCTTGCAGAAAGCTGGCACCTTTGCTTAGTTAGCGGTTAAGGGAAGAATTTTATCTAGGGAAAGAAGGAAGAGGCTTGGGTTTGCGAGGCCTACAAAGTGTGTGATGTGTGACAAAGCCGAAGAAACGGTGGAGCATCTTCCTTTCCATTATGATGTAACCTCAGAATGTTGGAATAACCTGAGAAGGAAACTCAGATGGCATGGGCCTTTTCCGAAAACATTGAAGGAGGTGTTTGAGAGTTGGCCCTCTATTCTTAAGAAATATGTTCTATCTAGTGTATGGATTTGCAGCCCTTCTATTTTGGTTTGGGAGATTTGGAAAGAGTGAAATAGGATAATTTTTCTTGAAAAAAAAGAGGATATCAAGAGGCTTTGAAGGATAATTGGTTATTCTATTGAGGAGGTTGTCATAAGTGCGGCTTCACAGGCCTTGGGGTAGAGGACTCTGTTTACTATGGCAGACCAAGTTGTGCAAAGAGAGTGGCCATGAATCAAGGTCAGAACTAACCAAAGCAGTGGAGTTTTAGAAAAGAAAGAGGCCAGTAAGGAGGTGCATTGGGAGTGTCTGTCTGATGGGTGGCATAAGGTAAATTTTGATGGAGCCTATAAAGGTAACCCAGGACCATCAGGGGCTGGAGCTTTATTAAGAGATTGGTAGGGCAACATTCTGGCCTTTGGGACTAAAAGGTTAAAGTGTGGGACTAATAATGTTGCAGAAGCTAACGTAGCATTGTTAGGAGTGGGGTTAAACCAGTCAATGGGGGTGCAAAAATTACACTTGGAAGGTGACTCATTGATCATTATTCAGGCCATAGTGAATGGTGGTGAAAATGTGTGGCATTTGCAAGGTTTAATCAAGGCAATTTTAAAGGGCCTCAATGGTTTTGATGAGTTCAAAATTAGTCATATAAGGCATGAGGGGAATGGTGAAGCGGATTGTCTTTCAAACTGGGCAATCTCTTTTGCTAATGAAGGTGATTCACAGTTTGAGGACTGTCGGAATGTGGAGCTAGGTGAATTTCTTTGAGATGGTTGGTTAGGCATCATGGTGACGGGGAGTGTTGTCATCAGATTTGACTGCAATTTAGGGTGTTATGGTTAGTATCCCTTATTGATTACCTTTGAAGCATGGCTTTAACGTCTGGTTCTCAGGGTTGGGAACATTGTCAAAATTGTAGTACGATTGGTTGGTGCCCATTTCTCAAGATTGTGGCGGTTGTCCTTGGCTGAGGTGGGTTATCCTTGCATCTATTTTGGGCAATCATATATTGATTGCTAGTGGCGATGGGATGGTTAGCATTTGTGATGGCTGATAGGGGTGGCGTTATTGCTTGTACCTGGCACGTGTTGGTGATCTATTTATGGATTTTTGGGTGGTTTGGTTAAGTTCAGTGTGTGTTCTGCAATTAGGTTTTTGGGGAACGTTGCAGGTTAAGGGATGGAGGCTATGTATTCGTTTAAGACCATTTTGCAACAGAAGGCATTTTTTGGACCAGTCACTAAATTCAGGCTTAAATTTGTTTTGAAGTTGTCGCCCAATGATGTTGTGGAAGTAGTTTTGGATGCATTGTGGAGTCTATTAATGGAACCTACACACAGAGGCAGAATCAATGTTGACATTGCCTGGATGATTTTATATATCAAAACTATTTGGTGGGTGATGGAATCGCTTTTCGCCAAGGAGCTATTGATGGGTATGGACTCCTTGGAGTGGGTTGTCCCGAGGGTGGGATATGATATTTCTGAGTGTTTTGAGGATATGGAGGATGCAGAGAAGCTAGGAGTGGTACCCTTCATGTGGTGGCGACGAAGAATTGACAAGGATGCATATAGGATGGAGATTCTTATGGCCTGGGAGAAATTGAAATTGGTGTTGAGGAGGCATGAATTTTCTCTCGCGCCGACGAAGGTTGGTTTTTCTCTTGGGTTTCCTAGGAAGAGGCGGTCGATGAACAGGCGTGGTGCTTGTCGGGCACAAGGTGGACGGTAGGCCGGGGGGCAGTGCTGGAAGTCTTTTTTTGGCCTTTGTGTGACTACAGGTGGATGGGTCATGTGACGCTTGAAATTTTGGGCGGGTTGGGCGTTGAAGCGAGGTGGCTGTCAAAATGTTATGGTCGGATGTGGGATTTTTCTGCCCATTGTTTTGGGTTAGCGTCTTTTTTGACTGACTTGCTGGGTTGGTTGGTTCAGGGAGGGGTCATGTTGGGTTGTTGCTCCCTATGACTGTTGGTTTTATTGGGTATTGTATGGTTTTGGTTCAATACCTATGGGTGGACGAGAATGCTTATGTAAGGGTGTAGGGTGGTTGGGGTTTGTTTGATGACTCTGGTTTCTATACAACCTGACTGTTCAGGTGGTTGTTTGTCTTATTTATATTGTAATATCTTTTTAGTATTAATAAAATATATATATATTAATAGCACATAATTAAATATATTTATATTTATATATATACATACAAATAAATATATATATTATTACATAGATATATTTACCCACACATATATAATTTATATATATCAATATAAACATATATCTTAATAAGCATTTAAAAATTCATATACTATCCAATTAACATCGAATATCCATCAAAATATTACACAAAAGAAGAAATTCAATATAAAAGGCATGCAGGCATGCAAATTAAGCTTTGGGGAGGATTGTGGTGATAACCACAATCGAACCCCAATGATTGGGGGGCGGACTGTGGTGAGTCAACTACCCCTTCCCTTGGGAAGTGGCAGTGGAAACACCACCTGCCTCCCTTCAAAAAATATAAACCCCCAAACTTTTATTATGACTGTCCTACAATTTGATAAGTATGACAACCGTACGACGAATAAATATACACACATTTTTTTAAAGAGAATATTAAATGGAAAAACATTAATAAAGAATATATATATACTTGTATATATACCTGTATATATATATATCAAATCATCCAAATAATAGTTCAATTGGCCAAATAATTTTCTCAAGTGGTTATCTACAAGAAATTTCTACAATTTCAACAAAAGATTTCCCAAATTCAACACAAGGTTTTTCAAAATAGAGAATTTACAAAGACTTCAATAATCATATATATATATCAAAGGTTTGCTCCAAATGACAATATATTTTCACATATTTCCTTCTACAGGAATCATTTACCCAACTCCTAGAAAAGACAATATTTACAGATATCTTACACAAGGAGGATTTCATAATTTACCTAGAGATTTAAAATTTCTCAGCCATACAGATCCAATTGGAAACAAAATAAGACAAAATTTTCTACAGGAGTATTTACGAAATCTCCCAGAGGTTTTCTTCAAGGAATTCTAGAGGGAATTTATTTTATTTCTTCTTGATAGAGATGAAATTATTCTACACAAAAATTTATTTACAATAATATAATTTTCAACACAAGACAATCTTTTACAAAGAAGATGTAATCTAGAAGCTTTTCAATTTAAAACTTAACAAAATCAAAAGAAAGAACCTGTAGTCCAATACTTGAGTATTTGTAGATCTGAAGGAGTGCCTCCTCCACAGCTCCAAGCAATTTTTTCCAGACAAACAATGGCTTCCCCTAGAGTAATATAATTTCCCAATCACAACAACAATCTTAAACACAACAAGAATTTTCGAGAACAATTTTTCTAAAGATGCAAGAATACAAAAATACTTTCTACAACAAATTCCTCCAAAAATTATCCAAATCCCCTACCAATCACAACAAAACTTATTTTCCAACAATTACCCAACACCAAAAATATCTTGTGCTTTTGTCGTGAAGAAGCTTTCCACTTCCTCCCTCAAAGCCAAAATCTTCTCTCGTGAAATAAATTTTCCAACCATCTCATTAATTTCTTCTAACACATGTTAAAAATCTCAAAATATCTCTAACAACCCATTTTGCATAAAATCCGCCAGAATTTAATATTAAAATATTTAATAATTACAAACATTCGCCTTTTCAAATATAACTTAATTAACTAATTTAATTAATCAATAAACATTATAATCCTAGGATTAAACTATTTATCAATTAAATTAAATTAATTTATTTATTAATTCAAAACTTCTAACATTAAAATAAGATTAATCTAATAATCAAATTTAAATGATTAAATTCATTAAATTCTCTTTTAAACCATATTAACATAATAAATCAAAGCAATAATAACAAATTTTAACAAGCAAAACTGACTAAACCAGACAACACACTGATACTAGGGTAAAGGCTTGACACAAGTATCTTAGCTATTATCTCCCAATCAACATAATCATTGGGTCAACATGCTCAAACCTACGAAGTTAAGTGGATTCGATGTCAAGTACCTACAAACCTATAACCATGGCATACAATGAACATGTATATAAACATCATAATAGAACACACCGTGAAGAGGAAATCGCGGAATCACAGGGCGCTTGCAAGCGAGTGATGCAATTTCGTCCCGTTCACCAATACAATATCACCAAACTGACAATTCTAACATATACATTCTACTCATGTGCATATAACCATGTTATTCCAAATAATCATTATACTAATCCAAGGCATGCCAAATGATAACATCGAAATAGAATAGCATCACATCACCACATATAATCCACATTGCTCTATAAATAGCGATAAAAAAATAACAAACCAACGTAATCTAAACATAAGAGCAAAACAAAGGGGTGTTACATCCTTCACAATTGATTATAGTTGGATCACAAGCACTAGTCTTTCTTTGCTTCTTTCTAGGAAACCATAGATTTTTGGGATTTGAAGGCCTCCAAACAAAGCAAACCCTCCAACCCTTGAATTATTATAAAATAAATTGTTTTCAACTACCCTCATCGAAGGAGATGATGATTTCACTCCAAAAACATCACAAAATTCCATAGAGGATTTAAACCCGGATGCCTCCCCTAGATCCATTGTCCCAAGGGATCACAAGCAATGGTAAAGAAACAGGAAAAAAATGAAAAAGAAACCCTCCCCATGGAAACTTCAAAACCCCACCCCACATAGCAAAAAAAAAACCCACAAACAACAACACCCCACCTGATACTAACACCCCCACACCACAGCCGATCAACCTCCCACACTAAAAAGCATGTGATTCTGATAACAAGCACACATAACCTTCACAAGCCACAGGGAAGCCAAGTGTAGGCCAAGACAACAAAAAACCACCAAATAAAAAAGCATGCAAGAATACTCCCCCTCCCCCGAATACAAGAAAAGTCCCACCTGCCACATATCCACCCATAAAGCACTTCAAACAATAGGAAAAATAAGCATGCAAGGCACAGTTTACACCATGCAAGCCCTAACTAGGCTGCGGACCTGCAATGCTCGACTCCTCTCGCATGCCATATCTCACCCCACAAATTTAACCTATTTATACGAGTTTAAAACACCAAAAGAATGGAAATTTTTCCACTGCTTATAAGGTTGCTAGCCTTAAGAGTATTTAATAATTGCATTTGTGATATTTACCAAAATATACTAATTAGAAAGAAATTTGGTTGTTCCATTAAGGGAGCTACTTGTAGAATAAAAGTAGTCATTCACAAAATTAGTGGTTTAACATAGTTGGATTAATCACTATTTATGGTTTATACACTGTAATCTAATTTGAGGTTTTCATTTTAAATTATCAAACATCTATAAAAAAGAATACAGTTTCTAATGTTGATTTAAATATAAATTAAATCATTTAAAACTATATGATAACCTAATTATTTCCAAAATTAGAATCATGTGAATAGGAATTAAAAAATTCATTCATATTTAAAATTGTACAATTTCAAAATAATAATATTTTTTATTTTTATGACGATAAAATATTTGTGAAAATATAATTTTTACCACGTGAAAGTCAAAAATTCATTTACAATTTTTGCCTTATGTGAATAGAAATTCATCATCAAAATCTTGAACTAATCCTAATCTAACATCAATATAAGATAAAGAGAAAAAATGATAATAAAAAATAAAAGAAAGAACGAATCTAAACCTATTTCCAAACCCTTCATACACCATTCAAAAAATAGATAAATTCAATAGAAAACCATTCCTCATTTGATTTGTTACCCACAATCAAAATGTAGGAATGTGTGATATTTATAGGAACAAAACCTACTTGCGTGAAGGATGTGGATTTTTTGTGCAATATAAATGTGTTCAAGATTACCTATAAAATGATTTGAACCATCAGCCAAACATTAGTGCTATGGAACACTTATGCAATTCATTGAATTAAATGCATGGAAAATAGAAGAAAATGAATTTAGAGTTTGGAAAAAACCATTAAAATGAAAACTTAAAAAAATGGAACAAAATTTGATATATTATATTTCAAAGTTGGTTTCGAGAGGTTTCCAACCCTTTAGAATGCTTTACATTTATATATTTATTGCTTAATTGAAATAAGAAGGTGAAAAGTGTTTCCCTTGAAAAAGTTCATATGAGACTAAAAACAATAGAATGTGAAGGGTCAAATTTTCTTCACTTTGTATTCTAATCTTCCATTACATTTCATTTAAATTTCTACATGAAAGCACACAACATTCCCTCTTATTTATGTCTTGCTCCCCTCATTGTCCTTCACATCTTGATTCATTTACCAAATTAACATTGAAAGATGATCTATGTCTTAATTGACCTTATTGTGAAATGATTAATATTTGCACAAAAATCCTTGAATCCCACTAGAATACCTTGTTCAACAAACAATGATGAACATCCTAATCCTTACACTTCATCCTTACAAGTGAAACACAACATGTGTGAATGCCATAGAAAATATGAGATGAGCTCTTAGTATCAAGCCTTTTTACACGTTCTTAAACTATTTTTAGAAATTTACCGTTTATTATTTTTAATACTTATAAAAGACATTATAAAACCATTACGATCCTTAGAAAATATTCCCATGAAGAAGTTTAAGGTCTTAAGGTTCAAATTGTAAACAAGTGCCACGTAGTGGCTAGTACTTTCCTATGTAATATTGTATTAATTGTATTTGCTACAAATTATTTGTAGCATACCAATTTAGAAGCAAGATAATAGTTTGAAATAATAGATTATTGTAATTCATATGTATTGTAGCCACATAGTGTCAAGTATTTATTGTGTATTTGATGGATGAGTCATGGCAACAATTTGAAGGTAGGCTACATAATAGTTCAAGATTGACAAATTATTGCAAGTTGAATATACCATGATTTTACTAGGGTTAAGAATATTATAGTTCTTAGGATTGACTTTGACCCCAAACTTGATTCATACTAAATGCAACTAGTTGAGCTTGTTTATTAATTAATATTGTAATATATTTGTTGAGTAATTTATTTTTTCCAAAAATATTTTGTAATTTAATTTGATTGATTAATTATAAAAAATTAAAACATAAAGGTTCAATTTGTTTTTTATTAAGGAAAAACAGGTTTTGAAGGGGTCTCGAAACCCTTTAACAACAGAGAAAAGAAAGATATAGCATGAAAGAGCTCAAAACAAAAAACAAAATGTTGCTAACAAAGATGTGAACAAAAACCAACCTACAAGCAGCCCAATAGAAAACCAACAGAAACCTAGCAAAAGTCCAAGCACTAGGCCAGATTCCTCATAATATCTACCACCTCCTGCTCTAGATCGTTCATGTTAATTGCAACTTTCTTAATTTCCTAGATATCAACATGGGTTTTATTAGCCTTCCTCTTCAGGCTAGCTCTAGTTCTTTTGCTCGGCCCAACACCCTTCACTTGGATTTGTTCTTTCTCATCTTCCACATTCATAGCAGTCCTAACCAGATAGGCCTTTTCCAAATTCTTTACCATCATATTCATGGTGCTTGCAGTGGACTTTAAGATCTTGTGGCTCATTTCTAGAACCTTCTGAATAGACTCTTTAACATTATTGATCTTTTCCTCCATATCTGATAGCTTTTCGTCATGATTATTCTTGAATTGTTGCAAATCTTCCACATTTTTCTTAAGGCAATCTACTATATATGTCTTATCTTCCTTTTTCCACAAGTCATTAGAATTATCTTAGTTTTTGTTATTTTTGTCCATCATATCCTTCTTTTCCAACTTACTATTAAGAGCCCTTTGATTCAACTTAATTTTCTCAATCTCAAAGAAAACCCACCTGATCAACCTGGAGAAATCCACGGACCCATTGCGGGCAATAGCAAGAATGTTGGCAAGAAACTCGTGTTCAACCTTAAAGTAATGATCATCCTCCTTGAGGTCACTGGGATATCAAGGTATGTCCTCCCTATCAGTAGCATGATAACTAGAGTACTTAGAAGAATGGGAAGGTTGGGACTCATCCTAATTGGTTTCATATGAAGGATCCTCCACAATCTTCCTCTTACCCTTATCCTGAGGAGGGACACTGGAATTCCCTTTCGCCTTTTGTTTATTCACCTCAGATCTCAGGAAAATAACTTTAGCTCTACCAATAGAGATCATGTCACTCGGTTTGGGAAGGGCACGAGCTTTGTACTTACTTTTGTTGCTACCCTTCCTCACCACTTTCGAAGGACAAACATTCGCATCCTCCATATCAGTCTCCCACTCCTCCTTGTTTGTCTAGCTAGCACCTAGTTCATCTTTAGCAGAGTCGAAGTGGGGGGAAGGGGTCTGGTGGGGAGGAGCCGACATAGCTTTGAAATGTTCAAAAATAAGAACAAGCGAACCCTTATGGAGAATGGAGTATCTAACTGGGTTCGAATTATGGTCTTGAAGACTAGCATTTAGCGAGGTAGAAAGATAGAAAGGGAAGGAAACCCTAACCCGATGCCGAAAGTGATTTAGGAGCACAAAGTGATAGCCGAAAACCCTTATGTATCTGTCGTCCAATGTAATATACTCCATGATAACCCTCAAAACCTCCCACCAAAGCAATTTAATCTTTGTGGATTCATAACTACTTTTGGTAGCTCTACGCAGGTCCTCCTTCTCCTTATCTATCTTCAGAAAATTCCTCACAGCCTGGTTAGAGAGCTTCCTGACCCTATAGAACTTGAGACCCTCCATGGAAAGCCCCATGACATCGACAATAAGCTGCTCATCAATGGCCACCTTCCTCCCAAACAAATTTACCTTTCCATTGTTCTATTCTTTAGAAAACAACCTGGTGATCTCCTAGTCCCAGCCATGAACTTTTTTGATGTAGCTTGTCAGCCTACCCTTCTCTAGCAAACACCAAACCTTATCGTTACTCTTCAGCTCCTTACAATCCATCCACTCCACCCTGCAATGCTAACCTCCCGTGTTTATAGTGTTGCAATCTTTCTGCGAAGACTCCAGAATGCCAAATAACTTGATAGCCAAAATGCCTAGAAAGCATGGGAAGCACCAAATATAAGAGTGGCAATTAATATTGAGGTACCCCAGCCCACGAAGAAAATTAATGGAACAACAATACCGAGACTATGTGAAAAGACACACCACACCCTTAGTCATTATTTGAGAATTTGGACCTTCCCGTGGGTCTTATCATACATTAGTAAGGCAGTGAAATCAGCATCCAATCTGTCACTCCTCTGCCACGTCATTTTACCCTTAGCCTTAACCCCCCTATTTGGAAAGAAATCTGCCACCATGTTAATTTCCCTATAAGCATGGGAAATGAAGGAATTTTCAAAAGAGCTAATAATCTCCTTGGAGAGGTTGATCCAATTCTCTATAGTCCAAGAGGGCTTTGGGAAACCTCTAATACATTGAATAATATTATTCGAGTCCCCTTCAAGCCATAAATTTTTGAAATTCAATTGACGGGCAAGATTTAAGGCTTGGAAAGCCCCTATGGCTTCAGCAAGGTGGTTGGTCTGGGTGCCCAAGGGGAGCACCATTGCTGAAATAAAATTGCCATTCTCATCCCTTATCACCCCACACCCAGTAGGCCTAGGATTGCCCTTGGCCAGCCCATCAAAGTTAATTTTCACGCAACCAAGAGGAGGGAGATTCCAATGGATATCATCTCTAGGTCCCTTGGTAGGTTTAAGAGAATGGGAAATATCAAAATAGATCAACCACGCCTCAACAACTTTGAGCTCATAGTCTTGACACCTGACATTTCCTTTAGCCCTAGAGATACAATTAAGCAGATTTATGTTCTCTCTCATAGGTCTGATGATTTTTCCAAAGACAACTTCCTCTAAGAGAGAAGATTTCTGAAAGATTCTATTATTACGCTCTTTCCATATTCCCCATGCAAGGTTTGGAAAAATGTCTCTCCAAAGAAGTTTCAACACCTGATTGTTAGAAGGAGCCTTCCCTGATAGTAGAAATCCCAGATTGAGCTAGGAAAAACCTAGTTGAGGTTCCACAGCTACAAGATCTTGCACCAAATGTTATGGACAAAAGGACAGAGAAGAAAAAGATGTGAAACAGACTGAACATCTGCACAACAAAGGTAACATCTATTAGGAAAAGAGAAGCCATGCTTACAAATATTATCATTAGTTAAAATTTTGTTCTGGAGAAGAATCCACAAAAAAATTGATTTTAGGTATGAGATTGTACACCCAAGCCTTCGCCCAAATAGGAGGGGTTAAATATGATGATAAGAAGCCACCACCAATGAGAGAGAAAATTTCCCAGAAGAAGACCATTTCCAAACCAAAGAATCTCCTTGGCCTCTCAGACTCAGCACTATAGAGTTAAGGAGAAACTGTAGGGGAGAAAGGTCCAGATTGGCAGTAGAGATGCATACCCACTAACAGTTCCTCCAATAGTCCCCAACACAGGTGCCAAATCTAGCTTTGCATTCCTCCTCCATATGATTCCTAAAGGTAGGGATATCACAAAGAGGTTCATTCAAAATCCACTTATCTTCCTAGAACAAGATTTATCTACCATCTCCAAGCTTAGAAATCACACCCCAACAAGATGTTGGAGTTGAGAAGATACAACACCACATAAGCCCAAAAGATCTTTGCAAGCAAATAACTTGTTACAAGGAGAAGCAAAGAGAAACAACAAAGGAAATGCTTAAGAATGTGGAGCCATGAATTCACACAAAATGTAAAATGAATTATGATACAAAAGATAGTTTTCAACTACATATAGATGAAAACCCTAAAAAGGAAAACCCTAGGCTTGCACAATAATAATTAATAAAGTAATTGATTATTATGCACCTAATGTTAACTTAAGTGAAAAGAGGTAAAAGGGAACTTAAGTAATTACACAAATATTGTTTAATTAATGAAGTAAATACCCAATTACTCTAACACCCCCCCTTAAGATAGACTTAGGGAGAAGCTAAAACCTAAAAGAAACTACTGAAAGAAAAAGCAATGGGTCCCGGCAACAAGGCCAGATCAGGTACCCATGTACAAAATCAATGCAAACTAAATGAAATGGGGTAAAGGAGAAAAACCCAGTGGGAACAAAACTCCTCCCCAAAATAGAATGCAAGGAAGAAATGCAATGCACTAATGAAAGAAGGATAGGAGGTGGATAACATAATACCCCCCATAGATAGCTTCTATCATATAAGTACATGTACAATGATCTCCATAGGAGATATAGAAAGAGAGAAGAAGGCCCCCCCACAATGAAGAAACTCCAGTCACAATGGTAGATGCCTGATGTAGAATCCAAAAGGAGATCCTGAAGCGGAAAATGATATTCCTCCCCTTGGGAAGAAACAGATCCATGGACCTGTACCAAAGAAACCCTGTGAAGAAGGAAGAACCAATCTGTCTCAAGATGTGTGCCATGATAGGATGCTGAAGAGTCTCACTGTCTGAATGGAAACAAATAATGTCAAATCCAAACTGATGTGGAGAATACTGAAATGCAACCTCTGAATGCACAGATAATGGTGGGCGAACAATGATAACCTGACTGTCAAGGTAGAGGAGATGAATGTCCTCAAAGTAATCCTCCAAATCTACAATATAGGACTCAACAAACAAGAAAGATATGTCTGCAACATAAGAGTCCAAAGCAGCTATGTCTGGAAGATGTATGATTCCCTGCTGCACTGAATCAAGAACAACAAGAGATGTTGATGAAGTCTTAGTCTGAAGAGTAGGAACTATGAGACAAACCTCTGATCCATCGGAATATGTAAGGGTGTCTAAATACTCAAGCTCCTCTAAAGTATCATGATCAAAGGGTGTATTTTCTCTCCAAGCAATGGGTATGAGACAATCTGAAGCAGGATCCTCTGGGAATGGAGATAGAATAGGGTCTCCATAGATCTCCCAAAGACGTGTCCAAAGTGGGTGAGGACAATCAATGTCCGATATAACCAACATAGTGTCATGATCAACACTAGACAATATAACTCCTGCAATGTGATTTCTAATAATATCCCATGCTAATCTGCCCTCTAAATTTGCTGGTTCAGGTATGAGATCATACAAATAAGGTAAAATATTAAGCCACCTACAATGTGTAAGTATACCCTTTGCCCATGACTCATAATTACCCCGTTCCAGAAGAACAACTGAAGGGTGAGTAGAGAAACCCATGATAACTCTTCAAATGAAAAACAAACTGAGAAATATGACCTTACAGCATTTAGATCAAATTAATATAGCCCATCCCATGCAAACAAAACTCATGTAGGAGCCAAAATGACCAAGTAATTGAGCAAAGTGTAAAAACACACAAAGATGAATAAAAAAAACTTGGTAAATGTACTAGAAAAATAGACTGTAAATCTGAAAAGAGCACTGTAACACCTTTCCAACGCCTATTCGTTTGCGCAAAATGGAGTTCGGATGCAAAAGATACGCCCCTTGGAGTGAAAAAACCAAGTTTTGACTTTGACTGGCAAAAAACATAGCAAAACTGCAAAATTAGGAAACATTACTAGTACCACTGGAATGGCACCGGAACCAGCTTTTCGACGATATCTTGTTTGTGAAAAACTAAAAAAAATTGCCCATTCTACGCTCGATTTAGCGCAAGCTGCTCCAATGTGCAAAAAAAAAAATTGTTTGGAGCCCTCAAGGGCTAAAGTCTTCGGCCCCTGGTCACATGGACGACTAAGGGGCTGGTGGCTGGAGGCCTGCGGTCACCCATGTGACCGGGTGGCAGGGGTTTAGAGGCCTGCGAGGGCTGGCATAGGCAAGCTCGTTGGTGGGCTCAGCTAGTCAGCGAACTCGGGTCGGCGGCGACAGGCTCGGCCGAGCGGTGTCGGTGGGGCCAGTTGGAGTCGACGGAGTGTGAAGTGGCAAGCTTGGCAACATTGGGAGCAGGTGGAGCCGGGGAGCAGGCCAAGCGGAGCGTGGGGTCGGCAGAGCTCGGTGGAGTGCGAGCGAAGCGCAGCGGAGTCAGAGGCAATGGGCGAAGGAGCCGAAGCGGATGCAGGGCGGCGGAGCCGGAGCTGGTGGCCGCTTGGCGGCGAAAAAAAATGCACTGGCTGCACAAAAATATAATAAAAAAACCTTAGATTTTGATGATTTTTTAATTTTTTTGCGATTTTTGTGCGATTTTTGCTCCGTACGGCCCTAGGGCAAAAAAAATTTTGCCTTCCAAATTGACTGTAGCTAAAATCCATGATTTGACAGTCGTTTTAGGGGTTTTTGGGTGCTACAAATCCAATGGAACTGTCCATTTGAGCCCAAAGTGAAACCAAAAAATGGAGTATGCTGAATCCACCCAAAAAAACTTTAGAACCCTAGATCTGCTTCCAATGCAAAAATCTCAAAACAAGAACAAGCAGCTACAAATCTAAAGCTCTGATACCATGTTGGAGTTGAGAAGATACAACACCATAGAAGCCCAAAAGATCTTTGCAAGCAAATAACCTGTTACAAGGAGAAGCAAAGAGAAACAACAAAGGAAATGCTTAAGAATGTGTAGCCATGAATTCACACAAAATGTAAAATGAATTATGATACAAAAGATAGTTTTCAATTACATATAGATGAAAACCCTAAAAAGGAAAACCCTAGGCTTGCACAATAATAATTAATAAAGTAATTAATTATTATGCACCTAATGTTAGCTTAAGTGAAAAGAGGTAAAAGGGAACTTTAAGTAATTAAACAAATATTGTTTAATTAATAAAGTAAATACCCAATTACTCTAACACAAGATCCCTAGCCTTAATAACATTATTCCAAAGCATAGAGCCTGAAGGAAGAGTCTGAGAGCAAAAAAAATCTTTGAAAGAATAAATACCCCATAAATATTTACTGTACCAATTAGCATTCCATTCATGAACATCGGAAAAGGTTCTCCAGGCCTACTTCAGCAAGAGAGCTTTATTAAACACTTTCAGGCTTCTCAAACCAAGACCCCCATACTTTTTTAGGTTTGCACACATTCTCCCAGGCAACCAGTGGAACCCACTTCTTATCTTCAACTTCCGACCAAAGAAATCGTTTTTGAATCTTCTCAATAATTTTGAAAAATTTGGAAGGAATATTGAACAGACTCAGAGCATAGACCGACAAGTTCTACAAAGAGGACTTAAGCAACGTTACTTTACCATCTTGGCTAAGAAGGGCCCCTTTCCATCTGGTCAGCTTCCGATTAAACTGATCCACCACGGAAATCCAAAAAGACTCAAGTGGTTTGGTTCCCAACGGTAGCCCTAAGTAAGTGGAAGGAAGATAATTAATAGCACAACCAAAAATATCAGAAATCTTCCTTTGCCTAGGTTCAGGAGTATTAAAAAAGAAGAGGGATATTTTCATCCTATTAGTTTTTTTCCCCAAAGCTTGCTCATAAAGTAGAAGGGAGTACTTCAAAGTTCTGGCTTCCCCAATTGATGTGTTGCCCATAAGAATGGTATCATCGAAAAATTGCTAATGAGAGCACACATGATTAGCCGAAGATGGTATTAACCCTTTCAAACTTCCTTCCTCCACCTTTTTGTGCAACAATCTTCCAAGACTTTCAGCCATACAAGTAAAGAGAATAGGAGAAATAGGGTCTCCTTGTCTCACACCCCTAGATAATTTGAAAAAATGGGAAGGGGAACCATTGATAAGAACAACAGTTCTGGTAGTAGAAATTATTTCCCAAATCAATTGCAAAAATCTCTGAAAAACCAAAAGCTCTTAGGACCTTCAGCAAGAACTCCCAATCCACTTTGTCATAGGCCTTGGACATGTCAAGCTTGAGTAAGAATCCTTGGCTCTTAGACACCTCTAAAGTGTGAATATTCTCATGAACAGTTATGATAGAATCCAAAATCTGTCTTCCATGGATGAAGCCATTATGGTGAGGAGAGATCAGAAGCGGAAGAACACCAAGCAACCTAGTAGTAAGAACTTTGGATATAATTTTGTAAAATGAGTTGCATAAATTGATCCGATGGAAGTAGTCAAAAGCATCAACTCTAGGGAACTTAGGGACTCGGGCAATAAAAGTAGAATTAAGGTCCTTCAATAATTTTCTAGGTCCAAAAAAATCTTTGACAACATTAGCCACATCTTCAGCCATAATCTCCCAGAAAACTTGGAAAAAGAACATAGGAAACCCGTCAGGCCCAGGAGCCTTGTTACCCTCAAAAGAAAACACAACCTTTATGATCTCTTCCATAAAAGTAATAGCAGTCAGAGATTTATTATGATTCTCATTCGGGATCTTGGGAATAGCTTCAATGAGGGTATGTTAAGCATTCGCATCCAGCCCATCATCAATAGATAAAAGATTAGCAAAAAATTGATTAGCCTCACTTCTTATCTCATCCTCTTTCTCAACTCTGATGCCATTCTTCAAAATATGACTGATGCGGTTAAACACCCTATGTTTCATAGGCGTCAAGTGGAAGAATTTGGTATTATTATCCCCAGAGGAAAGCCATACCAATCTAGATCTTTGTTTCCAAAAATATTCCTCAGAGATAATGTCATGATAGCTTGTAAGGATTTCATTCTCTTTGGAAAGTAGACCCCCCACATAACCATATTTCTAAATTTTATCCTGGATGTCCTTTAACTCCATCTAGATAGCAGAATTAGAGGAAAAATGGTCACCAAAAACCTCCTTATTCCAATGTCTAACCTTAGTTTTGACCTCACTGAGTTTTTTAGCAACCCAAAACATTGCAGTACCACTAACCTTAATGTCCCACCATTCTTCAATGCAACTAGAAATTTTAGGGTGAGATAACCACATTCTTTCAAATCTAAAAGGAAAGTTTCTCTTACCAAAAACAGAGTCAGCCACAAATCTTATGGGGTAATGATTAGAACCAATCCTCGCAAGAGCAGTTAAAGAGCAGAAATAACCCTTCATCCAATTGTTTGAAATTAAAGCCCTATCAAGCCGAAATTGAATAAGATCATTCCCAGCTCTCTTGTTGGACCAAGTAAATGTGGCACCCTTAAGATCAACATCATGCAAGCATTGAGAATTGATAAAGTCCATCAAGTCCAATTTTTTGTCCATCTGAATTTGAGACCCTCCAAATTTTTCCGAAACAAGTAAAGGAGTGTTAAAGTCTCCCAAAATGATTCAATTCTCATTGGGGAAGCTTAGCCTAAAAGACTCAAGTCTTTTCCAAAAAATTTGTCTCACAGATTTGTTGTTAGGAGCATATATATTAGACAAAATCCAGCTGAAATCATCTGTAATGTGCCTAAATCTTGTAGCCACATGGTTAGCATCTTCCCAAACCGGTGTACCATGGAGATAATCTTGGTTCCAAAACATCACTAAACCTCCCAAATCCCCCTCCGAACTCTTACCCTGAACACCACAATTCTTGAAAATCTTAATTATTTTCACTCTATCCTTAGGCATTTTGGACTCCTAAACAGTTAAGATATCAGGCTTATGGTCCCTAGAAAAATTATGAAAAATATCTAGTTTATGAGAGTTGTTTAGCCCCCGAATATTCCATGACATAATCTTCATTTCTTTAATGGGGTGTTGCTTTGATAGATTTTTGGGATGGTTCTTTGAACCCCATCAACAATATTTTGGATGCATTCCTGCTCCCTGTGCCACTTTGTTGACTTTCTACCCAAACCCATCTAGTTTCCATAGTCAACTTTCGATCTATTTCTTGCAAAAACCCTCACAATATTATTCCCTTTTTTTCTCTTCTTTTTTTCCACTTTTGTAAATGAGTTATCCCCTTTGAGGTCCAAGTTCTCCAGCCCCATGAATTCTTTCCCATCCATGAAATCATCTCCTACGACCTCTTTATTATCCTGAGAGTGCCCTAGATCATTCTTTTCCTTGCAAGTATCCTTAGAGTTCCCAATTGTTGATCTCACAACCTCTGGGGAGCTTTGAGAGCTATCCTGGATAGTAGAAAGGTGATTCTTCTCCCTATCTTCCACAGATCCTTCCTCATAGCTTGCTTTACTTCCTATACCTTGTCCAAAACAAGATGTCTCCAAAAAATTCTCTTCCAAGGTGTCTGGAACCCTCTTGTCTAATTTCAGGTTTTCTTCAAGTTTTCTAGGGCTCATTTTGTCTCTCATCTTATCCTCTTCCTGGGACCCCTTTACGCTTGATTCTATAGCCCCCTTAGTTTGATTACCTTCTTTTGGGGCTTCAAGATTGTTAGAGATGTTCTATTTCAAAGGCTCCTCAACATTATTGTCCCCCATATTGGAGTTCTAACACTCCCCAAAGTTATCCTTCCCATCCCCAAAGCCTTCCACGACACCCCTGTTCTCATTCTCTTGGGATTTCTTTGACGTTTTGGGCATCCATATTTTAGATTCCTTAGGAACCAACTTAGATTTGGGCTTAGCCACATTGCTTGGGCATTTCCTATCCCAATGCCCCGACTTCTTGCAAGTAAAACACACAAAAGGAAGAGTATCAAACTCAACTGTCTGAACCCACTTTCCAAGTTTAGACACAATTTCTATTAAGGATGGTAAATCAGTGGATTGGGTTATACCCACACAGATCCTGGCAAAGACTAGCCTTTTCCTGGTTGAGATCATAGCATCTATTGATAACAGTTCCCTGAAGGAATTTTCTATTCCCCTAAACACATCCTCATTCCAAAACTCCAAAGGTAAGCTTGGTAAGCGAACCCACACAGGCACAACTTCAAAGGAGGTGTCTGAGAAGTCCATTTTTTGGGACCACTTCTTAATAGCCAAAGATGACTTGCCAATAACCCAAGTACCCCCACACAAAATTTCAAGCTTATCCTCTTCATAAGAGAAAGCAAAGGAGAAAAAACCTTTGGGCAGAGCTGCAACCTTTATTTGTCCTTTAACTTTCCATCTCTTCCTTACAAAATCCCTAACCACTTCAATATTTGGTCTTGGGCCCAAGAATTTTCCCACTAACGAGGAAGCCATTTGTAAAGAGCAAAACTCTTTATTTCAAAACAATGACAATTCCTTAAATAAATTCATTTATATTCCAAAGAAATTCGAAACTCCATTCATTACATTTCATAAAATCCAAAAGATTCCAAAAATATCGAGTTAAAGTCAACAAATAGATTCATAATACATCCAGTTACATTCATAAACATGTCATCTTACACGACATTTAAAAATACAAAAGCATCTGTAAAAGAAATTTACAATTCAAGACTTAGGCATTATGTCGCCTTAAGTTCTACAATAATCATTCAATAATAAAATACAATAGATATATGAAGATATCTTCATTTGATCTTCAATCCAACTGCTAATCTTCAAACATGAAGACAAGAACAAGTTTCAAGCGCTTTTTCCACCCAACCTCGAAGCTTACGCTTCCTTGGAATTCTTTAGTCATTCAAAGAATACCCGACCCTACATGAATTGCTTAGCAAAAAGAAGTCGACAAGCAGGATGGAATCTGATGCGTGCCTAGTATAACTAGTAATTCCACAAGCATTTTCATTTTTCTAATTCATTTAAGAAACAACAATTTCGATACTTGGATATGGTAGAGAATTCATTCATTCCATCTATTTCAATGGTCCTTAAGTTACTTGGCCAAGTAAAATGTCATGCACGACAAATAATAGTAGTTTTGGAAAAGAAAAACTACGCTCTCTATAAACCCATATTCGACACCCGTCCCAAAAGGTAACTTTCCAAACACATGTCATGCACATTCATTTATCAAACATGCATGGTTCCATTCAAATAAATAAAGTATCTTTCACAAACACATGAACTGCACTTTCATTTTCAAGCAAACCTGGTTTTTAATACAATAATTTCACAGTTTTAAATCACAAATAACATTATGTTCATCTTTAAAATAATATAATAAAAGTAAATTTAAAAGAAGGTGTATCTCAAGTATGTAATCTAAGTACATATTTAAACAAGAATTAAATGAGCACACATTCTTTCGGTTCATTTGCTCATGAGATTTAATAACACTTTAATATAGCCTTTCTCTAATTTGTTTAATGTCACGGTAATTATATTTTACTTTATCTTTCTTTTCTTTTCTGTTTTCCTATTTCTATTAAAATAATATCTTTTCAAAAACATAGAAAACCTCACATTTACTTTTGTTTTGTAACAATTTTAAATCATTCCTAGAGATTTACAATTTTCACTTTTACTTTTCAAGAATATTTAAATACACAAAATTATTTTATGTTAACATTCTGGAAAAAAACATTCTGCAACTTTTATTTGTGATATCTTTTCTTGCAATTTCCAATTTTTTGTTTGTACAGTTAACAAATGTAGTTTTCTTTTTGTTTTTCTGAATCTACAACATACTGTTTTCTATGCAAATCTTTAAATATGCAAAACAAAATTTACTAAACAACAAAATCTATTGTCTCTTGATTATTTTCTATTCAAGATCGTTCTACAATTTTCCGTTCAAATCTATACTTTGTCTTCACTAAAATTTCAATCTGGTGTTTGATCTTTTTTTTCTAAATTGAATTTAAAATAGTAATTTGTTTTATGTTCAAGTTAAAATGCATTAAATAACTTGAGAATAATTTAAACTCAAATATGAATTAATTGTGAATTTGGAGAATATTATTTTTATTGAATCTACCTGGTAATTTCCTGTTGCTCCGTGTCCTCTAAATTTGGAGATGAATCTTGATCTTCTGTGCTTCCTGTGAGTATTTTATTTTTTGTTTGTGCTCTATGACTATCTTTTTTCTTTTCTTTTTCTATTTCTATTCTGGCTATGCACCTTCCAATACTCTTTTCTTCCTATGCTCCACCCCTCTTCTATTCTCTCCACTCCCTCTCTTCCTGTGCACGCCTCCTTCTTCCTTACTTGTGTACTATGGAGTTAAGTAGAATCCTTTAAAATAACTATAAACTGTTATAATCTAGTTCCCCTGGTCACGCCCTTTTCCTCCTCTTCTCCCACCCATTCTCTTTTGCTTCCTAGATTCCTAACCCTCCTCTCTTCCTGGCATAAGAATCAACAACATTTAAAACAAAACAGTCGCTCTCCTGGCCGCCTCTCCCTGTTCTCCCTTCTAGTTGTACATGGAAGACTTAGCATTTGAAAAATAAAAGCAAAACCATTACCTCCCTTCTAGCCGCGCATGGAGATAATCAGATCTCTTTCATGAGAAAAAAAAAACAATAACTGTCATGTATGTCTGTGCATGGAGAAAGGCAGATTTCTTAAACAGAAAAGAGTTAAAATAAAATCCACTTTTCTCTCCTCCCTCTGGTGCATGGGGAAAATAAGATGAATCCCTTCAAGATAAAAGAAAAATATCTCATTTTTGTCTGCCTTCCCAAAAATGGATTTCTTCTTGTTGTGAATTAATGCAAAAATGGTGAAGTTATCATAAACTCAGATCCACTATTTCAGTTTGATCTCCACCCAAATGGCCAAACTTCAAGTTTCAATTTTGATTGCATTCAAATTGATTGAAAGATATTTGTTTTCAATTTGTTAACTACTATTTTGAATTTAATTTCAATTTTGAACATATTGTTGTTTTCTAATTTGTTTTCAATAACTTATTTTGATATTTATTTATTTCTTTAAACAAATCTTTCTGCTTAATTTAATATATTTAATTATTTAAACATTTATATTTCCTCTCATTTATCAAATGAGAAAATAACAATTAAATCAATAACACTATTTTACTTCTTTTATATTTTCACAATTAAAAGTTTATTCCAAAAATTTAGAATAAAAGCATTATTATTTTCAACTAATAATAAAATATTTACATAAAGAAGTAATTAATTGAATAAAAATCATTTTCCTCATAAAAATAATCAAATTGTCATTTAAAACAAATATATTATTTTTCACAATTACTTTCAACAAAAGCATAGCCATAATAACCATTAAAATTTAAACCATTTAATCATCACAAAAATACATTATAATTAACTAAGTGGTGTGTGAGATTCCATCATCCTCATAAATGTCTAATGGCTAAAACGACTCTACCTGATCGATGTTCTCACCTTCATTCACGTTCACTTGTTCCCGTGTTCACTTGCACTCGATTTCTCATCAACAATGGCAAATCCCAAATCTCATAAAAAATGCATTTCAATTTCAATTTCTATTTAAATTTCACTTTCACTTTCAGTTTCAATTTCAATTTCAATTTTGAATAATCATCTAACATAATAATTAAAAATCTCATGATTAATAATTGCATTTAAATAATCGACAAAATCAGTACGTGACACCATCAGTGAAACGTTATGATCAATCACTGGGTCAGGAACAAGAATGGCATACGTCCCACTCGAAGGGACCAAGATATTACTAACTAGAGGAAATACTGACTTACTAGTAGGCTTGGTTCCAAACAAAGATGCCCATCTTCTTTTTGAATCCTCTCGAGACTGGTCTCTCAAAACCTTATCCCATCCAGGTTTCCCATGCACCTGATCCAATCAGCCCCACCCTTCAGAGAGGGGCCAGAGATAAACTTACCTCCAAGGTCCTTCTTCCCACCTGGGTCCCCATGCTTGCCTAGGCCACAGTCCTCGAAAACCGCTCCCCCTGTTCTTCACCTGAATTCTCCCCCGCCGCATCCTCAAAAGATCCACCTCCTAGCAAAAATCCAACACCCTTCGAACCAGACACCCATTGCTAAGCAGGAGAAAATTCAAAACCTCTTTCTCGCTCTCCCATCACTCCTTATTCCCATCACTCCTTAGTTGAAAACATTCAATTTGTTGGCTTATAATGATCACAAGATATGAATATAAATTTTTAATTTTAAAAATTCAAAATTAAATAATAAATATAATATGCTTGTTTTATTTTTTAATTTGTGTATTAATAATACTATTATAAATACAAAATATATTGATTTATAATTGTATATTTTAGATATATAAAATATTATCTAAATATATTATAAAAAATTAAATAATATATTTTTTTAATTTTATTAATTATCATTAAAAAATTTAATATAATTTTTTAAAATTTTCAGTTAAGAATGTAATTTTAGCTCAAATTAGCCGTAGCAGAGTTGGCTTGGGCAGTGGGTTTGCTCCCCATTGGTCTCAGGTTTGACTCCACTCCCAAGTTTAAGAGGTGGGACTTCTTGTAGGCGACGACTCCCATCTGCAAGGGACTAGTCTCGCCCTAGCTTGCCCCAGCTCGTCCCAGCTCGTCCCAAGCCCCAAGTACCCGAATTACTGGTTGTTGGGGTAGGTCGTGGGGACACCCCATTGTAAAAAAAAAATTCAAATAAATAAATGTAACTTAAATAAATAAATAACATGTTTGTTTGAATTTATGTAAACATTAATATATTGATTTTATAAGTGTATATTTTAGATTTGTAAAATAATAGAAAGTACAACATTTATAACAACCCATGCTTATATTGTAAGACACAACATGTCTATATTCTAGGATGTTGCATGCTTATATTCTAGCATATTGTATGTCTTATATTCTAGTTTAATGGGAGCAATGAGAGAATGTTAATATATTAATAAAAAGATTACATAAGCATTTAAAATATATTAATATTAATTATTAAAATTATGTAAATAATATATTAATCATTATGATTACATGCTTATATTCTAGCTTAGTAGAACAATATAGTAGTTACATACATTTATTAATGTTGGATAAAATATAATATTATATTTATAATATTTAATGTATTATAAATAATTAAAACATAAACATGCAAGACTCATTATAATAACAAGTTATACAATATAATATGTCATTATGATTACAAGATATGGCATATTAATATTAATTATTAGCTAGCTTATACAATATAATATGCCATAATGATTACAAGATATGACATATTAATATTAATTATTAACTAGCTTATATATCTTAAATACATATATCTAAAAATATTTAAATAATTTTTAAATATATATTTTTATAAAGTAAAAAATAATATTAAAAATATTAAAAAATTAAAATACAAATTAAACATTTAAAAAAAAATACATGATATTATAAGATATGACACATTATTATCAATTATTAAAGTATGTAAATGTTAACATATTGATTTTATAATTGTATATTTTAGATTTATAAAATAATATTATATAAATATCTTATTAGACATTTAAAGAAGAATAATTTTTCTTAAAATAAATCTATTAATTATCATTAATGTTATTTTAATATAAAAATATTAATTTTCAAGTATAAATTTTGGTCATATACATTCTCAAAATCTAATTCTTAAGTTTGTGTAGATTAAATTAATAAAACCATTCCTAAAAAATGGCAAAATAATAGTTTATCTTTATTATTTAATTTACATATTTATAGCTTACCTTATAAAAAATAATGTATATGGAAGAAGGTAAAAATCATTCCTAGAAAAATGATAAAATAATAGTTCACTTTCATATTTTCTATAAAAATCCATAAATAATCTTTTAAAATTGATAAAGTTAAATATTTTACATATTTATTCACTTTAAAATAATTAAATTTTATTTCTATTTGATAAAAAAAAAAACTCATTGCAAATACTAAAAATAGAGAATGAGCAAATAATTACACCGAGATGCGTTCTACAGTGACATCAATCTATCTATGTACATTTGTTGAAATCAACTCCTGCTTTCCTTTCATATCGCTACTCTTATGTTTTTGTAGTATTACAACTTAGGGTTCTCACTAATAGGACAGACGTGTTGTTCTATTTCCCACTCTGGTCTTCCACAGAAGCGTCTTCCAAATCTTAGCTGTGTCTTTCAGATCAATAAGTAGGTGGAGAGCATACGACTTCTGCAGCTATGCATTGTCATTGGGGAGTTCATTGATCTTTAGCGGATTACCGTCGCAGATGTGGAGATGTGATGGGTTGTTTCTCGTATGTCTGAAAAATATTGTGCTCAAATTGTTTTCAAATGTGTGCTACTCCTGGAAATGTAGATCAAAATATATATATATATAGTCTCCCTGTTTACATGATAATCTCATTGACATTCCTACTATGTGCAAGCGATCAAACTACATTTACGCCTCTACCATTCACAATTTTTTTTTAAAGTTTCATCTATGCTTTGTGTGGCTTTAGCATGATGTTAAAATAAGGGTGTTAGGGTTAGAAGGATTTTGCAAAATGATTAAGGACATTGCATTTTGTTCTTAAACTTTTTCATTCTGGAATTAATAACAACATTTTCCTCTGTAAATTAAAATTTGAATTATTAATGAATTTTCTTCTTGCTATCGACATTGATCTTGTCTATGGTGTTGATGAAAATGAATGATAGCCAAAACAATACCTCTAGTGTGATGAGAAGAATGTTTTTATAATATATTTAGATAATATTTTATATATCTAAAATATATAATTATAAATTAATATAATTTGTATTTTTAATAGTATTATTAATACACAAATTAAAAAATAAAACAAGCATATTATATTTATTATTTAATTTTGAATTTTTAAAATTAAAAATTTATATTCATATCTTGTGATCATTATAAGCCAACAAATTGAATATTTTCAACTAAGGAGCAATGGGAGAGTGGGAAAGAGGTTTTGAATTTTCTCCTGCTCAACAACAGGTGTCTGGTTCGAAGGGTGTTGGGTTTTTGTTGGGAGTCAGATCTTCTGAGGATGCGGCAAGGGAGAATGTAGGTGAAGAGTAGGGGGGAGAAGTTTCCGAGGACTGGGGCCTAGGCAAGTGGGGGGACCCAGGTGGGAAGAAGGACCCTAGAGGTAAGTTTATCTCTAGCCCCTCTCCGAAGGGTGGGGCTAGTGGGACCGGGTGCGTGGGAAACCTGGATGGGGATAAGGTTTTGAGAGACCAGTCTCGGGAGGATTCAAAAAGAAGATGGGTGTCTTTGTTTGGAACCAAGCCTGCTGGCAAGTCAGTATTTCCTCCAGTTAGTAATATCTCAGTCCCTTCGAATGGGACGTATGTTGTTCTTGTTCCTGACCTAGTGATTGATCATAACATTTCACTGATGGCTTCCTCACTAGTGGGAAAATTCATGGGCCCAAGACCAAATATTGAAGTGGTTAGGGATTTTGTAAGGAAGAGATGGAAAGTTAAAGGGAAAACAGAGGTTGTGACTCTATCCAAAGGTTTTTTCTCCTTTCCTTTCTCTTGTGAAGAGGATAAGCTTGAAACTTTGTGTGGGGGCACTTAGGTTATTAGCAAGTCATCTTTGGCTATTAAGAAGTGGTCCCAAAAAATGGACTTCTCAGACAACTCCTTTGAAGTCATGCCTGTGTGGGTTCGCTTACTAAGCTTACCTTTGGAGTTTTGGAATGAGGATGTGTTTAGGGGAATAGAAAATTCCTTTGGGGAACTGTTATCAATAGATGCTATGATCTCAGCCAGGAAAAGGATGGTCTTTGCCAAGATCTATGTGGGTTTAACCCAATCCATTGATTTACCATCCTCAATAGAAATTGTGTCTAAACTTGGAAAGTGGGTTCAAACAGTTGAGTTTAAGACTCTTCCTTTTGTGTGTTTTACTTGCAAGAAGTCAGGGCATTTGGCTAGGAAATGCCCAAGCAATGTGGCTAAGCCCAAATCTAAGTCAGTTCCTAAGGAATCTAAAATATGGATGCCCAAAATGTCAGAGAAATCCCAAGAGAATGAGAACAGGGGTGTCGTGGAAGGCTCTAGGGATGGGAAGGATAAATTTGGGGAGTTTCAAAACTCCAATAAGGGGGACAATAATGTTGAGGAGCCTTTGAAATAGAACACCTCTGACAATCTTGAAGCCCCAAAAGAAGGTAATCAAACTAAGGGGGCTATGGACTTAAGCATAAAGGGGTCCTAGGAAGAGGATAAGATTAGAGACAAAATGAGCCCTAGAAAACCTGAAGAAAACATGAAATTAGACAAGAGGGTTCCAGACACCTTGGAAGAGGATTTTTTGGAGACATCTTGTTTCAGACAAGGTATAGGAAGTAAAGCAAGCTATGAGGAAGTATATTTGGAAGCTGGGGAGAAGAATCACCTTTTTGCTATCCAGGATAGCTCTCAAAGCTCCCCCAAAGGTTGTGAGATCAACATTTGGGAACTCTAAGGATACTTGCAAGGAAAAGAATGATCTGGGGCACTCTCAAGATAATAAAGAGGTTGTAGGAGATGATTTCATGGATGGGAAAGAATTCATGGGGCTGGAGGACTTGGACCTCGAAGGGGATAGCTCATATACAAAAGTGGAAAAAAAGAAGAGAAAAAAAGGGAATAATATTCTGAGGGTTTCTACAAGAAATAGATCGAAAGCTGACTATGGAAATTAGAGGGGTTTGGGTAGAAAGTCAACAAAGTGGCACAGGGAGCAGGAATGCATCCAAAATATTGTTGACGGGGTTCAAAGAACCGTCCCAAAAATCTGTCGAAGCAACACCCCATTAAAGAAATGAAGATTATGTCATGGAATATTCGGGGGCTAAACAACTCTCATAAACTAGATATTTTGCATAATTTTGCTAGGGACCATAAGCCTGATATCTTAACTGTTCAGGAGTCCAAAATTTCTAAGGATAGAGTGGAAAGAATTAAGATTTTCAAGAATTGTGGTGTTCAGGGTAAGAGTTCGGGGGGGGGGGGGCTTTGGGAGGTTTAGTGAATTTTTGGAACCAAGATTATCTCCATGGTACACCGGTTTGGGAAGATGCTAACCATGTGGCTACAAGATTCTGGCACATTACGGATGATTTCAACTAGATTTTGTCTAATATATATGCTCCTAACAACAAATCTGCGAGACAAAATTTTTGGAAAAGACTTGAGTCTTTCAGGCTAAGCTTCCCCAATGAGAGTTGGATCATTTTGGGAGACTTTAACACTCCTTTACTTGTTTCGAAAAAAAATGGAGGGTCTCAAATTTAGATGGACCAAAAACTGGACTTGATGGACTTTATCAATTCTTAATGCTTGCATGATGTTGATCTTAAGGGTGCCACGTTTACTTGGTCCAACAGGAGAGCTGGGAATGATCTTATTCAAGTTCGGCTTAGTAAGGCTTTAATTTCAAACAATTGGATGAAGGATTATTTCTTCTCTTTAAATGCTCTTGCGAGGATTGGTTATGATCATTACCCCATAAGCTTTGTGGCTGACTCTGTTTCTGGTAAGAGAAACTTTCCTTTTAGATTTGAAAGAATGTGGTTATCTCACCCTAAAATTTCTAGTTGCATTGAAGAATGGTGGGACATAAAGGTTAGCGGTACTGCAATTTTTCGGGTTGCTAAAAAACTCAGTGAGGTCAAAACTAAGGTTAGACATTGGAATAAGGAGATTTTTGGTGACCATTTTGCCTCTAATTCTACTATCCAGATGGAGTTAAAGGACATCCAGGATAGAATTCATAAATATGGTTATGTGGGGGATCTCCTTTCCAAAGAGAATGAAATCCTTACAAACTATCATGACATTATCTCTAAGGAGGAAGATTTTTGGAAACAAAGATCTAGATCGGTATGACTTTCCTCTGGGGATAATAATACCAGATTCTCCCACTTCATGACTATGAAATATAGGGTGTTTAACCACATCAGTCATGTTTTGAAGATGACATCAGAGTTGAGAAAGAGGATGAGATAAGAAGTGAAGCTAATCAATTTTTTGCTAATCTTTTATCTGTTGATGATGGGCTCGATGCGAATGCTCAACATCTCATTGAACCTATTCCCAAGATCCTAGATGAGAATCATAATAAATCTCCGACTGCTATTCCTTCTATGGAAGATATCAGAATGGTTGTGTTTTATTTTGAGGGTAACAAGGCTCTTGGGCCTGACGGGTTTCCTATGTTCTTTTTCCAAGTTTTCTAGGAGATTATGGCTGAAGATGTGGCTAATGTTGTGAAAGAGCTTTTTGGATCTAGAAAATTATTGAAGGAACTTAATTCTACTTTTATTTCCCAATTCCCTAAGTTCCCTAGAGTCGATGCTTTTGATTACTTCCATCGGATCATTTTATGCAACTCCTTTTACAAAATTATATCCAAAGTTGTTACTACTAGGTTGCTTGGTGTTCTTCCGCTTCTGATCTCTCCTCAACAGAATGGATTTGTCCCTGGAAGACTGATTTTGGATTCTATCATCACTGTTCATGAGAATATTCACTCTTTAGAGGTGTCTAAGAGCCAAGGATTCTTACTCAAGCTTGGCATGTCCAAGGCCTATGACAAAGTGGATTGGAAGTTCTTGCTGAAGGTCCTAAGAGCTTTTGGTTTTTCAGAGAGATTTTTGCAATTGATTTTAGAAATGATTTCTACTACCA
The DNA here is from genome assembly GCA_007115665.2 of Sequoiadendron giganteum. Classification (NCBI taxonomy): domain Eukaryota; kingdom Viridiplantae; phylum Streptophyta; class Pinopsida; order Cupressales; family Cupressaceae; genus Sequoiadendron; species Sequoiadendron giganteum. Next base: position 517,239,436 of record CM021102.1, read on the forward strand.
GAACTGTTGTTCTTATCAATGGTTCCCCTTCCCATTTTTTCAAAGTCTTTAGGGGTGTGAGACAAGGAGACCCTATTTCTCCTATTCTCTTTACTCTTATGGCTGAAAGTCTTGGAAGATTGTTGCACAAAAAGGTGGAGGAAGGAAGTTTGAAATGGTTAAGACCGTCTTTGGCTAATCTTGTGTGCTCTCATCAACAATTTGTCGATGATACCATTCTTATGGGCAGCACATCAATTGGGGAAGCCAAAACTTTGAAGTACTCCCTTCTGCTTTATGAGCAAGCTTTGGGGAAAAAAACTAATAGGACAAAAAGCTCCCTCTTCTTTTTTAATACTCCTGAACCTAGGAAAAGGAAGATTGCTGATATTTTTGGTTGTGCTATTAATTCTCTTCCTTCCACTTACTTAGGGCTACCCTTGGGAACCAAACCACTTGAGTCTTTTTGGATTTCCCTGGTGGATCGATTTAATCGGAAGCTGGCCGGATGGAAAGGGGCCCTTCTGAGCCAAGATGGTAAAGTAGCGTTGCTTAAGTCCTCTCTGTAGAACTTGTCGGTCTATGCTTTGAGTCTGTTCAATATTCCTTCCAAATTTTCCAAAATTATTGAGAAGATTCAGAAACGCTTTCTTTGGTTGGAAGTTGGGGATAAGAAGTGGGTTCCACTAGTTTCCTGGGAGAATGTGTGCAAACCTAAAAATTATGGGGGTCTTGGTTTGAGAAGCCTGAAAGTGTTTAATAAAGCCCTCTTGGTGAAGCAGGCATGGAGAACCTTTTCTAATGTTCATGAATGGAATGCTATTTGGCACAGTAAATATTTATGGGGTATTTCTTCTTTCAAATATTTTCTTTGCTCTCAAACTCTTCCTTCAGGCTCTATGCTTTGGAATAATGTTATTAAGGCTAGGGATCTTGTTGGGAAAGGTGTTATTTCGAAGCTTGGAGATGGTAGAGAAATCTTGTTCTGGGAAGATAAGTGGATTGTGAATGAACCTCTCTATGATATCCCTACCTTTAGGAATCATATGGAGGAATGCAAAGCCAGATTTGGCACATGTGTTGGGGACTATTGGAGGAACGGTCAGTGGGTTTGCATCTCTACTGTCAATCTGGATCTTTCTCCCCTACAGTTTCTCCTTAACTCTGTAGTGCTAAGTCCGAGAGGCCAGGGGGATTCTTTGGTCTGGAAATGGTCTTCTTTTGGGAAATTTTCTATCTCATCGATGGTGGCTTCTTGTCATCATATTTCACCCCTCTTGTTTGGGCGAAGGCTTGGGTGTACAATCTCATACCTAAAATCAATATTTTTGTGTGGATTCTTCTCCAGAACAAAATTTTAACTAATGATAATCTTTGTAAGCATGGCTTCTCTTTTCCTAATAGATGTTACCTATGTTGTGCAGATGATGAGTCTGTTTCACATCTTTTTCTTCTCTATCTTTTTGTCCATAACATTTGGTGCAAGATCTTGCAGTTGTGAAACCTCAACTGGGTTTTTCCTGGCTCAATGTGGGATTTCTTTTGTCAGGGAAGGCTCCTTCTAACAATCAAGTGTTGAAACTTCTTTGGAGATATATTTTTCCAAACCTTGCATGGGGAATATGGAAAGAGCATAATAATAGAATCTTTCAGGAATCTTCTCTCTCGAAGGAAGTTGTCTTTGGAAAAATCATTAGAGCTGTGAGAGAGAACATAAATATGCTTAATTGTATCTCTAGGGCTAAAGGAAATTTCAGGTGTCAAGACTATGAGCTCAAAGTTGTTGAGGCGTGGTTGATCAATGTTGATGTTTCCCACTCTCTTAAACCTACCAAGGGACCTAGAGATGATATCCATTGGAATCTCCCTCCTCTTGGCTAGGTGAAAATTAACTCTGATGGGGTGGCCAAGGGAAATCCTAGGCCTGCTAGGTGTGGGGGAGTGATAAGGGATGAGAATGGAAATTTTATTTCATTAGTGGCGCTCCCCTTGGACACCCAAACCAACCACCTTGTTGAAGCCATAGGGGCTTTCCAAGCCTTAAATCTTGCCCGTCAATTGAATTTCAAGAAAAACTGGCTTTAAGGGGACTCGAATAATATTATTCAATGTATTAAAGGTTTCCAAAAGCCCTCTTGGACTATAGAGAATTGGATCAACCTCTCCAAGGAGATTATTATCTCTTTTGAAAATTCCTTCATTTCCCATGCTTATAGGGAAATTAACATGGTGGCGGATTTCTTTGCAAATAGGGGGGTTAAGGCTAAGGGTAAAATGACATGGTAGAGGAGTGACAAATTGGATGCTGATGTCACTACCTTACTAATGTATGATAAGACCCACGAGAAGGGCCAAATTCTCAAATAACGACTAAGGGTCTGGTTTGTCTTTTCACACAGTCTTGGTATTGTTGCTCCATTATTTTTCTCAATGGGCTGGGGTACCTCAATATTAATTTCCACTCTTATATTTGGTGCTTCGCATGCTTTCTGGGTGTTTTGGCTATCAGGTTATTTGGCCTTCTAGAGTCTTCGCAGAAAGATTGTGACACTGTAAACATGGGAGGTGAGCATTGCAGGGTGGAGCCGATGGATTCTAAGGAGCTAAAGAGTAACAATAAGGTCTGGCGTTTGCTAGAGAAGGGTGGGCTAACAAGCTACATCAAAAAATTTCATGGTTGGGACCGAGAGATCACCAGGTTTTTTTCTAAGGAATGGAACAATGGAAAGGTAAATTTGTTTGGGAGGAAGGTGGCCATTAATGAGCAGCTTATTATCGATGTCTCGAGGCTTTCCATGGAGGGTCTCAAGTTCTATAGGGATAGGAAGCTCTCTGACCAGGCTGTGAGGAATTTTTCGAAGACAGATAAGGAGGAGGACTTGCGCAAAGCTACCAAAAGTAGTTATGACTCCACAAAGATTAAATGGCTTTGGTGGGAGGTTTTGAGGGTTATCATGGAGTATATTACACTAGATGACAAATACACAAGGGTTTTCGGCTATCACTTTGTGCTCCTAAATCACTTTCGGCATCAAGTTAGGGTTTCCTTCCCGATCTATCTTTCTACCTTGTTGAATGCTAGTCTTCAGGACCATAATTTGAACCCGGTTAGATACCCCATTCTCCATGAGGGTTTGCTTGTTCTTATTTTTGAACATTTCAAAGCTATGTTGGCTCCTCCCCACCAAACCCCTTCCCCCCACTTTGACTCTACTAAAGATGAACTGGGTGCTAGCTACATGGAAAAGGATGAGTGGGAGACTGATATGGAGGATGAGGATGTTCACCCTTCGAAAGTGGTGAGGAAGGGTAGCAAAAAAAGTAAGTACAAAGCTCGTGCCCTTCCCAAACCGAGTGCCATGATCTCTACTGGTAGAGCTAAAGTTATTTTCCCGAGATCTGAGGTGAATAAATAGAAGGCGAAAGGGAATTCCAGTGTCCCTCCTTAGGATTAGGGTAAGAGGAAGATTGTGGAGGATCCTTCATATGAAACCAATCAGGATGAGTCCCAACCTTCCCATTCTTCTAAGTACTCCAGTTATCTTGCTACTGATAGGGAGGACAAACCTCGATATCCCAGTGACCTCAAGGAGGATGATCATTACTTTAAGGTTGAATGTGAGTTTTCTGCCGACATTCCTTCTATTTCCCGCAATGGGTCCATGGATTTCTTCAAGTTGATCAGGTGGGTTTTCTTTGAGATTGAGAAAATTAAGTTGAATCAAAGGGCTTTTAATAGTAAGTTGGAAAAGAAGGATATGATGGACAAAAATAACAAAAATTGAGATAAGGCGAATGACTTGTGGACAGAGGAAGAGAAGAGATATATGGTAGATTTCCTTAAGAAAACTATGGAAGATTTGGAACAATTCAAGAGTAATCATGACGACAAGCTATCAGATATGGAGGAAAATCTCAATAATGTTAAAGAGTCTATTCAGAAGGTTCTAGAAATGAGCCACAAGATCTTAAAGTCCATTGCAAGCACCATGAATATGATGGTAAAGAATTTGGAAAAGGCCTATCTGGTTAGGATTGCAGTGGATGTGGAAGATGAGAAAGAACAAAGCCAGGCGGAGGGTGTTGGGCTGAGCAAAAGAACCAGAGCCAACCTGAAGAGGAAGGCTGATAAAACCCATGTTGATATCTAGGAAATTAAGAAAGCTACAATTAACATGAATGATCTAGAGTAGGAGGTGGCAGATATTCTGAGGAATTTGGCCTAGTGGTTGGACTTTTGCTAGGTTGCTGTTGGTTTTTTGTTGGGCTGCTTCTAGGTTGGTTTTTTTTCACATCTTTGTTAGCAATATTTTGTTTTTTGTTTTGAGCTCTTTCATGCTATATCTTTCTTTTCTCTGTTGTTAAAGGGTTTGGAGACCCCTTCAAAACATGTATTTCCTTAATCAAAAACAAATTGAACGTTTATGTTTTATTTTTTTATAATTAATCAATCATATTAAATTACAAAATGTTTTTGGAAAATATCATTTACTCATCAAATATATTACAATATTTATTAATAAACAAACTCAACTAGTTTCATTTAGTATGAATCAAGTTTGGGGTCAAAGCCAATCCTAACAACTATAATATTCTTAACCCTAGTAAAATCATGGTATATTCAACTTGGAATAATTTTTCGATCTTGAACTATTAAGTAGCCTACCTTTAAATTGTTGCCATGACTCATCCATCAACTAAACAAAAAATACTTGACACTATGTGGCTACAATACATATGAATTACAAGAATCTATTATTTCAAACTATTATCTTGCTTCTAAATTGGTACACTACAAATAATTTGTAGCAAATACAATTAATACAATATTAAATAGGCAAGTACTAGCCACTACGTGGCACTTGTTTACAATTTGAACCTTAAGACCTTAAAATTCTTCATGGGAATATTTTCTAAGGATCAGAATGGTTTTATAATGTCTTTTATAAGTATTAAAAATAATAAACAATAAATTTCTAAAAATAGTTTAAGAACGTGTAAAAAGGCTTGATACTAAGAGCTCATCTCATATTTTCTAGGGCATTCACACATGTTGTGTTTCACTTGTAAGGATGAAGTGTAAGGATTAGGATGTTCATCATTGTTAGTGGTATTCTAATGGGATTCAAGGATTTTTGTGCAAATATTAAACATTTCACAATAAGGTCAATTAAGACATAGATCATCTTTCAAAGATTGGTAAATGAATCAAGATGTGAAGGACAATGAGGGGAGCAATACATGAATAAGAGGGAATGTTGTGTGTTTTCATGTATAAATTTAAATGAAATGTAATGGAAGATTAGAATACAAAGTGAAGAAAATTTGACCCTTCACATTCTATTGTTTTTAGTCTCATATGAACTTTTTCAAGGGAAACACTTTTCACCTTCTTATTCCAAATAAGCTATAAATATATAAATGTAAAGCATTCTAAAGGGCTGGAAACCTCTCGAAACCAACTTTGAAATATAATATATCAAATTTTGTTCCATTTTTTTAAGTTTTCATTTTAATGGTTTTTTCCAAACTCTAAATTCATTTTCTTCTATTTTCCATGCATTTAATTCAATGAATTTCATAAGTGTTCCATAGCACCAATGTTTGGTTGATGGTTCAAATCATTTTATAGGTAATCTTGAACACATTTGTATTGCACAAAAATTCCACATCCTTCACGCAAGTAGGTTTTGTTCCTATAAATATCACACATTCCTACATTTTGATTGTGGGTAACAAATCAAATGAGTAATGGTTTTCTATTGAATTTTTCTATTTGTTGAATGGTGTATGAAGGGTTTGGAAATAGGTTTAGATTCATTTTCTCTTTCTTTTTTTCTTATCATTTTTTCTCTTTATCTTATATTGATGTTAGATTAGGATTAGTTTAAGATTTTGATGATGAATTTCTATTTACATAAGACAAAAATTGTAAATGAATTTTTGACTTTCACGTGGTAAAAATTATATTTTCACAAATATTTTATCGTCATAAAAAAAATTATTATTATTATTTTGAAATTGTACAATTTACAATATGAATGATTTTTTTAATTCCTATTCACATGATTCTAATTTTGGAAACAATTAGGTTATCATATAGTTTTAAATGATTTAATTTATATTTAAATCAACATTAGAAACTCCATTCTTTTTTATAGATGTTTGATAATTTAAAATGAAAACCTCAAATTAGATTACAGTGTATAAACTGTAAATAGTGATTAATCCAACTATGTTAAACCACTAATTTTGTGAATGATTACTTTTATTCTAGAAGTAGCTCCCTTAATGGAACAACCAAATTTCTTTCTAATTGGTATATTTTGGTAAATATCACAAACGCAGTTATTAAATACTCTTAAGGCTAGCAACCTTATAAGCAGTGGAAAAATTTCCATTCTTTTGGTGTTTTAAACTCACATCAATAGGTTGAATTTGTAGGGTGAGATATGGCATGCGAGAGGAGTCGAGCATTGCAGGTCCGCAACCTAGTTGGGGATTGCACAGTGTAAACTGTGCCTTGCATGCTTATTTTTCCTATTGTTTGAAGTGCTTTATGGGTGGATATGTGGCAGGTGGGTCTTTTCTTGTATTCGAGGGAGGGGGAGTACTCTTGCATGCTTTTTTATTTGGTGGTTTTTTGTTGTCCTAGCTACGCTTGGCTTCCCTATGGCTTGTGAAGGTTGTGTGCTTGTTATTAGAATCGCATGCTTTTTAGTGTGGGAGGTTGATCGGTGGTGGTGTGGGGGTGTTAGTGTCAGGTGGGATGTTGTTGTTTGTGGGTTCGATGTGGGTTTTTTTTTGTTGAGTAGGGTGGGATTTTGAAGTTTCCAGGGGGAGGGTTTCTTTTGCATTTTTTTCCTGTTTCTTTAGCATTGCTTGTGATCCCTCGGGACAATGGATCTAGGGGAAGCATCTGGGTTTAAATCCTCTATGGAATTTTGTGATGCTTTTGGAGCGAAATCATCATCTCTTTCGATGAGGGTAGTTGAAAACAATTTATTTTATAATAATTCAGGGGTTGGAGGGTTTTCTTTGTTTGGAGGCCCTCAAATCCCAAAAATCAATGGTTTCCTAGAAAGAAGCAAAGAAAAACTAGTGCTTGTGATCCAACTATAATCATTTGTGAAGGATGTAACACCCCTTTGTTTTGCTCTTATGTTTAGATTAAAATGCTTTGTTATTTTTTTATTGCTATTTATAGAGCAATGTGGATTATATGTGGTGATGTGATGCTATTCTATTTCGATGTTATCATTTGACATGCCTTAAATTAGTATAATGATTATTTGGAATAACATGGTTATATGCACATGAGTAGAATGTATATGTTAGAATTGTCAGTTTGGTGATATTATATTGGTGAAGGGGACGAAATTGCATCACTCGCTTGCAAGCGCCCTGTGATTCCGCAATTTCCTCTTCACAGTGTGTTCTATTATGATGTTTATATACATGTCTGTTGTATGCCATGGTTACAGGTTAGCAGGTACTTGACAGCGACTCCATCTAACTTCGTAGGTTTGAGCATGTCGACCCAACAATTATGTTGATTGGGAGATAATAGCTAGGATACTTGTGTCAAGCCTTTACCCTAGTCTCAGTGTGTCATCTGGTTTAGTCAGTTTTGCTTGTTAAAATTTGTTATTATTGCTTTGATTTATTATGTTAAAATTCTTTAAAAGAGAAATTAATGAATTTAATATTTAAAGTTGATTATTAGATTAATCTTATTTTAATGTTAGAAGTTTTGAATTAATAAATTAATTAATTTAATTTAATTGATAAATAGTTTAATTGTAGGATTATAATGTTTATTGATTAATTAAATTAGTTAATTAATTTATATTTGAAAAGGGAAATGTTTGTAATTGTTAAATATTTTAATTTTAAATTCTAGAGGATTTTATACAAAATGGGTTGTTAGAGATATTTTGAGATTTTTAACATGTGTTAGAAGAAATTAATGAGTTGGTTGGAAAATTTATTTCACGGGAGAAGATTTTGGCTTTGAGGGAGGAAGTGGAAAGCTTCTTCACGACAGAAGCACAAGATATTTTGGGTGTTGGGTAATTGTTGGAAAATATTTTTTTTGTGATTGGTAGGGGATCTGAATAATTTTTGGAGGAATTTGTTGTAGAAAATATTTTTGTATTCTTGCATCTTTAGAAAAATTGTTCTCGGAAATTCTTGTTGTGTTCAGGATTGTTGTTGTGATCGGGAAATTATATTACTCTGGAGGAAGCCATTGTTTGTCTAGAAAAAATTGCTTGGAGTTGTGGAGGAGGCACTGCTTCAGATCTACAAATACTCAAGTATTGGACTACAGGTTCTTTCTTTTGATTTTGTTAAGTTTTTAATTGGAAAGCTTCTAGATTACATCTTCTCTGTAAAAGTTTGTCTTGTGTTGAAAATTATATTATTGTAAATAAATTTTTGTGTAGAATAATTTCCTCTCTATCAAGAAGAAATAAAATAAATTATCTCTAGAATTCCTTGAAGAAAACCTCTGGGAGTTTTTGTAAATACTCCTATAGAAAAATTTGTCTTATTTTGTTTCCAATTGGATTTGTATGGCTAAGAAATTTTAAATCTCTGGGTAAATTGTGAAATCCTCCTTGTGTAAGATATCTATAAATATTGTCTTTTCTGGGAGTTGGGTAAATGATTCCTATAGAAGGAAATATGTGAAAAAATATTGTCATCTGGAGCAAACCTCTGATATATATATATATATATATATATATATATATGATTTATGGAGTCTTTTAAATTCTCTATTTTGAAAAACCCTGTGTTGAATTTGGGAAATCTTTTGTTGAAATTGTACAAATTTCTTGTAGATAACCACTTGAGAAAATTATTTGGCCAATTGAACTATTATTTGGATGATTTGATATATATATATATATATTCTTTATTAAAGTTTTTCCATTTAATATTCTCTTTAAAAAAATGTGTGTATATTTATTCGCCATACGGTTGTCATACTTATCAAATCATAGGACAGTCATAATAAAAGTTTGGGGGTTTATATTTTTTGAAGGGAGGCGGGTGGTGTTTCCACCGCCACTTCCCAAGGGAAGGGGTGGTTGACTCGCCACAGTCCACCCCCCCCAATCATTGGGGTTCGATTGCGGTTATCACCACAACCCTCCCCAAATCTTAATTCACATGCCTGCATGCCTTTTATATTGAATTTCGTCTGTTGTGTAATATTTAATGGATATTCGATGTTAATTGGATAGTATATGAATTTTGAAATGCCTATTAAGATATATGTTTATATTGATATATATAAATTATATATGTATGGGTAAATATATATATGTAATAATATATATGTTTATTTGTATGTATATATATAAATATAAATATATTTAATTATGTGTGATTAATATATATATATATATATATTTTATTTTATTTTGATCGGTAATTTATATTTTATTAATACTAAAAAGATATAACAATATAAATAAGATGAACAACCACCCAAACAGTCAGTTTGTATAGAAACCAAAGTCATCAAACAAACCCCAACCACCCTACACCCTTACATAAGCATTCTCGTCCACCCGTAGGTATTTAACCAAAGCCATACAATACCCAATAAAACCAACAGTCACAGGGAGCAACAACGCAACATGACCCCTCCCCGGACCAGCCAACCCAGCAAGTCAGTCAAAAAAGACGCTAACCCAAAACAATGGGTAGAAAAATCCCACGTCCGACCATGACAGTTTGACAGCCACCCTGCTTCAATGCTCAGCCCGCCCAAAATCTAGTGTCACATGACCCGTCCACTTGTAGTCACACAAAGGCCAAAAAAAGACTTCCAGCACTACCCCCTGGCCTACCGTCCACCTTGTGCCCGACGAGCACCATGCCTGTTCATCGACCACCTCTTCCTAGGAAACCCAAGCGAAAAACCAACCTCCATCTGCGCGGTAGCAAATTCATGCCTCCTCAACACCAATTTCAAATTATCTCAGGCCACAAGCATCTCCATCCTATATGCATCCTTGTCAATTCTCCGCCATCACCGCATGAAGGGTACCACTCCTAGCTCCTATGAATCCTCCATATCCTCAAAACACTCAAAAATATCATATCCCACCCCCAGGACAACCCACTCCAAGGAGTCCATACCCATCAATAGCTCCTTGGCGAAAAGTGATTCCATCACCCACCGAATAGTTTTGATATCTTTGTTTAGTTCCATCCCCAAGAGAAAATCATCGAGGCAATGTCAACATTGATTCTGCCTTTGTGTGTAGGTTCCATGAACAAACTCCCGAGCGCATCCAAAACTGCTTCCACAACATCATTGGACAACAACTTCAAAACAAATTTAAGCTTGAATTTAGTGACCGGTCCAAAAAATGCCTTTTGTTGTAAAGTGGTCTTAAGCGAATACATAGCCTCCATCCCTTAACCTGCAATGTTCCCTAAAAACCTGATCGCACAACACACACTGAACTTAACTAGCCCACCCAAAAATCCATAAATAGATCACCAACACGTGCCAGATACAAGCAATAACTCCACCCTTGTCAGCCATCACAAATGCTAACCATCCAATCGCCGCCAGCAATCAATATATGATTGCCCAAAATAGACGCAAGGATAACCCACCTCAACCAAGGACGCCGCCATAATCTTGAGAAATGGGTGCCAACCAACTGTACTACAATTCTGACAATATTCCCAACCCCAAGAACCAGATGTTAAAGCCATGATTCAAAGGTAATCAATAAGGGATACCAACCATAACACCCCAAATCACAGTGAAATATGATGACAACACTCCTCGTCACCATGATGACTCACCAACCATCTTAGAGAAATTCACCTAGCTCCACATTCCGACAGTCCTCAAACTGCGAATCACCTTCATTAGCAAAAGACACCGCCTAGTTTGAAAGATAATCCGCTTCACCATTCCCCTCATGCCTTATATGACTAATTTTAAACTCATCAGAACCATTCAGGCCCTTTAAAATTGCCTTGATTAAACCTTGCAAATGCCACGCATTTGCAGCACCATTCACTATGACCTAAATAATGATCAATGAGTAACCTTCCAAGTGTAATTTTTGCACCCCCTTTGACCGATTAACCCCACTCCTAACAATGTTGCGTTAGCTTCTGCAACATTATTAGTCCCACACTTTAACCTTTTAGCCCCAAAGGCTAGAATATTGTCCTGCCAATCTCTTAATAAATCTCTAGCCCCTGATGGTCCTGGGTTACCTTTAGAGGCTCCATCGAAATTCACCTTATGCCACCCATCAGACGGACACTCCCAACGCACCTCCTTATTGGCCTCTTTCTTTTTAAAACTCCACTTGGTTAGTTCTGACCTTGATTCATGGCCACTCTCTTTGCACAACTTGGTCTGCCATAGTAAACAGAGTCCTCCACCCTAAGGCCTGCAAAGCCACACTTCTGACAACCTCCTCAATATAATTATCAATTCTGATTAAGAGCCTCTTGATATCCTCTTTTTTTCAAGAAAAATTCTCCTATCTCGCTCTTTCCAAATCTCCCAAACCAAAGTAGAAGGGCTGCAAATCCAGACACTAGACATAACAGATTTCTTAAGAACAGAGAGCCAACTCTCAAACACCTCCTTCAATTTTTTCAAAAAAGGCCCATGCCATCCGAGTTTCCTTCTCAGGTTATTCCAACATTCAGAGGCTACATCACAATGGAAAAGAAGATAGTCCACTGTTTCTTCAGCTTTGTCACACATCACACACTTTGTAGGCCCCGTAAACCCAAGCCTCTTCCTTCTTTCCCCAGATAAAATTCTTCCCTTAACCGCTAACCAAGCAAAGGGTTCCAGCTTTCTGCAAGCAAACTTTACTCCAACATAGATTCTTGGCCCAAAATAAGTCACCCTCTTGACTATCCAAAAGTTGATAACCAATTTTAACCGAATAACGGCCATTTGAAGACCCACACCATACAACTTTGTCCTCCTTATCCATCAACAAAACTTTCCTTTCTCGGAAGAAATCCTTCATTAATCTCAATTGCTTATCAGAAAGACCTCCACCTTCCAAATCCTTCCACACCCATTCTCTACCAAAAATACCCTCTTTTAACTCCACATAATCACATACCTTGACACCCCATTTTTGACACATGGTGTCTCTAAGATCAAGAAAAATTTCTTTGTCCTTCAAAGCCGGTTGCCCATCCCAAGAATCATCCCAAAATTTAGCCATCCTCCCATTCCCAATCTGCCAGGTTAAATGATTCCTAATAATAGGCCTACAAGAGATGATGAAATTCCAAATAGTAGATGCCTTAGGTGGATTTCAGATGGTAAAAATCCTATGATCCTCCATTGAGTCCAGGTATTTTTCTCTAAGTAATTTTACCCAAAGGAGATTCGGCTTTGAATACAAATTCCAAACTAGTTTTGCCCCAAGCGCTTCATTCATCACTTGCCAATTTCTCAAACCAACTCCACCAATATATTTTGATTGATAGATCTTTTCCCAAGCTAATAGAGGGATTTTATCTTTCTCATTAGCTCCATTCCAGAAAAATTTCCTCATGCCCTGACTGGCCACCTTTATTATTTTCGTGGGAATTTTTAAACACATCATGGAGTACACCTGAATGGTTGAAACCACCGATTTCAGCAATAAGAGCCTTCCAGCTGCAGTTAGCCACTTACTCTTCCACCCTTCTAGCCTTTTCAAACATGAATCCACTAAATCTTTCCAAATATGGGACTTGCTTGCCCCACCAAATAGAGGAATCCCAAGAAACTTACTAGGTAAAATCCCTGCCTTCATACCAAGAATTCTACACACCTCCAATTTCTTACAGATTGGAGTGTTGAAGAAAAAAATTTCAGACTTACGCCAATTGATGCATTGCCCAAAAGCTTTGCCATAGGCATCCAGGGTTTCCTTCATCACTTTAGATTCACCCATCAAAAATGTATCATCAGAAAATTATAAATGTGAGAGGGGATCTAAGCCCTCAGCAATTCTGATCCCATTCCAGTGCCCAGAGCTACTTCTCTTCAAGATTAGCCTTCCTAGAACCTCGGCCAAAATAATAGAAAGGAAGGGCAATATGGGATCTCCTTGTCTAATCAATTTACTAGATTCAAAGAATCCTTGTGGACTCCCATTCACAAGAAAAAATAAATGAGGGGAACAAATGCAACTTCTAATCCAAGCCACCCATTTCATAGAAAAACCAAACTTCTCCAAAACCTTCAGCAAGAAATCCCTATTCACCTCATCATACGCCCACTTAATATCAAGCTTGACCATCATACTTTCTAATTTTTCCAGACAGACAGAGTGAATAGCTTCATGGGCCACAATAATTCCTGACTGACCACCTTTATTATTTTTGTGGGAATTTTTAAACACATCATGGAGTACACTGGAATGGTTGAAACCACCAATTTCAGCAATAAGAGCTTTCCAGCTGCAGTTAGCCACTTACTCTTCCACCCTTCTAGCCTTTTCAAACACGCATCCACTAAATCTTTCCAAATATGGGACTTGCTTGCCCCACCAAATAGAGGAATCCCAAGAAACTTACTGGATAAATTATTTTTGAGTCAAACTAGTATGTTAACCTTGTATTAGTGCATTTTCTTTTGTCTGTGATTTCCTCATTTCCACGAATGAGGATTTGTGCCTCCTTTTCTTGGAGTGGATTAGGTTTTGTGTTGCCTCCTATGTTTGGAGTGGTTTTGCTCCATGTGTTGACCGTAGGAGAGTGATTCTGGATGGGGGTCAGGATTTGGGAAGATCTGTCGGGTAACCCATGCACCCTTGTGGTGAAACTTCTCCTAGGTTAGCAGTGTGTTTGGTTCATTGGTGTGTCAATTTATTTAACTCTAGAGGCATTGTACTCTATGAGTTGGTAGTGTACTAGTTTATGTTAAGTTCATTTTTGTGTTAGTTTGTGTCTAGTGGTAGATGGCCTTGCCTAGGGTCCTTATTACTGTCTCCTAGCACAGGGGGTGGGCCTTCGGGTACCACTTGGTTGGGAGGAACGTGCACACTACACCATTGGGTCCCCTTTATCTTCATATCATGATGGCGATATTTCTAGTTGGAGAGCTCGTGATGGTACCAGTGGTTATGTTCCTTTATTGATGTATTATATCAGTTTAGCATTTGTATTTAATTCACTCCTCAATTGTATTCAAGGGCGGATCTTGTAATTTTTAATAGTTAGGTATGATCTTCCTAATTTTGGGAATGAGTATTGTAACCTTTATTGCAACTTAATGTAGTTTGGATCTTGATGTATTTTCTTTCTTTGTAATGTAAATTAAATGTTTGGATGAATTTATTTTAATTGTTGTTAGTAATTAGTTAAATTCTTTATGTGATTATTATATGTGTTGTGGATTTAGATGTAACCTTGTTGTGTGCCTTAGAGGTTTTTGTGAAAGTGTAGTGCATCTTCCTTGTTAATAATGCACTTTAGAAAAAAAAATTGTATGCTTCCGTTGATAATTGCAACTTCCTCTAGAGTTACGTGGCGGGGCATTGCAAAGGATGTTGAGTATTTCTCAAAACATGCCTTACTATGCAAATTCATGAGAATGCGGGTCTTGCTCCAATTTTTGGAATTGTGGGCTCAACGAACCTAGACTTTGGAGGGTGAAATGGAAGTGATGTTGTTAGAAAATGGTTATGTCATGGTGGTTTTCAATTGTATGGCCGATCACAATAGATTTTTTAAGGGTGGGCCTTATTTCCACAACCAGATTGGTTTATTTATTAATCCATTGCACATTGGTCTTAATCCATTATAGGAGCTCTCAAATCATGTTCCAGTGTGGGTGTGTCTTCCCGACTTTCTAGTTGAGTACTAGCACAATGACATCTTTTAAATTGTGGCTTCGATTTTGGGGAAACTAGTGGGTACTTCTCAACAAACACAAGATAGAAAGGTAATGAATTTTTCTCGCATTTATGTTAAGATTGATTTGAGTAACCCTCTTCGAGAGTCTTTGGAAACTCGGGCAGTTACATTCTCTTGGATGTAGAAACTCGATTATGAGACTCTACCTTTTCATTGTCGTTTGTGTCATGAATATGGTCATTTTCAGCGAAGATGTCCCAAGTCCAAATCTTTTGAATCTCAGACTTCTCAGCCTCCTCACAACCCCCCTAAGGTTGAAAAAGGCAAGGCTCCCATCCCTGGTGATGTTGTAGGTATGAAGGATTTCATTCTTGTTAAGGACCATAATAGGAATCATGGATAAAAGTGGACTTTTAAGGAGTGAGAGGAAGCAAAAAATTTTAATAGACTTGAGGTTTTGAATGACCTCAGTTAGTAGGAGGTGAACCTGGGTATGATGGATTTGGAACAAAGTGTCTTGGAAATGGCTCAAGAGGGAAAAATTTCTGATAATATTCAGCATACACAGTATGCTGTTGCTTTACAAATGGGCATTGATCTCACTATGATGGTTTCAGTGGGGCCTAAGGCTCTCACGACTATGAATAAGGGTGGGGGAGAGATCCCTCCTCCATTGGTGAAAGTGGGTTCTAACTTAGAAAAAGGAAACAAGGCTTCTCTGTCATTGGGGATTCTTTAGAAAGATCTCAAAAAGGGGTTTTTGAGAAGAATTCCAAGGTTGGGAGAAAGGACTTAGAGAAAATCAAGTTGATGGGGGAGACACTAGTGGAGTCAAGATTTGTTAAGACTCTTGAATCACTTATTTAATACCCTTGGAAATGATCTTACTCTCATGGAATGTAAGGGGCTTGAATAGTGGCCCTCGATAAAAAATTATTCATGATTTGGTGAGAAATCATTCTCCTGGTGTGCTTTTTTTACAAGAAACTAAGTTTTTTGTAGAGAGTATGGGTAGTTTGGTGCCTGAAATTTGGGGGAGGGGCCAATTCCAGTGCATTGGAGCCCAAGGTAATCTAGGGGGTGTGGTTTTTATATGAAATCCATTGAAGATTCACCCTCTTTGGTGGATGTTGTGTAATTATTCTATTTTGTCGTTATTTTGAGCCTAGAAACGGGAGAAATGGTTCTTCTTTCCAACATCTATGCTCCTACTGATTTTTATGATAAGTAGTACATGTGGTCTCACATCCGTTATATTCGGAGCTATGTTCCTCTTTATCCTCAGATTAGTTCAAGTGATTTCAATGTCATTACTGATTTGGATGAAAAGAGGGGTGGAACTTTGAGGTTGGAGCCTTTTGCTTTTCTTCTTTGAGATAACATTTTTTCTTCGAATCTTGTTGACATCAAGCCTAGTAATGGTTAGTTTACTTGGAACAATAGGAGACTAGGTGAGGATTATATTGTTGAGAGGTTGGACCGGTTCTTGGTCTCTTATTTCTGGATTGGTGGATCTTGATCTACTTGTTCTGATATTTTGGACTGGAGGGGATTGAATCATTGGCCAATTAAATTATTCGCAACTTTAGCTCATGTTGCTCATTCTCCTTCCTTCAAGTTTTATCTTATGTGGTTGTGGGATCCATCTCTATAGGTTCATGTGGCTGAATGGTGGCGTTTGGGGAGACCTGCTTATGGCACCGTTATGTACTCTTTTTCCAAACAATTGCAATATGTGAAGTACCAGCTCAAAAGGTGGAATAGGCAGTGTTTTGGTAATATCTTCCAAGATAAATTTGTTGCTTAGGGTTATTTGGATGTTATCACCCATGAGATTAGAGAGTTAGGCCTCTCTAAGGATTATTTCAGGGAGGACGCGGGGGTTTTGAAAGCTTTGGAGGAGCGTGAGTTGTGAGATGAGATTTATTGGAAACAAAAGGCTCGGGTTGAGTGGTTACAGGATGGGGACAAAAACATTGTCTTCTTCTTCAACTCTATGAAAGCTAGGAGACATGGTAATTCAATCCCTTTTCTTGTGAATGATAGGAGTGAGTATTTAACCTCTTTGAGTGATATTCTAGAGAAGCTTCACTATTCTTTACCTCATTATGTAGAGAGGAATCTCAGGATGTGTTGGTAGAAGAAAACCGTGTTTTTTCCTATATCCCTTCTTTGGTCATTATGGAAATGAAAGAGTATCTCTTGGTTTGCATTTCCATGTAATAATTGGAGGCTACTATCTTTCAGATGAAGAAAGGGAAAGCTCATGGTTCTAACACATTTCTGATTGAATTATTTCAAGAGTTTTGGGACATTATAAATTTGGATTTATTAGATGTGGTTCATGAATATCCAAGGAACAAGAAGATACTGAGGGATATGAATTCTACCTTTCTTTCTCTCATACCCAAATGTGATGGTGTAAATCGGTTGAGTTTGTATCGACCTATCTCTCTTTGTAATGTGGTCTATTAAATCATTTCCAAGATGATTGCCAAGAGGTTGAAGCTGATGGCACTTTCAAATTTTGCAAATTTGAAGTGCCCATTTCGAAAATTTTGCCTCTGTACTTTCAGAAGTGCACCTGATGGATCTGTTTGAGTGGCCTACTTTGTAAGGTCAGAATTTGAAGCATGATGATTTTCGTGCAAAACCCATTTGTAGGCTCACTCATGTTTCCTATGTGAGCATGCATGTCAATTTTAAGCTTCCCACGATGAGTTTTGTCAGGGTTTCAAAAAGTGAAGCTAGAAGGTTTTGACATTGTTTTGATGTTTGCAAACTGTCAGTTTCACAAAGTAGCCTCTGGTTTGGGCTTGCATTTTGCAACCAGTTGATCGTCGTGCCAAGATGATTATTGCTCTACTTTCTCCCCACCTAAATGAGTTTGTACGTCAGTTTTTAGAGCCTCATGATTTGATTTGCTATTTTTCACAGATCGAAACCAGATGCAATTTCTCCTATTTTGTACCTGCATTTTCAGAAACCTTTCTGAGAGGCCAAATTTGAGCGTTATAAATTTTGATCAGTGATCGTTCAAGAAAGCTCCTTTTTCACACGTGCTCAAGGTACCTAAATTATCTATTGTTTCTATTGGAAGCTCGCCAAGAGTTGATTTGCTATTTTTGCAAAATGACAATTGGGTCAGTTTCAATTGGTTCAAAACAACTGTTTGTTGCAGAAAGTTCAAGTAAGCAACTTTGACAGCTAATAACTTTTTCGTTGTGATTACTTTATCTTATTCATCTTTTTCATTGCATTTTTTGGACCAACGTCTACATGCTTGTAATTTTTTATAGCTCCCAAAGGTCGTTTAACTAGTTTTTCAAGCTGATTCCAAGGCTCACCTGGCCAATTTTGCACATTGTGCAAACATGACTGAAGGTGAGTTTTGATGGCAACCCAATTCGTATTTTCACTTCGAATTCATTCAAAAGCTTCCCTAGGGTCAATTGAGCATAAAACTTGTTTGAAAATGAATTTTTTTTTAGTCGGGCCCACATGGGGACCCGACATGCTTTACACAAGCATGAGGTTGTAAGTGTTACATTACAGCCTATTGAAGGATACTCTAATAATAAAATCCATAGTTTAAGTTTGGAACAAGATCAAACCAAGTTTTGAATTGATCAGAGATGCACTTAAAATGGGTACAAACTCATTATATGTTTTATGAGTACCGACATCATTAAAATTGAAACAAGGGATATTATGGGTGGTGATATCCATGGTAGGGGTGACTATGAATTTTGGCATTTGAATATATTCAAATTTGGCTAAGCTTTATTTTGAAGGTGTAAGCATCAATATATGGAAAATATGGTGGCTCCTCTTGGTGAAGTAAAATCCAGCGTAATGAGAGCACGAGACAATCATTAGTTAAAACTACCTCTCAAATAGAGGATGCTACATCGAACTAACAATTGAATGGAGTGAATATTTTACTTTCTAATACATCAATCTTGTTAAAGGATTTATAGCCATCGAGTTCTAGTCATGAAATAGAACTAGCTTCTTCAATGCATTCTTTAAGGGAAAAAGCAAATGAATTGCTTTGGTAATCGGGACAACCATGGTAAACTCTAAAAATCTAAAAGTATTGTTGTGTCTTGTAAATTTAAAAAACAATGAGAAGATCAAATTGATAGTGCAACAAAACGCATGGAGGAGGCGCTAGCACTAATACAAGTTATGCACAAAATAAATCTCTTGAAAAGTCATCAAGATTTCATTAAAGACAGCTTAAACCAGGGTTGGAGAAGCTCTTGCTCCAAAGCATAGAGAGTGAAGTTGGCGTTGCATTTGAGTTCCCATGGATGAAGTTACCACATTTTTTTTCATCTTGTTGGTTGTTTAAAAGGCCGCATGATACTGAAGATAACTTTTCTCATATCAGTAGAGTCAACATTTTATGATCAAGTGGATGTCCAGTTACATCTAGCAAGAGAGCAAGGGGCTCGATATGAGGACCATTTTGAGTTGATTGAGGATGTATTTAAAGTGGATTAATCAAGAAATTTTTGAGGATCAAGAAGCTTGCTCACACGAGAATTTTTCTTGTTACTTATACTTATGATATTAAAGTTCCTTGCTTGCCCTCAGAGAATGACGGTGGGGATGGACCATCAATGAAGTTCTAAAGAAATGGCCATATCTCGAGACCTTGTGTGGTATCCACCTCTTTGTATTGTGAACCTTGGTGCCCTCTAAACATGTTGACCTATGCAAACTTGTATTGGCAGAGAAATGTACCACCTGCGCCAAATGATGGAATACCATGATCGTTGGGTACGCACAAAATGGAGTAATGATAGGTGGAACATGGTGAATGCCCTATGAGGGCCAACGAACCTTGGAGGAATTTGAGCAAATTAGTAGGGGATGAAGGGGTTGAATTGTTGGCGTAGGAGAAAATGGACTCCAAGGAATGTTGCGCCTGGCATATAAAATTGAATTTGTTGAAAATGCTTTAGAAATTCTAAAGCAAGTCAATGAGAAACAAGGCAGCTGGCACATAAAATGCATCTGTTCAAAAGACTTTAGAGACTCCAAGAAAATGAGAACAGTGAGTGTTGAGCCTAGTAAGGTATACAAAATGGATTTGTTGAAAGGACTTCGAAGATCTTCAATCACATGCAGTGACATGGGCTTGATAAGGGATGAGGCTCGAACATTAAAGGGAGCAATGAAGTAGGGTATGTGCATCCATCAAAACACAGTGAGGAAGCTGTCACCACAGCCAAAGAGCAGAGCACGGGGACACCAAACAAAGAGTTAGGGAAAACCTAAACAAGCTGAAAGGAGATCGATGGTTAGCAAACAAGGTTGGATCCAACCACATCTTGGTCCCTTCCCGCCATATCGTGATCGCAAGATACACATGGGTTAGTGATTGCGATAGCGAGGGAAATGAGGAGTGGGCCCATGAAAGTTTTAAAGGGGGGGTATTTTATAAAGTGAACGAATATTCACTCTCTTGGCTGGAGGGTAAAATATAAATGAAAATATTTAATGGCCCGCCTACTGTTTGTCAAGTGGTGGCTAAAATAAAGCACGTGAATAGAGGGAAAATTTTTATTAAGCCCATGGTTTAATATTTACATGCTTTTATTTTATTTTGACATATAGTAAAATATCATGTGCTAGGAGGTAAATCTTTTAAAGGTGAAATACAGGCACGGGAAATAACTTGAAAAGGTGAATAAAATATTCACTAAAATTTTGTCTACTGGGGAATGTAATGTTTTTTCTATGCTTTTAAATGCAATATTGCAAGTGAAGCTATAGTAAGTGAATGTTTTAAATAAAGAAATTAAATCATTATATGCAGCTAATACAAAGGGCATTATATTTGCTGGATGCAAAATGAACAGGAAAAAAGGCTTTCATGGGAGTATAATTATTTTTTTTCAGCAGTTGGGTGAAGTGAATCATGGAGATTCTCATATGGGCATATTTTGTGCTGGAGAGAAGCTTGGGAAAATGCAGTTTTGGAGGCAGAATAAGTTTGTTGCAGAGAGAGGAGAGAGGCTTTGTAAATTGCTAATCAACGAGAGAGAATTTTCTAGATGTCATCAACAGATCAGTTTTAGGGATTCTTCTAGAACATTCCATTCTTCTATATCTTTTCTTCTTCTCTCATTGTAAAAGGGTTAGCCAGTTAGAAGTATTGGGTCAAGTCTAGGTGAATTTGCAGAGCAAATTGTAAAATTTGTAGTGACAAAGAAAATGCAAATTAGGTTCTGAGTCATTTTATTGTAGGTTTTGAATTCATGGAGATATGATATTTTATAACAGTACTAGCATTTGAATCATATTGATAAATTCAAGCTCATTTCTCTCTTGTGTGCAAGCGTATTTGAATTTTGAATAAAGTGATCAAGGGTTATTTTGTTCATCTCATTGTTGTGATGTGTGCAATTCTTGTTTTATCTTCAATTCAAGGAGATAATTAAAATGCTTAAATGAGATTGTAGGTTGATATGTATTGTACAAGGATTTGATAAGTAGTATTGAGCTGGAGTAAATATTGGTGATATTGTAAGGCAATATAATCAAAGATATTATATGCTATGTGTTGAATCTGTTTTAAACCATTAGGTATTTGTGGATTTGACTCCTCCAATGGAAGTAAGGCACTGATCTGAGTTGCATTTGTTCTTTGTGATTCAGTTTTTTTTTGTGTTCACCCAGAGCTTTCTACAAATTGAAAATTAATGAATACCTTTTACTGTGAAATATTGTTGTGATTATCTCACACTTCAAATGGTTGATATTATTGATGAACAACCAATTCTATTCAGTATTATCCTGTTTTGGTGAGCTATTAAGTGATATTATCTTCTATTGTTAATGTTGTTTATGATTATGGTGTGGAGGTTGTAAACACATTAAGGGATCGCCATCTCGGGTCTTGCAGAGCCCAAAGTGTAGGAGGTTTTTAAAATCCTCATCAGTTGGTCCAGGTCCTTCAAGTTGCCCTTGATTGGAATTGCCAATTCCATAGGTAGATTAGGAGATCAACCTGGTTATAGTAAAAACAACCAACAAAAGCGATGGCTTAGCTCAAGCTTATTTATGATGAACAAGGTGGCTTCGTGGCTGATAGGAAAATCCTAGATGGTTTGGTCATTGCCACTGAAACTATTCACTCCAGGTGACCTCTAAAGAAAAAGCTATGTTCATCAAGCTAGATATGGCAAAGGCTTATGATAGAGTTAAGTGGTCTTTCTTGTGCAAATTTCTTACTACTTTTGGTTTTGTTGAGGAGTGGTTTTTGTGGGTTATGAGTTGTGTTACTACCACTTCTTTTTCGTTGTTAATAAATGTTGAACCATCTTCCTTATTTGGGGCCTCCAGAGGTCTTCATCAAGGGGGTCCTCTTTCTCCCTACTTATTCATTCTTCTATTTGAAGGTTTGGGGAGAGTGATGAAGAACAATGTGGCATTGGGTCTAGGGTTGGGTGTGGGGCAATGTTTTACCTATTCAATCACACCTACAATTTTTTGATGATATAGCATTGATGGGTATGGCCAAGGTTAGAGAGGCCACTAATTTGTGCAAGGCTTTGGACATTTATTTGGTTGCCTTTGGTCATATGATTAATGAGGATAAATCTTATGTTTTCTTCTTTAAAATTCCATGGCTCATTCAACAGAGGATTTCTTATTTTTGAGATTTCAAATTGGTTCTCTATTGGTAACTTATCTTAGCATTCCTATCTCCACCGGTAACCTCCCTAGGGGTTCTTGGAAAAACATTCTTGACTAGTTTCGTGTGAAGGTCAACCATTGGACATTAATGATTTTCTTTTGATGGACGGGTCCAGCTGCTTAAGTCGGTGGTGAAGGCTCTTCCCAACTATAGGTGTATGCTCCAGGTGACTCTTGTTGGGTTTATTAAGGATTTAAACTCTTTGGCTGGGAAATTTTTATGGGCTGGTAGCTTGTCATCCTCTAAGTGGAGCCTGGTGAAGTCGGATACTATTTGTAGTCTGAAGCAATTTGGGGGCCTTAGATTGCAGCAGGTGGCTCTGGTTAGGTTTGTGTTTTCTGCTAATATTTATAGGAGATGGTGTTTGGAAAAAGATCATGTTTGGGCCAGGATTATATCTCACAAGTACCTAAGGGGGATACCAAAGGAGGAGATTCCCCTATATCCGTTGGTGGGGAAAGGATCTATGATTTTGGAAATGCTTAAAAAAGGTACTAAGTTGATCAAAGAGGGATTTTTTTGGATATGCAATAGGGGGTTGAGGCTCTCTTTTGGTTTGACTCTTGGGATGGATTTTCCCTATTATGAGAAGGTTTCCTAATTTGAAGAATCTCTATCAGCACTTCTTGGAGGCTTGTTGGTCTAGTGTGATTGATTTCAAGACTTCTTACCTTTGTGGGCATATGGGAGTGTCAAGTTGGAAGGATCCTAGTGAATGGCTTGTGGCTAGTTTGGAGGAGGATTGTACAGAGCTTCATAATATTCTGGAAAATCGATAGTGCATCTCTTTTTGGGATAGAGATATTTTGGCTTGGTGTCTGGATCCTAAAGGATTTTTCATGGTGGATAGTGGATATCAGGAGTTGATTTCTCGAAAGTATGGAGGGTTGGAAGTTCCATGGTGGAAAAATGTTTGCAACAAGTTCTCTTGCCCTAAGTGTAATTTCTTCTTGTGGACCTTAGCTTGGAATAGATGTTTGACTTGGAAAATCTTTGGAGGTAGGGATTCCAAGGTCCTTTTGTTTGAGTTCTTTCGTTGTCATTTTTCTATGCTTATTTGGCATTTTTGGTGGGGTATTTGGAAAATTCCTTATGTCCATGCCTCTTCCTTGGTTGAATTCTTGAGCAACCTAGGAATACCTCCTACATAGGCCTCTTTCCTTTAGATTGTGTGGTGCATTGGTCCTACCTTCATCCTTTGGCGAATTTGGCTGGAAAGAATCATAGAATTTTTTAGGGGGATAAGTTGATGATTCAATAGGTTTGGCAATGAATTATTGGTATGATCCAGTAAATGGTGAAAGCTAAATGTGAAATGGATTTTCCTTTGGAAAGGAGTGATGATGAGATTGTGATCAGATTGGACTTGCAGGGCTTGAACTCTGACTTAGTTTGTGTTAGAAGAGGTAGGTGGGAGAAAAAGAAGGTCCAGAGGGTTGGAAGATGGTTACCTCCTCTATTAGATGTTTTGAAGATCAACATCGATGGCTCATCTAGGGGTAATCTTGGGCCTGTTGGGATTGGTGGACCAAGGAGAGACTGTTCTATCTCAATTATTTCTTTTTTTCCATTCTAAAGGGAAGCAATCCAACAATCTTATGGAGGGTTTGGTGATTTTCTAGATTATTGAGCATTTTTGTGCTTTGTGCATGCGTAAGATTATATGTGAATTTAACTCACAAATCATTGTTAGTTTGTTGAATGAGCAGAATCTGGTAGGAACTAATTGGCAACTTGCTTTGGTTATTCAACATACTTTGCAATTGCATTCCATTTTGGAGGTGGTGTCTTTTACCTGCATCCCACAGGAATGGAATAGGGTTGTAGACTATTTGGCCAAGTGGGATTTTGAGCATGTTGGGGATTAGTAGATTAAGGCATGGGAGCAGTTATCCCTTGATTACTGTTAAGCTTTAGAGAGGCTTATTTCTGATGACATGGTTGACTGAGGGGGTTGGTTTTGGTTTGTTGGTGGTTGTGTGTCTTAGCTAGTTGTTTTAGTAATCCTCCTTTTCTTGGGAGCCTCTATGGTCCCTGACCTCTTTTTATTGGTTATTTCTTGATATCAATAAAGTTTTTACCCTCCTTTTCAAACACGCATCAATAGGTTATGAAGTGAGCACCTGATTGGATAAAGGTCCAAGCAACGCCTAAACAGATTTTAAGGATAATCATCATTGAGGTCAAAGTTCAAGATTCAAGGATCAAAAATATGAGGGAGCAAGAGTAAGTGAGGTAGGATGCATGCCCCCTTAAAGTGTTTGGAAAAAATAGATGTAACACAAATAGAGCCAATAATTTTAAGGATAATGGTTAAGGGGGAAAGGTGAAGAGGATATTTGTAATGGATTTTATTAGGAGAGAAAGATGATTTGAAAATTTTCTAGAAAAAAATTCTTGATATTTTTTGGATCAATAATGAGGAAGAGGAACATCTAGGTCTAGCCCTCAAGAGATATCAATGATAGGGAATTACAAGAGAAACAATGAGTATATGTGTCCAAGTGATGACAAGATATAAAATATAAAACATGGAAAGCATAATGTGAAAATGCACTAAGTGCCGAGAAATAAACACAACACATTTCCTACAAGATAAAGGTACAAGAACAAACACAAAATCACAACAAAGAGGATAAAGGATAATCAAAGAGTTTGGAAAATATATATAATTATCATGGATTATCATCATTTAAATCATTATAGTTGGATGAGGCATAATAAAAACACAAAAAACAGATAAGAAAAATTAAGGAAAAAGATTAAAAAAAAAAAGGAAATCACAATGGAGCAATCAACAAATAAAAGAGAACGAAAAATCACTACAAGGAAAAATTATAACAAAAATCAAGATAAAGATAAGGCTAAAAACACCCACTTGTAACTAGCCTAGCCATGTACCTTTATAAGTAATTTTTTACCCAATTTTTTTTGTACACCCACTTGTAACCTTGATGGCCTTCCTTCCCTCAAGAAAATTGACAAGATCCCAAGTGTCATGGATATATAAACCATCATCTCCTCTTACATGACTTATATCCAAGATTCACTACTCAAAAGAGAGAGTCTTCCTAAAATATCTTTGCCCATCATGAATGCATAATCAAGCAAATAATCAATGGAAATTTGGTGGGCTAACTTTTCAAATGGGTTTTGTTGCCTCATAGATCATATCAATATTGAAGGGGCTCTTCATAATCTTCTACATGATCATCCTACTTAGAACTCTAATCTAAACCCTCTCCTTCCTTTCCATCCTCTAATGCATCATTTTATTCTTTTATGAATGAAAGCCTCACAACCATATAACCTTAAATGTGAAGTAGAATATTTTTTACCCATACATACTTCACAAGGAGTTATAAAAACAAGATTTGAACAAGGAGATCAATTCACCAAGAAAAAATAAGTACTCATACCCTTTACCCAAAAGCACCGATCTAATTGTGTACCATTTAAGATATTTCTAGCTCTTTCCATTAAGGTTTATATTTTGCATGACATAAATAATACTTACATAATTACAAAAATCAAATTTTCTAGAGAAATATTCACCACCATTGGTAAATATTAACACATTTATATTTCCATATAATTTGTTTTGCAAGTGCCTTAAATTACTTAACTTTGAGAGAAAATAAATTTAAAACGAAGAAATCATACCCATGTGTATAAAGTGACATAATACCAATATTTACCCTTAGAACCCACATCCAACTTAACAATTTCTAATAATATGTTATCTTTATAACTTCTAAAGAGAAAAGATAATCTATTTTTTTTAAAACATAATGTTCATATAAATTAAATTTATCATCGAAGTAAATAGAAAAATTGTCAACCTTATTTTTTACGAAGGTGTATCCAATATGAAATGAAGCAAGTTGATTATATGTATCTATGACTAGGGGAGAGGAGTTGATACGTAGGCGGGGGCTTGAATGTGCGATGGGACATGCGCTCATTGGGGCCCACACCTATACGCCAGTCCTCCACAACGTAACCTTAGCTTCATCCATAGATAGGTGAGATCACATCAAACATAAATTAGATATAAAATGCACACAAGCTAGAATTAATTTAAAAACTTAACAAGTACACGCTGGCAGCCAAACATGATGAAGTGTATCCAACTTGTATCTGACATATAACAAGTACCATTCCGACATGGAATTTAAACAGCCCAAACATTAAGACATGCACCCTTCCCCGTAAACTATTAAACCTAACTTTCACACCAATGCAGGCATCACTTTCACATTAGTCACAACTACACAAAATAAACAAGGTGCCAAGTCAACAACTTTGAAACCCATCCAGCCCATCTTTGATCGACTGGCGAACCCATTACAAGAATGTTTCCCATCGTAGCATAACCAAACCAACACACAAATGTATTTGCCTGTCCCGTCTGCCATGAGATCTACAACATGTATCAGCTTTAATCTGTCCCATCTTGCCAAGTAGGGTGCGCACGTAGTGGAGCCAAATGCAAATATCCCACCTGCATCCATTTAACACTCCTGTAAGGCCACCATTATTCAAAACAAAAAAATGGAAACAATTTCAAAAAATCCACCAAACCAATCAAGTCAAGAATTAAAGGCTGAAATCAATCAAATCTCCAATTCATACGAAACAGAACTCAAATTCGAAAGAGGACAACAATTTATTTCACCACACCAAACAACCATCAATCAAATTCAAATAATTCCCAATTCAAATAGCCATGAAAACCAACAAGTATTTAGTTATTCTGCAATGAGCGACATAAGAAAAGGAGGAGTGACAAGCACATAATTGAATGAGTTAACATCAAGGGGAGGCAACAACTCAGATTCCAGTGCACCAGCATCCATACTGTACCAGGTTTTCCTTTTCACACTTGTTCTTCATTACAACCATTACCAGCATCCATATTGATCTTCATTACACCCATTACAGTCATAGGTTTTTGTTTATGTTTCCCTAGGGTTTATATTGCAAATATTACAGTCACAGGTGTTTCTTTATGTATCGGTAGGGTTTATGTTGCAAATATTGCAGTCATAGGTTAGCATATGTGTTCCATAGGGTTTATAATGAAAATATTACACTCATGGTTTACCATTTAAAGCTTTCCCTAGGGTTTATATTGTAAATATTACAGTCATAGTTTACCATCTCTGTTTCCCTAAGGTTTATATTGAAAATGTTACAGTCATAGTTTAGCCTTTCTGTTTCAGTAGGGTTTATATTGCAAATATTACACTCATAGTTTAACATTTCTGTTTGATAGGTTCTACATTATCATTCACTCTGCTTTTCATGTGTCTCAATGGTTTTGCATTATCATTCACTCTGCTTATCGTAGTCTCACATCGTAGTCTCATAGGTTCTGCATTATCATTTATATGTTAAATATGGGTCATGGTTTACCATTTCTGTTTCAATGGTCCTACATTATCATTCACTCTGGTTATCTTATTCTCATAGGTTTTTCATTATCATTCAATATAGTTATATTATTCTCATAGGTTCTGCATTATCATTGACTCTGCTTAGCATAATCTCACAAGTTCTGCATTATCATTCACTCTAGTTATCTTATTCGCATAGCTTCTACATTGTCATTCACTCTGGATATCTTATTCTCATATCTTCTGCATTATCAGTCTCTAAAGTTTCTAATCCTAGAAGGATTTTTTTTCATCATTTTCATATGTTTTTGCTTCATCAATCGACAAATATTTATGCTTTTCAATGAGTTCATCATAGACAATATATGTGAGCTTTGTTAAACTCTTATTGTTTTTCATTCGTAAGCTTTCTATTGTTCAAACATGAGTGTGGTTTTCACTTTGTTGTGCATGAGAATGTTAATGTTGTAAACGCTTAAGAGATATGAGATGTTCTTAAATTCTAACTCCCTTGCATAGTTTATAATTGTGTGCTTCTTACTCGTCTACTTCCTTATGTTGCTCACTCCAGAATAGATAACACAAGATAACAAACACCTGTTACAAAAGATAATCTCAATTGAAATGCAAGAAACTAAAACGATAACACACACACAAACTAAATAATATTTTGTTCAAGAATCACTCTCTTCATACATATAAAGATAATTGTTAAAGCATTTGTGTTTCATAGTTTACCATTTATCTTTCCTAGGTTTTGCATTATCATTTACTCTGGTTATCATATTCTCATATGTTTTGCATCACAAACTAATTATTCTTTTGTTCAAGCATCACAACATTCTCTTCATACATATATAGATAACTATTCAATCATTTGTATTTCATAGTTTACCATTTATGTTTCATAGGTTATGCATTATCATTGACTCTGCTTATCATATTCTCATATGTTCTGCATTACAAAGTGATTGTGTTTCTGTTCAAGCATCACTATTTTGATTCTAATTATTCTGTGTAGATGGCCAAGGGCAATGCAGTGGTGACCCATACTGGGAACAAAAAAAAGAAAAGAGTCACGACAAGGTTGCCTGCCAAGAAACAAGGATGCGGATTCCCCCCTGAAATAGATCATGTTGCACAAGTAGATGAGGTTTCTACTCCTCAAATACCGTAGATTGAGGTTACTACACCTCAAATACCACAGAAGGTAAAACAAATATAGAAGCTGTGGTCTGAGGATGACCTGAAAAGGGCACTCTATGACGTTGAAGATAATGACATGTCGATAAGGGGGGCTTCCAAAAAGTGGTCAATCCCAACATCCACATTGTCCAAATGGCTAGGGGGTCTAACAACAACTTCCAAGAAAGGTCCACCAACAGTCCTCACAGAAGAGGAAGAAAATCGCATTGTGGAATGGTGTGAGCAAATGGTTGATATTGGTCATGGTCTTGAATCTTAAGTCCGAGGTTGCTCAAATATGTCAAAATAGGCCAAACCCTTTCACTAATGGATTCCCAGGGAATTCCTAGTGGATAGGCTTCAAGCATAGACATCCTCAACTCACATTACAAACTGTTGAAGGCCTAGACAAAGATAGGGCATTCAATCTTAGACCTGATGTTGTAGATGCATTCTACAAAACACTGTCTACAGCATACAAAGCCATGCCATATGGCCCTGATTGCATATGGAATTGTGATGAAACTGGCATCCAAGCAGGCAAAAATGGGTCCATGAAGGTGCTCGCAAGAAAAGGTATTAGGAATGTCTCTTACATTATCCCAAAGAACCGTGAATGGATAACCATTCTATGTTGTGTCAATGTTGTCGGGCAGAGCATTCCAAGATTTTAGTTGTTCAAGGGGAGTGTGAACATAGATAATTACATCATAGATTGTGAACCAAGGGCTTGCATGGAAGCCCAGCCACATGCATGGATGACCAAAGAATTGTTCATAGATTGGTTGACCCACTTCAAAACTTCGATTCTAGGCGATGTCTCACCCATGAACAGGGTCTTGCTGATCTTTGATGGCCATGGAAGCCACGTAGCACTCAAAACCATCCAAGAAGCAAGAGATATCGGTATAGATTTGTTAACATTGACATCACACACATCACATAAGCTACAACCGTTGGATGTGAGTGTGTTTGCACCTTTCAAAGCTTACTTCAAATCAAAATGTGCAAAATTTTTGTCAAGGTTTCCAAACATTGAAGTGAGGAGGAGAGAACTTGCAATGTTAGGCAGCAAAGCAATGAAAAGAGATTTGACAGTTGACAACATCAAGGCTAGGTTTAAAAGGATTGGTATATGGCCGTTGAATCCCGATGCACTTGTCAATGACATGCATCCTAGTGAGACATTTGTGGTCAACGAGGATGCTGACGCAATTGAAAACATTCTTAGCCTTTCTAGACTTGGTGTGTCAAGTGATGATGCCACAATATTGCAGTCCACTCTTCTAGATGGACACATGTAGCCTGCAATAGAAACACAACACTCACCTCATACATGTCCTATTGAATCAGCTGCACAAGTGGTGGTTAATGAACACACCCCTCCCATGGTGGATAGGGTCGTTGATCAATTCAGTGAAAGTTTACATCTTCCATCACAATGAAGCCAACCATCCTGGTTGGTTGAGGGAGAAATGAACTTGGGCATTGATTTGGAAGTCCCAGAACAATAGGATACCTATACTTTTCCATCACCACCACCAAAAATTGACCTTTCTCAAGTTGTCCATTACTATGCTCCTTGCAATTTAGATTTACAAACCAATGAAGATGTACCACAGGGCTCACAGGTAGTCGAGGAGGTCATTAGCACACAGTCAGATGGGACACAAGAAACACAAACAATTTCGCACATCAACAAGTTCCTCAAGTTGCCTGTGCACACTGTCCGTCAAATGAAATCCAAAGCAGGTGCAATTCGGATCAGTAGATAGTCTCAATTGTTGACAACAGATGACTATATGAGGTTGTTAATGGAGCAAGAGCAAAGGAAGAAAGAGGTGGAGGAGATAAAAGCAAGAAAGAGACAACATAATGCAGAGAAAAGGGAAGCAAGAATTGTGGCAGTGGAGTTGAAGGAGAATGCCAAAATTGAGAAGGACATACTGCAAAAAGAAAAAGAGCAGCAAAAATTACAATAAAAAAAGGATAGAGATGCGAAAAAGGAGCAAGAGAGGCTTCACAAGGAACAAACCGAAAGGAAAAAGAGATTGAGGAGGCACAGAGGGCTTTACAGAGAGAGAGACGGTTAAGGAACACTTTTAATCTGTTGTCTCAAAGTAATGGAGTCTTCCGTGATATTCTCAACATTAATATCCCTCAATTCTCCATAGCGATGAATTATTCAAGCCTCTCCCAATGTGACTTCAGGGGCAGTCAATATCCATATCAATTTGGCACTCGAGATGTACAAATGTCTTCACCACCGCCCCCAACACATGTCACTTGCACCCAATTTACCACTCCAAGTCCCACTCATGCATACAACAATCCCCGTCGACTGGAAGGGGACGAGAACATGGCAATTGGCACCCCAACCAGCCAAGATCCTTTTCACAACAGCAGCAGCTAGATTACAAATGCTAGTTTCATAGAATTTAGAAGTATTGATATTTACAAATACACCGAAATTGTGGACAGTTGTAATTTTTTGATAAGTACAGATTGACCGTTATTGTTTTGTTTTGTGAAGTAATCTAATCAGATTCAAAAAAGTGTTGTATGTAATTTGCAATGTGTGTTATTTTTTTTATTTTCAATGTATGCTTCTTCGTTGACATTTTTAAATATATGAAAATTACAGATGCATCATTTTTGTTTTGATTTGCAATGTATTATGATCATATTGCAATGTGTGTTCTATGTAATTTGCTGATGTGTCACTGTTTTCATTTCAAATGTTTCCTTCTTCATTGACATTTTGTCATTTTCTATTCCCTTTTCCAAATATTTTGCCACATGGAAGGTCCAACTTTGTCCACCCTTGGAAAAAAATGGAAAAAAGACTCGTCGACCGATATAAACGCGCCTTGGGTGCCACTACCTGTGTGGCTTGACGTTCGAAGGTGACAGTCTTGCCACGTCAACTCCTCCCAGTCCGCCACCCTAACAATCCACTACTGAACATTTATCACTCGCCGCCACTTCCTATTCCTATCGACTGTCCGAATTAAATGTTGTCACCTCTCCTAAGCTCCACGCCATCCCGCAATTTTATTCCAACCAACCTATACATATACATATCCATATACATATACATATTTATATATATACATATCCATATACATAGACATATATGTATATGCATATACATATCTATATATATATATGTATATGCATATATATATACATATACATATGCATATGCATATACTTATACATATATGTATATGTATATGTATATGCATATACATATATATATATATATACATATACATATGTATATGCATATACATATCTACATACATATACATATGCATATACATATCTATATACATATACATACATATTTTTCGAGCCAACCTGCATTGAATGCTTCCCAGTGCCTCGCTCTTCTCGCCATGTTTTCAGCCTTCCATTTTAGCAAGTAAACATTTCGTCTTCACTTGCTCGCCGGTATCTGTTCATTTCATCATCTGCAACCTTCGCCGCCTCACCACATCTTGCGATGCTCGAATACCATATCATTTTTGGGTAGAAGCTGGTACGGAGATGGGTAGATGCTAGTTACCGAACGTCACCAGCAGCTCCCTTCCGCCATGCAAGCAATGAACGGGTTCCTCGCCGCCATGAATGGGTTCCATATACATATACATATACATATGTATACGCATACATATGCATATGCATATGCATATGTATATGCATATATATATACATATACATAAGCATATGTATATACATATACATATACATATACATACCAATATACATAGACATACACATACACATATACATATACATACCAATATACATACACATACACATACACATACACATACACATACACATATACATATTTGTATACAATTAAGTCGTGCAACTATTCTTATTTTTTCAGGTGCCATTGATGAATTTGGGGGTCTTAAATTTTTCATAGGTGATGGCAACCTATGTTGCACGGGTCCACAACTCCATTCGAATTGTGAAGTGTTGCATAGGTAACCATAACAAGCCTTCACAAAACCAAGTCCCCTAAGTCATTCAAATACAAAACTATGGTAATCTATGTGAAGTGCTACATAGGCCACACATGTATATACATAAAACATATACTTACAAATATACATATAGGTTCTGCTTCATCAATTCAATCAACTAAGCAATAGAGACATATTGTAGGGAGACTTGATTTTATGAACGCTCCTTTGATGGCAACCTATGTTGCATGGGTCCACAACTCCATTCGAATTGTGAAGTGTTGCATAGGGAACCATGACAATCCTTCACAAAACCAAGTCCCCTAAGTCATTCAAATACAAAGTTATGGTAATCTATGTGAAGTGCTACATAGGCAAGCATGAAAGGCCTTGGGAAAACCAGTTCCCCTAAATACATGTTGTAAGAAAGCTTTAGTGCTCAATGTTGATCTATGGTAATACATGTGAATACTTGAAGGTTTTCATGGCTATTTGAATTGGGAATTATTTGAATCTGATTGATGGTTGTTTAGTGTGGTGAAATAAATTGCTGTCCTTTTTTGAATTTGAGTTATGTTTCGTATGAATTGGAGATTTGATTGATTTCAGCCTTTAATTTTTGACTTGATTGGTTTGGTGGATTGTTTGAAATTGTTTCCATGTTTTTGTTTTCAATAATGGCGGCCTTATAGGAGTGTTAAATGGATGTCAGTGGGATATTTGCATTTGGCTCCAATACGTGCACACCCTACTTGGCAAGATTGGACAGATTGAATTGATACGTGTTGTATATCTCATGGTAGACGGGACAGGAGAATGCATTTGCGTGTTGGTTTGGTTATGCTACGATGGGAAACATTCTTATAATGGGTTCGTCAGTCGGTCAAAGATGGGTCGGATGGGTTTCAAAGTTGTTGACTTGGCACCTTGTTTAAATTAATGCTAACTTGTGTGCATTTTATATCTGATTTATGTTTGATGTGATCAAGCCTATCTATGGATGATTTTTTTTTTACGTTGTGGAGGACTGGCGTATAGGTGCACATCATATAAAGTTGAGGACACCCGAAATTAATCAATGGCACATACAAAAGATACAATTGTTGCAGGTTTGAATTTATGAAGCATACACATAGACATAGACATAAGTGAATTAAACACGACTGTAGAGAAGTATAGGAAGGGGCAACGAGTGATAAATGCGACGCAGTGGATTGCTAGGGTGGCTGACTAAGAGAAGTAGACGTGGCAAGGTTGTCCACTTAAGACCTCTTCACACATCTATACACACACACATTTACATATAGACATACACATACACATACACACACAGACATTGCCATCATTGTGAAGATAAAACGAGAAGTTGCTAGAACGAAAGGCTATAAAGTTGACAAGTGTGCGAGGCATTATGAGCATTGGATGCAGGTTGGCTCGAAAAATATGTAGTATGTCGTGAAAGTAGTATATGTATATGTATATACACATATACATATACATAAATATATAGACATATTCATATACATATACATAAACATAAACATATGTATATGTATATGAATATGTCTACACATGCATATATATAAGTAAGATGCAAAGACCTTAAGCATATACAAGTTGGATACACTTCATCATGTTTGGCTGCCATCGTGTATTGTTTTGTTTCAAAATAATTACAATTATGTGTGCATTTAATATCTGATATACAATACATATGTGTATGTATATGTGTATGTATAGGTCTATGTCTATGTTGATGAAGGATAACCTAAAAAAAATAGAACACCCCCATATATTTCCAAGACACAAAATTAAGGTACAATAATTGGATGACTGATATGATGGAAAATAACTTATGCAAAAGATAACACCCCCAAAATAACCAATGGCACCTAAGAAAAGATAGAAACATTTGCATTACAGATTTATTGAAGTATATGGGTTTTTTTTTTTAAAATGTTATTGGTCCACGTGGCTTGCCATGTGGACTGTGTGATTTTGGGTTCGTATGTATCGGCTCCTCTCCCTTAATATGAAGCAGGGGCCCTAATGTGCGATGGGACATGCGCTCGTTGGGGCCCACACCTATACGCCAGTCCTCCAAAACGTAAGCTTAATTTCATCCATAGATAGGATTGATCACATCAAACATAAATCAGATATAAAATTGATGGAGCATAACCCAAAATAAATAACACCAACATATTTATCTATGGCACATAAACAACATCAATTTATTAAGTGACTGAAAAGATCCTAAAAAAAGATTAACCCACATTATTATTTTTTGTTAATGAAACAGAGAACACAACCTAATTCAATGATAATGACCTATGATAATACGATAAGCAGAGTCAATGATAATGCAGAACTTATGAGAATATGAAAATCAGAATCAATGATAATGCAAAACCTATGAGAAAACAATAAGGAGAGTGAATGATAATGCATAACCTATAAGATTATGATAAGCAGAGTGAATGATAATGCAAAACATATTGAAAAGAGATATGATGTAATATAAGCTAGACAATTATTTGAGTTTTGCTTCCCCTTTGACATCAAATAGTTTCTTATTTTTTTGTAGTTAGGATATTGTTTTCACTATGTACCTTAGCTAGAGGATTAGTTGGTTGATTGTGATAATGAATTTTAGGTGAGAATAAGAGATTGGATGAGACTATCATTAAGACATGTTATAATGTTTAATCTAAATTGGGATACCCAAGGCATGAATAAGGATGAGTCTGATTCAATGGATAAAATATACTTCGATCATGTATAAATGATGTTCATTCTTGCTATCAATTTGAATAGTAAGAATGTTAAACAAACATAGATGGGAGAACAATAGTTGCACTAAAGAGGAAAAACGGAATGGATACTAAAAGGACAATGTAGAAATAATATTCTAAGGAAAAAACTATAGATAGGATCCTCTTCATAGCTTTTATTTCTATCACATATGAGAATTGAGACCTATATGTTATGGGATCATATCCTTCTTTAATGAATCTCTAGTGGCCCTTATGGTTTATTGGGGCTTTGTGGTCCTATGTATGTCTAGCTGGTGTAGACATCTTCTCTTTTTTCCCCCAATTTACTTCCTATGGAGAATAGTTACTAGGCTTTAGTAAGATAGTTGTCTAGATGTATTGAGACACCAATATTTTTGGTTTTCAAGTGTTTCTCTCCTCTATTTGTTTTTGTTTGGGAGGTGGGGGATCAATTTTAAACTCCCATTTAACATTCTTTCACAAAAAATATCTATATTTTTCTTTTATCTCCTATCTTTATGTGAACTCAAGTATTAATATTTTTATGCAGCTTGTATTGATTACTTTTAAGTTGTCATCACTTACTCTTGCTTCTTTCAATTATAACAGGTCTACTTAGCTTAACTATGTTGAGTGCATTTTGGCTATGATTTCGACATCATAGGATGTTAATATTATAGGCTTTTTATTGTTTATCTCCTCTATTTGTTTTTGTTTGGGAGGTAGCTGATCAATGATAACAAACATTTATGAGCTACATTAATTAAGCAATGCCTATTGTAAAACCATAAATCAAAATACAGTCATTTGACTATAAATGATAATAGTAGTTGAAAATCAAAATCCATTACAAATGAGCTGAAAGTTCAAATTACCAATTATAGTCCAGGGTTTGTATGCACCTTTATTTGTTGTTTTTAGATGATTTTTTTCCTACTGAATATTCTTATTGGCAATTTGGATCTACTCATTATGTTTTTCCACATGATGACACTAATGACTAATGAGTTGTTGATGGTACATTCTTATCAAATTCTTTAAAAACTTGTATAGCAATATGTTCTACGAATAAGTGAAACTATTTTAAAAATCAAATATGAATGAGCACAACATTGCAATGCTGATATAACAACAGTTTTGTAATGCTTATACCCACTATACTTTCTGAACTTGGGCAAGTTGACACTATACTTTTTGATAAAACTGGTACGTTGACTTGCAATTCAATGGAGTTCTTGAAGTGTTCCATTGTAGGTATTGCATATGGTGGAGGTTTGACAGAGGTGGAAATAGCAATGACATACACATACACATACACATACACATACACATACACATAGTCACATACACATACGCATATACATACACATACACATACACATAGTCACATAGTCACATACACACATAGACATACACATAGTCACATAGACATAGACATAGACATAGACATAATCACATAGACATAGACATACACATACACATACACATACACGTACACGTACACACATACACATAGACAAGGAGAAGATGACAACTCACTCTTCAAGAAGTGCAACTCCCAAGGAAAAGCTCACTCCAAAAAAAGAAGTGCAACTTCTAAGGAAACGCTCAGAAAACACCAATTTATGATTACACAAACCAAACTTTTTGAAAAACTTGGAAAATTACACAGAAAACACCGATTTATGATTAATCACTATTTTTTCTTGAGCAATGCTACTATAGTTTCCACAATTTTTCAAGAACTATATGCTCCCAAGCATTCTGACTTCAAGAAATATTCAATGATAATGCAGAACGTATGAGAATACGATAAGCAAAGTGAATGATAATGCAAAACCTATGAGAAAACGATAAGCAGAGTGAATGATAATGCATAATCTGTGAGATTATGCTAAGCAGAGTCAATGATAATGCAGAACATATGAGAATATGATAAGCAGAGTGAATGATAATGCAGAACCTATGAGAAAATGAAAAGCAGAGTGAATGATAATGCAAAACCTGTGAGATTATGGTAAGCAAAGTCAATGATAATGCAGAATGTATGAGAATACGAGAAGCAGAGTGAATGATAATGCAGAACCTATGAGAAAACGATAAGCAGAGTGAATGATAATGCAGAACCTGTGAGATTATGCTAAGCAAAGTCAATAATAATGAAGAAACTATGAGAATACGATATGCAAAGTCAATGTCAATGCAAATCCTATGAGAATAGGATAACCCTAAACTATGACTGTAAAATTTGCAAAATAAACCCTACCGAAACATAAATGCTAAACTATGCATGCTATATTCTCAAAATAAACCCTACTGAAAGAGAAATACCAAAATATGAGCATAATATTTGCAATATAAACCCTAGAGTGCAAAACCCATATAAACAACGAACATTATTACATGTCGAAAGAAGAAAACAACCAACTGCATTAATATATTTAATATAAACAGAGCGATGCTTGAACAGAAGATTAATTTCCAAAGATTTAGTGTGTTTATGAACACAAATAGTGCAGTGTTCATAAACACTAAACTTCAACAAAATAAATGAAATCTGCAACACCAAAAAACCAATAAAACAAAGCGAAAATGCAAACCAAACACAAACAGAAGAATAATGGCCAGCCTTAGTGAGCAAGCTCACCTGCGTCGAACATGTGACGAACCCCTTCGTTGCTTGCGGTGACCTTCATGGCGGCGAGGAACCCGTTCATGGCGACGAGGAACCTGTTCATGGCAGCGAGGAACCCGTTTGTTGCTTGCATGGCGGAAGTGGAGCTACTGGCGACGTTTCGTAACTGGCGTCTACCCGTCTCCATATCGGCTTCTACCCAAACATGATATGGTCTCTGAGCATTGCAGGTTGTGGTGAGACGACGAAGGTTGCAGACGACGAAACGAGCAGGTACCGACGAGCAAGTGAAGATGGAATGTTTACTTGATAAAATGAAAGGTTGAAAACATGGCGAGAAGAGCGAAGCACTGGGAGCATTCAATGTAGTTTGTTTCGGAAGAAACGCGGGGTGGCGTGGAGCTTAGAAGAGGTGACAACATTTAATTTGAACAATCGATAGGAATAGGAAGTGGCAGCGAGTGATAAATGCTCAATAGTGGATTGTTAGGGTGGCGGATTGGAAAGAGTTGATGTGGCAAGGCTATCACCTTCGGACACCAAGCCACACAGGTAGTGGCACCCGAGGTGCGTCTATATCGGTCGACAGGGCTTTTTTCCATTTTTTTCCAGGCGTGGACAAAGTTGGACCTTCTATGTGACAAAATATTTTTAAAAAAAATTAAAATAATAATTTATTGTTTAATTTATGTTTTTCTCTAATGATTTTTTTTTTAAAATGCTATTGGTCCACATGACCTGCCAATTGAACCATGCGATTTTGGGTGCCTATGTATCGGCTCCTCTCCCCTATTAAGACATCGGGAGACGATTCAAAATACCATGTCTGTTCATCGTTTGTCATTTTTTTTCATCATTATTTGCATTTATAACGTCAAGTTGTAACATACATCATTCAATTTTTTCTCGAGTAAGTAAGAAAGTGACGAGTCTCCAGAGGCTGACGTAAAAACTTGTCCTCCACCTGGGTAGATGAGACGGTTTTGCTCTGGTCACTCGCAAATATATGCGAAGATAGTTATTTTGCTCAGTATGGAAGCCAAGATGTTGTCAAAGTTGTTTTCATGTCCATGGTGGTGAACTTTTTTCATGGTATGGTAGTGGGTGAAATTGTTCTTGAAAAAGTGAAGAAAGATTATGATGCATGGCTTTCAAGGCATAAAATTGGATGAAACGTCGGCCGAAAAATTAATGATGTGCAGCGGGGGGCAAAACAAAGCATGTAAGTACTTTCGAAAGGAGGGCTGCTTCATAATTTATTTATAGCCTAAATCCTTCAAAATTGAAAGAAGCAGAGCCGAAAAGCCTATCTGAACTAAATTGGGAGGCTCTGGGAGGATTGAATAGTGCACGATGAGAAACTATGGCTTTGGTTTAGTTTGAATCCTGTAATAACAATTAAAGAGGGTTTCAAGTGAGAGAATAATATAAAGCTAGGGTTTGAACAAGAGGTGGAGTTTCTTCAACCTGGCCGTTCCCTACGAGCCCTCATGCCACTCCTCATGAGAGCAAAATAGAGTGCAACATACAACATGAACATGGGTAACACTCCCGCATGTTACCGAGCCCTTCTCGCTTGCAAACACCTCAGCCTCTTCTTTGGTTCTGTGAGTGAAGTAGACACGTCTGAACGACGCTTTTATGAAACTGGATACTTCGTTTTCTTTTCTTAGTGGTTTTAAGTGGGGTTTAAAAAATAAAAGGTGATTCTTTACTCTGCTTGTAAGCTTGGAAGATGTTCACTGGTGAAATTACAGGGGAATAGCCATCCTGACAATTTGATAGTATATCTGTATGCATCCTAGATCTAATGGTATAATTGTGCTCAAATTCTGACTGCACAAGCATTTGTGGTGTTACTAGAGAATTTATTTAAAATGGAACCATATGCAAAATAGATTAGCACATGCTTAACTATCCAATACCAGCCAAGCTTTTATTTTGTAATTTTCTATATTCTTAAATCTAGCTGACATTATATGAATTGAAAGCCAAAATCTGCTATTGACAGAAAATACTCCAAAAAAACTTCTTGGCATAATTTCTGGAATCTGAATTAAACAAGAATGATTTGACATCAACTAGAACATGGTACTTGAAAACTGAAACAAAAGGATATAATTTTGTTATCTTTCTATGTTAAAACAAAATAATAATCTGCAGTGTTTATGATGCTCTGTAACAAAAAATTTGTCATAGTTTGGAAAATTTCCAAACTAGAAATATTATATGATGCTCTATAGTGAAAATATCCAAATTCTACATATTTGTGCTGTGAAAATTTAATGATTTGATCATCTGTGCAGTCTGTTGTCTTGTTTATATCTGTGTTAAATTTGAATACTGATTTAAGGGTTTAATTGAATTATGATTTGATCATCTGTGTAGTCTATTGTTTTGTTTATATCTGTGTTAAATTTGAATACTGATTTAAGAGTTTAATTGAATTGTGTTCCAGTTTGGGGCATGCATTTCTTATGATGGGTGAAATGGAGGCTTGTATTTCCAGTTCTAGGAAAATTCATATTAAAAATATATTTCCAAAACTTTTATTTTATTAAAAATATTAATGCTGTTAATTTTCCCCGTGGTGAATTTTACTTGGCGGTGAATTTTCCAGCAGTGAATTGGCCGTGAATTTTACTTGGCATTGAATTTTCCGTGGATGAATTTTCCATGGCAATGAATTGCTGACAGTGAATTTTACTTGGCATTGAATTTTCCATAGCAATGAATTGCTGACAGTGAATTTTCCTTTGATGAATTACTGACAATGAATATTCCGAATGCCTGTATTTCCCGTAGACAAAAATTTAAATGTATTTGATTTATGAAAGATTCCTACAATGCATTGGAAGTGTTTGGCCACCTCCATTTCAGATTCCAGCTCATCTAATAGAGCTGGTTTTTGACTTGAAATTTTTAAGGCTAGATCCATGTCATAAACTTTTTTGTTTATATATATTATAATTATAGCTCAAAAAAAGGAGCAGTTGGAAAAAACCAGCTTGAAGATTACCTCATCATTTAACCATGGTAACCTAGGACAAAGCAGAAACTACAGCATATGAGCATCCATGACAGTACAGTAGCTTAAATATAGATTTTTACAAAGACCATGTAAACTTTTCAAAATGAACACAGTTGATGTGTATTATTATTTGTTAAATTTATTTGTATAGCTTTACATGCACTTGAGAATTAAGAGTCAGTTTTGATAAAGAAGATTCTTTTTATGGCGATTTCCATCCTTTGTTTAGGTGTTGATTGACTTTATTTGCAACTTCCCAAGGATATCACTTTCAACATGAAATGAAAATAGCAATTTTCTTTCTATGATGGTAATAAGGATAAGCAAGTGGAAATGTGGGATGGAACATCATGGCAGAACATGTTTAACAGATATTTTCACAAGCCTGCAGCAAAAACTACAAATTGTGATGTTTACTTCTTCTAATTGCATACATTGAGAAGAAGATTTTTATAAGAACAGGTATCCTTTGGAAAATGAGTATTCCATTTAGAATAAATTCCATCAACTGCAAGAGTTCGGGGTGAGATGCAAATTGAAAAAAATAACAAATAAGAGATAAAAAGTTGCATATTACAGAAAGATCATCAATCCCCTGTCAATTCTCTCGCCAAGCCAAGTGAGGATCATAAACTATAAGTGACTCGGACATCAGTTTTTGATGATCAAAATTTCAAGGTTATGCCTTCCATGAAATTTTAGGGCAAAGATTAAAAGTCTTTATTTCCCATAGGTCCTTTGATCGTGAATGTTTGAAGTATAATCTAATGTAGATATAATTTTCCTCAAAACACTTCAAGATTTCTGAAATGTGTCAATTTAGTTTTGTTTGTTATTATATTTTGTTTTATTTTTCCAATCTTTGGTTTTTCTCTGGCTAACTTCCAGGATAAGGCAGTCAAGGCAGTAGGCAAAGCTTGGTACCAAACTATGGTTTCTGTATAGTGACTACAGAGAGTTTGATCATTTCTCTAGGTGTCTTGGTGTCTATTTTTGGCAAAACATATTAATGTTTGTGTATCTTATGGTTTGATATTGGTCTACAGAAACCATAAGATACACAAACATTAATATGATACACCAATTTCAACTTTCATATGTTCTTTTTTTCAAACTTGGTTTTTTCGATGTATATGTCAATTTTCAGTTCTTATATATGTTTCACGATTCCGTTATAATGCATTTGATACTTATATAGATATCTGATGGTAAATAATGTTTTCAAAGTAACTTTGTATTGTGAACTGCAAAATGATTTTAGAGGTTCAAATGATTCTTTTTGAAGTGTGTTTTCATTATAGAAAATATTTTGATAATATAAATTATAGTAAAATATTTAACATTCTTATTTTTTCATTTTTTATTCTTTGAAGCTTATTAGCAAAGTCTTATTTAATCCCATTAGTTTATTATGATTATTAGTAGAATCCCATTCAGATAGGAATATAGTTATATTATCAATGTTGTATACACCTTTATAACAAAGATGTTTCAGGATTCGGTAGACTGTTGTGGTAGACCTATTCTCTTCATTGGCAAATTTTGGTGATAAGACAATTTCTCACATAACCATTGCACCCCACATATGGTGCAATTGGTATTGTTAGTCACTAGCATGTAGCTATTGGAATGGTCATTTAGTGTCTTTACCTGTTTTTACTTTTTCAGTTTGGGGTGTGTTGCAACAAAGCCTATATGTCGCTCGATGGAAAAATGAAGAGACTCGATTGCAAGCAATGTCAAATTCCTACTCTTCAGACATCTAAAGTACATTTCAACTACTATAGGTATGTAGCTTTCTTATTTAATTCACTACCAATCTAATAATTTGTATTCAATTTCAACTTCAATATTCTCTTTGATATTGGTTGTTATTCAAATACTAAACAGATCTACTCTTTATTACATATACATTGGAATTCAAAGTTACCATGTGACAAAATGCAACAAAATATCAAATATGTCTATACCATTGTAATCAATTGCATACATTCTTATAATTGCAATTATACATTCCATGAATACAAGAGACTTTCAAAATTGTATATGTATCCTAATTCTTACACTTTAACATCAAATCAAGTCAAGTTTACAAGATAAATTGTATTCATC
Organism: Sequoiadendron giganteum; assembly: GCA_007115665.2. Lineage (NCBI taxonomy): Eukaryota > Viridiplantae > Streptophyta > Pinopsida > Cupressales > Cupressaceae > Sequoiadendron > Sequoiadendron giganteum. Next base: position 517,283,113 of record CM021102.1, read on the forward strand.
AATTCTTGTGTACTCTTAATAATGTATGGTGTTATAATGTATAATTCAAAATTACAATTTATCTTGTAAACTCTCTATTGCATTAAAGATAAGCTTCTCTTTTATAATTCACATCCCAAAAATATGCACACGAGCAACAAAGCCCATATGTTCCTATTGTCTAACACCTACAAACTACTCTACCAATTGCATATATTCTTATAATTTGAAGTTCCCTTTCATTTGTATACTATTTCCATTTTTGTCTTTCCAAATCTTTCTTTCATAAGTTATATACACAAATTCAAATATAGTCATACAATTATTCAGCGTACACCATTGCACACTAAAGTGCAATAGCTAGTTATTAATAAGGTTCTAAAGACCTTTCTTCACCAATGTGTCTCAAACATTAGTATCACAACATGCTTTCATTTAAAAAATAATAATTACATTGGAAGAGTTACAAAATGTGGAGGTATCAAGCCTACACAAAGTGTCGCACTGAGAGCCCTCTAGCTATCACTATTTTTCCTCTCACCAAATTGAAACTAGAATATACAATAATTAGCCATTATTAATCACATCATTATCATAATCTTGATTCAATAATAATAATAATAATCATAAAAATTAAAATACAATGCATTGCATTTAATCTCATCATAATGTTAACCAACATATAATCATCATCAGATATCAAATGCATTTTAACGTAATCAATTAAAAGTAGGTAAAACAAAATTGGGGTGTAACATGAAGTTTGAAGGATCTGTTGGGGAGTGGCAAAGGGTTCATGGATTGTTATGCTTCTTATTGATAGGTCATGGTGCCACATAGTGAGATTACAGGTAGTGTCCAAGATCTTTAAAGTTGCACGTTGAGTCAAAGTGCTTGATAAAAGGCATGAAGAAAATAGAAGCTACTAAATAATGATGTGGACTATATGCAACAATCGGCAATAAAAAACTACAGGTCATTGAAACCCATGGCCCAAACGAAGGAGGATGTGACTATTGTGAGGTCTTTGATAGGAGAGATATCTTTCCTCAGACCTACGCACCTTAGATGACCACACCTTGGGTGAGTCAAACTCATGCAACTTCAACTATTAACATAGTTTCTTTTCATGTTGTTATTGAGGATTGAATTCATGCACCCACATGAAGATAATATAGGCGAGGGTTTATAACAATACCCTCAAAATTGTGTGAGCATACGAGAGTCTGCTAATTTTTATTTCTCTCAAATATGAAAAAACTAGATCGTTGGAAGCCTCCAATGCCAAAGCCAAAAAAGCAACACAAAAATGAGATAATATCTTGCACAATTGTGATGGTGACTTACAATAGGTTGATATACCAAAATGATACAAAATAGGTTGAACATGCCTCAATCCTTAAAATAAAACATAAGTATACTAGTTTTATTGAGGCCATGAATCAAACAAGATGACCATAAAACCTGCAAATAAGTTGAAATGGCCACAAAATATGTGCAATAAGTCACATTTTGCTTCAAAGAACAATTTTTTGCCCAAAAAATCTGAAATGGGTAGATTGGCAGAGGTAAAATTGGTCCTCTACTATTGTTTATTATTTTTATTCTTTGTACATGAAATAACAAAAAAAATGGATTTACTTTCATATGGTTTAGGAAATCGAGCAAACCCACTTCACAATCATTTCATTGAAGGGAAACCCTAGAGATCTCAATCTAAAGTATGCAAAGGAGAAAGAGATCTTGCCATAGGGTTGCTCTAGGGTCTGATTTTAAACTAATGAGGGGTTCACCACCAAGCTAGGGCTTGGAAAGACAAATGAAATCCAAGATGTAATGCTTAAACCTAGTGTAATGCAATCTTTCACTAAATGAACTAAAATTGCATGTAAAACATAATAGAAAGCTAGGAGATGAAAAGTGTGCACCTGGAAACTTGAAGAAGACTGAATGAAACTCTGAAATGCTACAAACACTAAAACTTTGGCCTACTGGAACTCATACACCAGTCTAGCTGTATTAATCTCAGATCTGGGTTTCTGTGCAGGAGATGGTTTCTGGAAAAAGGGTATTTAGAACTGCAAAGATCTGGAAAAATGCCTATAGTTGGGCTGATACGCCACTTCTGGTGTATCATTCTTGTTTTGCTTTTTCAGGAATTCAAAGTTCAGATCTATACTCCAATCTCTACTCTTTCCCTCCAAACTAATTTTCAGATCTGAATCCGCGAAAAGACCTACAAAACATAATATAAACTTGATTTCCTAATGGGGTTTTTCCTCAGTCAAACCCCTAGTTTGGTAGTTAAACCTTGATAGAAATGTTGAAATATGAATGTCAAAAGGAATGTAAATCCTAACCTTAAGTGTGTCTAAGATTAGAAAATCTTAAATGCAATGCAACCCTATTCTAATGTGCTAGAATGAGATGCATGAATGAAACATGAAGATGAATGAATCACTTTGAGAGATCTCTAATCACCCCAAATGAGCCCTAATGATTCTTGTACCTTTCTTAGACTAAATGTAGAGTGACAATGGAGGACGGAATCACTTAGGAAACAAGTCATTAGGCTTGGCTTGATGGCTAGTTGCATCTCCCCAACCTAGAATCCATCATGATTCACCATAGACAACCATGATCAACCCTTGACAATGCTAGATCTTGAATTAAATTGAGCTTGAAGACCTACAAAAACACATTAATGTTGCTCCAAAACTTCAACTTTTCTTGCTTTTGAAACTTGAATTCTCTTGTGAAAGAATGCTTGAAGATTCTTGAATACTTGGATCTTGAAATTGCTCTGAAAATGCTTGCTTATCTTGGAAAATGACTTAGAAACTTGCTTATATAGGCATTTGTATCCAATTTACCATTATTTAAATCTCAAAAGCCGACATCAACCAAAAATTTGAATTAAAAACTTGAGTTTCTTGCTCAAACCCTAAAAAAGGTTCCAAATGGGGCTCATACGCCACCTCTGGTGTATGGGTCCCACCTAGGGGGACTTATACGCCCAAGGTGGCATATGAGTCCCACCCTAGATTTTTGGGGTGGTTTGTTAGAATTTTTGATGTTTTTGATGATTTTGTCAGGTTTTTAGCTGAAATAAGCCTCAAGATCTGAAATAATGGGTCTTAGGGGCCTATTAATGATGATTTAAAGGGTAATTAATGCAAGGGTACTAAAATAAGTCCAGATTAAATGAGAAATTGTCCTATCTCCAAGAAGGGAGTACAATTTCCGTCATTACATCTAGCCCCCACTTTAGCACCCATATGATTCCATGTGCATGTGTAAGCTAAAGAAATCTAAACAATGATCTCCATTTCATGAAAGGATACTCATAATGCGAGAGAATGAAGCCCCCACTATAGTTATCTACAAAACTAGAATGTTAGGAACCACATCCTGTAGCATGAATTCATTATTTGTCCAAAAATCCTCTTATCTACCTTCTTCTAGAAATCAAATTCAAGGGTAGATGTATGCCCCCTTGATTTTGCTTGCTTTATGGAGGTGGAATCAAGGTAGTAGTCTAACCACTTTGAATAAGGTGAGTCATATCATATGGTATTTCCAAGTACCATACCACAAATGATAGACATTTTATGAGAACGTGAGCAAAATCACGATTCCAATACAACAAACGACGTCAAAAATAGAGTTCGCTAGCACCAGGTATGCTAGTTTGAATGAAAAGCACTTTTAACCCTAATATAGTAAAACCCTAATTTTAGCTTATATAAGAGAAAAAGGTGAATTAACTTGAACTAATTTTATCTTTTACCTTCTTGTAAATTTACTTTTTTGGAGATTAATTGAACATGTCGAGCCAACAAGAGTACAAGCGCTCGAGACTGGATCTCCTGCCAGAGGAGGTAGCCCGTGATGAGCTATAGTATTAGGTGAATTGATTTTCTGTCATAGCTTTGTCCTTACACATTTATTTTATGTTTTTACATATTTCTAGGTAAATTTAGGACCCTAGAAGAAAAGTTCGCAAAGCGTCCCTTTTTTCGCAAAGTGTCCCCTTTTTTTTCGCAAAGTGTGCCCTTTTTTTTCGAAAAGTGTCATTTTTCTTCGCGAAGTGTCCCCTTTTATCCCAAGGTATCCCACTTTTTTAAAAAGTGTCTCATTTCTTCGTGAAGTGTTCAAAAAGGGAAATAAAGTGTCTAGGACCTCTAGAAAAGTGCACTAGAACAACTTTATCACACTTTTTTTATTGTTGATGTATATATTTAGAATGCTTATAGGACATATTTTACCTTTTTGTTAGATCCTACTGCAGTCACGACAACGTCTCAGCGACAAACAATTTTGTTGCTTACGAGACTTAGCCCTGACACTTTCAGTGGAGGATACGTAGATATTACAGACTACCGGCTTGTATTGGGTGTACCTCATGCCCCCCATGAGGTACCATGGTGCTATATTGATGGCATTGGCTGAGAGGTGGGATGCAGATATTTGCACATTTCATCCTCGAATAGGCAAGATGATGATCACCTTAGAGATTGTCCATCGCATCCTTCGAGTTCTGATTTGAGGTGAGAGGGTCTTTTTTCGAAGGGATTGATCATTTCGCAAGATGAAATACAACATACAGTTTTGTCTCGAAGGTTTGATTCTGGATGACATCATTGGGCCATGGATAGAGGTATCATGGCTACTTTATATGCGAGCACCACTTGTGGTATGGATTATGATGTTCATTGTGGCACTAGTACTCGTCCATGATGTCCAAGGAGCACATCTAGATGGAGGAATAGTTCACATGATTCGACGGATGGTAGGGTAGAGGACCATATATGCCTAGGGGTGTAGCATCCTTGCACACTTGTACTATGATCTAGGGCGATTTTCATTCCATGAGGTTGACACTATGGTGCATTGTACGCTACTGCAGGTGTGATGCCTGGAGCATATCACATGCACTAGGCCAACAAGTTTTCCATGTACATCAGCCCTAGGATACCCTCACGCATTCAACTATTCTCTGAGGCAGTTATGGTAATACGGAGATTTGCACTTTCAGAGGGTCAGATTCGATCAAATAGATGAGGATATCTTATGGAGACCTTACCAGCTTATACCGCAGTGGTCAAATGAGACCCGTCAGTTGAGGAGACTATGGATGGAAAAATTTCTAATAGGAAGACATGATTATGTAGTACGATCCTTCTACTATGATCATGTCATGCAACAGTTTGGGAAGGTACAGTTACCACCAGTAGCATGACCTTTCTCCAAGCGATCAGTACAGAGTTCTTAGAGGCCTGATGACACTAGACAATTCATCATTGATGATGTCGCTATAGTGACTATGATTACAAGGATTATGATATGTCCTGATCTCCGATGTTGATGATGTCAGTACCATAGATGTGTACGAGGAGTGGTGGGCAACAACACGATTAGCTCTTGTATTATTGATGGATGAGTTGATAGGTGATGTAGGGCCACTCTTGGATCAGAGAGACAAGGAGGAGGATAGAGTTGAGGAGACAGGGGTCAAGGCTACGAACTTATTCATAGTGTGATAGATGGGGACTATGACGAGGCTGTAGATCTTGATTATGATGCCCAGGAGGAGGATGAGGAGGAGGAGGAGCTGATGAGTGAGGGGGATGATACAACAGATGAGGATCCAGTGGATCATGAGTGGAGAGAGCTAGCTCCCACTCACGTGACTAGATCACAGTAAGCAGCTATAGCACACACCGACTCCTAGAATCATGGAGAGGCTAGCACATCCTCCATGCCTCCTAAGCACGATGAGGTTATCTTTACACAACCAGCCAGAGAGCTAGGTGATGATATTTTATTTACTGTTATTCTTTATGCTTATGTTCATGCTTTATGTTTTAATTTTATGTCTATATATATCATGATGTGTATTGATTATATTTATGATTTATATCTTGCAGGGGTTGTGAGAGACCTACATGATCTCTATTGCTAGGTTGTTGTAGAGATAGTGCCTCTATCAGTCTACGAGGATGCTACTAATACAAATTGTGTTCCCCCCCCCATCATGGAGTAGGACCCAAAGCTTTTCGAGTCATATGTCAAACTGCGAGCAACATATGAGAGTTTTAGGAGGTACACTCACCGAGCTAAGGCTTCCTATGAGGAGGCTTAGTCATCCTGAGCCCCAATAGAGGTCAAGAGACTCCATGAAGAGGTAACTAGGCTACAAGCAGAGAGAGACCACCTAGCGTAGAATTGTCGGGAGGCCCTTAGATGAGTACAGGGTCTACAATATGCTCTGGATGTACTTTCTAGCTCACGATCACGATCGCATATCACCGTCTCTCGACGGATTTCCCTAGACAAATACGATCACTAGATCTTGAGGGATCTAGTAATCACAGACCATAGGAGCATTGTATATATATTGATGACATGTACTCAAAATTTTGATGTGTATATATATATGACCATTTGATGTTTTGTTATTTATGTTTATGTGTTGAATGTTAAATAGCAATGTGATTGATCAAATACTTTGTAAGACTATTTAATAATTGTCTCCATGATTTAACATGCTTTGTGTGATCTAATGAAAATTATTCTAGTTTTCTTTAGATACGACATTGTGATTGAGTATGTTATGCTAAATTAAATGCACCTATGATTTAATTAGAATATTAAATGCATATAAGGATCTAATCTAACACAACATACATGATGAACTTGAATAGCATGAAACCTAAATTAATCATTTAAAAGTTAATTTAAATAATCACTTTAGTATTCAAGACACACAAATAATTGTTTTCAAGAACGAAGCAATACGAGAGCATATGGAATGTCATCTACTAACTCTAACGCCATTTCTTTAACATCAATACTATTCAAGAATATTACACATAATACCAATGCATATGCACGACATTTATAGGTTATTTAAGAGGCGCTCCATCTATTTCTATTAATGTGTATGCTCTGGATCCATAATTTTCATCGATTATATAAGGGCCTAACCAATTAGGGCTGAACTTTCATTTTTTTGTCAGGTCAACATTGACATTACACTACTTCTCGCATAACACCAAATCACCTTTATAAAATGAATGAGGTATGACATTATCATTGTAACTACGTTGCATTCTTTTAGAATAAGCCTGAAAGTGCTTGAGAGTGTTGATGTGATGTTCGTCAAGCATTTCAAGTTGATGCAACTGTTGTTCCTTATAAGTATTGTCATCAATAACTCCTTGAAGAGTGATTCTTAATGAAGGGATCTCTAACTCCAAGGGCATTATTGCCTTGGTTCCATAGACGGGGTTATAAGGGGTATTCCTACTTGATGCTCTAGCGTTCGTACGATAGGCCCATAATGCATATGTTAGCTATGTATGCCAATCTTTATTATGTTTGCTTATTATTTTCCTTAGGATTTGATCAAGGGTTCTATTAGTTAATTCAGCTTGGTCATTAGATTGTGGGTAGTAAGGTGTCAAAAACTGATGTTGTATGTTAAACGTTTCTAAGAACTTCTCCACATCCTTATTCCTAAATGGTGTCCCATTGTCTGAAACTAAAGCAGAAGGAAGTTTGAAGTGAACAATAATGTGTTCCAATATGAAACAAAATATTATATCAACAGTTGTTGAATGAAGGGGAATTGCGTCCACCCACTTCGTGAAATAATCTATTGCAGTAATTATAAATGAATGTCTAGTGGAGGAAGGAGGCGAAATTTTTCCAATGATGTCCAGGCCCCACATCAAGAAAGACCAAATAGGGACTTATGTGCGAAGCTCAAAAGCAGGAGCATGAATCAGTTTACTATGTTCTTGACATTTGTGACATTTCTTTCTATATGTAAAGCAGTCTTGTTCCATGTTCCTCCAATAATATCCTATACGAGTTAACTTTTGTACTAACAATCTTCCTCCAAAATGTCCTCCACAAGCACCTGAATGAGCTTCCTCAAGTACTATTGGGATTTTGGATTTTTTAAGGCATCTAAGCAAGAGACCTTCAAAGAACCTCTGATACAAGACGTCTGCAAGAATTATATACTTAGATGCAAGTTTCTGAAGGTGGGTTCTAGTATTCTTAGTTGTTGGCTCAGGAAAGGTACCAATTTTTAGATAATCAAATATTGGCACATACCATTTGCAAGACCTTTCTGCGGTGATTTCTAATATCTCATCTATTTTATACTCAATCGAGGGTTTCATAATTGTGTGGACAAAAAATGTGAAATATTTTGAAGGATCTTGAGGGGATATCAGAGAAGTTGTGCTAGATATTGTATTTGCATGCCTATTATCTTTTTGTGGGATGTTATCAATGGTAAACGAATCAAACTTCTCTAATAAAGTCATTGTGAGATCCTTTTATTTTGATAATTTATCATGCTTTGCTTGATATGTTTTGTTTATTTGTTTAATAATTAATTGTGAATCACTAAATATTTTAATGTCTCGGGCTCCCAGAGTTGAAGTGATGCATAATCCAGCAATTAATGCTTCATACTTTGTGGTATTGTTTTTGCATAGGATATTTAGCCAGTATGATAAGGGAATAGGTTTTCATCCAAGAGGAGCTATTATAACTCCCGCAACGAATCCTTTTCTACACTTAGATCCATCAAAATATAATTCTCATGCATTTTCATGTTCTTGAATAGTCAACACACTCTCATTAGGAAATACTTCTTCGTTAGGTAATGCTAAGGGAGAAGGACCATCAGCTAACTGGTCGGTCAATGCTTACATCCTTTATTTTTTTTTTATGAAACAAGCTTAAGGTCAACCTCAGTCAACAACATAACCCATTTAGCTAATTGTCCTGATAAATCTATTTTAACAAAATGATGTTTTAAAGGATAAAATTTTGTTATTACAACTTACTAGTAGTGAATACAAGATCCAAACACTGTTTCTCTATCATTGTGTATTGTTTCTCATAATCAATCAAAGTTTGACTAATGTAATAAACAAGATGCTCTCTACGATTTTCATCTTGTTGATCCAACAATGCTACAAGAGCATGTGTGAATACAAGATCCAAACACTGTTTCTCTATCATTGTGTATTGTTTCTCATAATCAATCAAAGTTTGACTAATGTAATAAACAAGATGCTCTCTACCATTTTCATCTTGTTGATCCAACAATGCTACAAGAGCATGTGTTGATGTTGTTGTATACAGGATGAATGGTTTATCTTGCATAATAGGTTGTAAAATAGGTGGAGTAGAAAGGTAATCTTTCAAATTCTCAAAAGCTTGTTTGCAATCCTCATTCCAATTAAACTGAACTTCTTTCTTAAGGAGATGTGTGAATGGTAATGTTTGATCTGCTAAGGGTGCTACGAAACATCAGATAGCCTGAATTCTTCCTTGTAAAGTGCATAATTGAGAGATGTTTCTAGGAGGTGGCATGTTAACTATAGCATCACTTTTCTTTGTGTCCACCTCAATGCCTTTGTGAGATATGATAAAACTTAGAAGTTTTCCACTATCTACACCAAAGACACACTTTTTTCGGATTTAATCTCATGTTGTATTTTCGCATTCGCTCAAATATTTTTTGAAGGACATTTATATTGTCTTGTCTAATTAAAGACTACTCTAGTATGTCATCAACATAGTCTTCCAAAATATTATGTATGTAATTGTTAAATATTAACGTCATAGCTCATTAATATGTTGCACCTTCATTCTTCAATCCAAAAGGCATCATTACCCAACAAAATGTTCCCCAAGCTTTTGGAAATATAGTTTTATATTGGTCTTGAGGGTTAATAAATATTTGATTATATCCAATAAATCCATCCATGAATGGCAACAGAGCATGTCTCGTAGTCGAGTCTATGATAATGTCAATATTAGGAAGGGGAAAATCATCTTTTAAAGATGCTTTATTCAAATCTCGAAAGTCCATTCATGTCCTAATACAATTGTCTGATTTTGTGACTACAACAATGTTTGAGATCCAAGGAGAATATTCTATAGGTCTTACAAAACCAGCTTCAAGGAGCTTTTCAATCTCAGCCTTAACTAATAAGGCTATCTTAGGGTTCATTTTTTGAATCTTTTGTCTAACAGGTTTAGCATTTTCAGTGAGGACTATGTGGTGTACTACAATCTTAGGGTCAATTCCCAACATATCTGAATAACTCCAAGGAAAAAGTTCAGGAAAGTCATGAAGTAAAGTTTCATGGTCCTCTTGCTCTTCATCATCAAGGCACTTTCCTATCTTAATCACTTTTTCTTCATTGTTAACATCCATCTGTATGTGCATGATATCTCCTAAAGGAAGTGCATTTTGTTTTGGAAATTTAGGGTTGTATTCTTCTTTGTTCATGTCAATCTCACTACTTTCCTCTTCTCCGAATTTTTGCGTGGTACTAATCTTAGCACATGTAACTCGTTTCTTTTTATGAGGAGTAAATGGTTTTTCATAAACTCCTAGAATTTCTTTCAAGGCTTCATCATCTTCGAAAAACTCCAATGATACTTCACAAGTTGTATCAATCAATTCCAAATTCTTCAAGGTGAGAGTTGTTTTAAGATTACACATGATCGTGTTGATGTTTAGCTAGGTTTTTTTCATTTCTTGTGTAATCTTAGAAGGGCAATATCCCAAACCACTTTTTGTTTCTTGCATATTAGGTTCTATAGGAACACAAATACCTTGTTCTTTCTTCCTGCATCCTTTTCCACTGTAACCAAGTTGTTTCATGAATTCATAGCCTTTTCCATAAAGTCATTCCAACTATAATAGGTAAAGTAATCACACCAAGCAGTTTCTTTCCTACATTGTCAAATCCTCAAATCAATAAGGAATCAAGTTCAATTTTTTATTTATCCACACCTAGTCTATCTAGAAGATTCACACTACACACATTAAGGGTTGAGCCATTATCAACAAGGGTTCTTTTTATTCCCATTCTATTGAATTTGGCTATTATCATGAAGGCATCATGTTTCTTTCTCATCTCCAAGGGAGGTAGCTCATGTTGGTGAAAAGTAATGCCTACATTTAACTGTATTCATTCCTTTAATTAAGGCTGCCACATCACTTGCATTTGTATTATGGGGGATCACAACTTCTTGTAAGGATTTTTGAAGTATGGTGTGATAATTAGGCGAGTTTTGAATCAAGTCCCATAGGGATATTTTTGTGGGAGTATTCTTAATTTGTTCAACAAGATCATACTCATTTCCACTATTTGAAGGAAAACGAGGGGCACTAGGCAAGAAAGAGTTGGGTAAAGGTAAGGATGTTGGGGTTGTTTGTCTTGTTTGTGGATTGTTTCTAGTGTTATATGTATGAGCAATGGTATTATGACTTGATTGCTACAAAACATTGTTCTTAGGTGGTTCAAGAGTGTAAACAAGTTTTTTTTGAGTTTGATGTTTGTGTGAAGGTGGGTAAAGGATAAATTGAGGTTGAATCACATTAACATCTTTGGGTTTTGGTTTGTCATAACAAGCCTTAGTAGATGAAATTTGTGAGATGAACTCCTCAAGAGCTTCATCTAACATGTCAAAGTCATCACTAATAAATGACTTGAGGGTGAGGTTAACCTTGTAAAAGAGATTTAACATAGTCAAATAACTATACTTTTTCCAAGTGGTTTATCTATTTATAGGTGTTTTTGGAACTATTTTCTAACGAATTCAAAATGTAATTTAGTCTATTTGAACTATGAACTAATGTTGTAAATGAAAAGTGCAAGAATCTAATTCTATCCACAAATGCAATGACTGCAAACTATGCTAATTCTAATGATTTGAATGTAACATAAGCTATACAAAATGAAACAAAAAGTTATCAACAGTAAACAGAAGCTCAAAAATGTGGAATTTAATTCTGTAAAATGCAATTCAAAATCTGCATTGGGACTAAATCGCCCAAAGGGGTGTATGAGTCCCAGTGAGGGTTTTTTTCACAATTTTCAGTAAATTTTAAGTGATATTTATAATTTTTATGTTGGCAAGGTAACAGACTTTTGTGGAAAACTCAGTTAAAAAAGGATGGACCTATTACGCTAAACTAAGTGACCTCTAGATTGTAAAGAAGTTGGCTCTTCTATAACTGGGGTTTTGAATGGGAAAAAGAAGCAGGTATAACAATAAAAGTGTCTAACTAGGGCGATGCATCGAGACTTAGATGTAAAGAATGATAGACCTATCTTGTAGATGTGATCTAAGGGCCCATTCAACAATCTGCTATGTCTAGAATGAAAGAAAACTAAGGTGAAATCTAAATGATTCACTTTAATGACATAAAATAATATTCATACGTATTTACTGAAAAGAGGAGTCGAAGACATGATCTAAATCAGAAAACATGCATTCAAATTATAGAATTTATGTAAATGAAACATTCAACACCGCAATGGCACAATAAAACTTTATCAAAATCTTCAAGAAAACAGAAACTTCAAACAATGACATGGTCTACAAGTCTTTACAATAATATTAAAAAGTGGTAAAGGCCTCATTATTCTACCAATATTTCTTCTCTAAATTCTCCACCCTTGCTTCGATGGAAGAAGCAGTATTTACAATGAAACCTATCTCAATGAGACAATAACCGAAAAGATCCTCCGATCATGGGAAATGATGCATTTAGCAATGATTTCCCCTTTCCTATTGCAACTAAAAAGATTTGAGCCATGAACGAGGACACCCCAAAGCCAGATGCATCCCCTACGAATGATGGAAGTGGTCCCAATAGACCATAGTGCTGACACGTGCAATTCAATCAATAAGGCAGCTGGTGATAGGTTGTTGCCTGCTGAGTTTCCCTTTACAGGGAATTTTTTAGAAGATCCAGTGGCAAATGGTCGGGGGTTGATGCACATTCATCCCCTTAAGTGATGAAAAACCTACGATGTGAAGACACATGGAGGTCTCCGAACATATTGTGCTAAAGGTGGGGTTCGCCAAGGAATTTGTGTGGACAGATGCTATGCAGCAGCCAGTCGGGACCTTAAAGGGGAGCAATGCAAAGGGGCATAGAAGATTGTGAATTGTTGACACGTGGAAGAATGACACAATCTTTTGAAAAGAAAGAGGAGGAAAACTTTGCGAGGAGCGCTTGGTTGACAAGTGGCAGCATTTGTAATGAGACTTCACGAAAGGAGTCTGATGTTGCTTTTTATTTAGAGGAGGGTGTGGCCGATACTTAGAAAAAATAGAACTACTTGAAGGGAGCATGGGAATTTTGTATTCACAGCTCTTGGTGACTTAATAGGGGTGTTTCGCCTATGGAACGAGGAACCCAAAATTTCTAGTTTGTGGACTAGAGACTTATCCATTGGGTGGTGTGATCAGAGCTTAGAGAGGGCAATCTAAAGAGGCAACCATTCATCTTCGGATGGAGTCGATGTGTTGCACAGATTCTCCTATACTCCATGCAGATTGATAACTTCTTTGTAAGGTAGCACCGACAATATACCGGCCTAGGATTCGAGTTGAAAAAGAAGTTGTGCGATTGGATGAGTGGTGCCCTCAATATCTCTTGCAACAAGGGGTTGACTGAAACTTTGAAAGGTAGACAAGTCATGTTGCTTCTCCTCAATCTTTGCTGCCATATGCTCCACCGTGGCCACTGAATCGTCTTCAATAAATGGAGATGGTAAGCCCATTTGAGTTAGGTGACCAAACCTGGCCTACATGTTTCCCATGAGCTGATCCAATTTGGTGGTACACTCGTTGGCATGTAGGATAACTTTGTGACAATGGATGAACCGATTGGATGTTTTAGCTACGACTTTTCATTCTTCAATCCCTGCACCTGCCAAGACTTGGTCAAGGACCTAATATAGCCTCTCCAATAATATTTTGGCCTTCGAAACTCTTTCAGTGATGGACTATAGGAATTTCCTGATCGTCGCACGAACATCTCTGCCCAAGTCTGTTGCTTCTGCCATAAATTTGAGCATTTTTTGTAGAGTTAGGCAGAAAACCTTCACTCTTTCCCAATATGAGACGTATAATTATTGAGCCACCTGAAGAAGGTCTTCTTGATTGACAAGGGTTGAGGCAGAGTCCTCTAATAAGGAAATCTCCACATTCCTTTGCTCCATATCATGCGCTAGTTCTGCAACCTTTTGGTTCTTTGTGGCGAGTTGTCCCTGTAGGACTCACGATTCTGTGACCTAGCTAGCCTCAGCTCACTCTTTGTTTGTCGCTACTTGTTCTAATGAAGACTTTAGTTCAGCAATTTCATCTTATAATTGAGCTTGGTGGATATCAAAATCCACATCCTTCTACTATATTCGCTGCTCTAGTTGAGTGCGTTGGTGACAAAAATCTTCAACATTTTGTCATATCTCTTGCTCTAGCTTTGCTAGCTGGTCCAGATACTCCTTGTTCTTCTATTGTAGCTCAGCGATCAAGTTAGGATTGAGGGATCAAAAAATTTCTAGTTCTTCATGTAATTTTTCTTGCTCCTCCTCCTTTTGTTGGGATAGGCGCTTTAATTCAACCTTCATGGCTTTCTCCTTAGTGAGCAAGACCTTGACCCTACTCCTTATGCTCTTAAACTCCTTCCATTTTCTTGAGCTCTTGATTGAACTTAAGAAAGCTAGTGGTCACCACCCGCCACGTTTCCTCCATGAGCTCCACCTTGTCTTGAGGTTGGGCTACGCTTAAATCAATTTCGACAGTGTACATGTTGTAGTCATCTGGTTGCATTTCTCCATGTGGCTTGATGACAGTTGGGTACATAGCCGCAAAGTGTAGTGACTGTTAAGTTTCATTGAATGTTGTATGTACTCTTGGTTTTGCTAGCTTCTTAGCAACTTTATCCTTTTACCTTTGGGCTCTAATTGCTCGATCCTACTTAATCTTGTCTCCTTTCGATAAGAAATCAAAGGGTGACTTGATGAGTCCACCTACGAAAGGTACACCGAGGAGAAGGGAAAAAGGGAATGAAAGGGTGGCAGTATTGGCAGACTTTTTCTTTGGTACACTAATTGTCTGAGGCAAGAAAGGAGGGATGCTCCAATACTCTAATTGCAGACCAATAGGAAGACTTAAAGGAAGCAGAGTCGGTGCAGCTTCTATTTTTTGGGAAGAATGGATTCGCTCTGACACTGTGACGGTAGGAGATACATTACTGAAGGTAGCAGAGGAAGAGTATGAGAGGCTTTGGGATATGAAATAGGCCAAAGCAAATGGTGTGAGGTTTTGTGGAGGAGTAAGAGAAAATGGGACCGCCCGATAGGATAGTTTTGACACTGTTACGACAATTGGAATAGTAGTCAAACTGTGTTGGTTGGTGCATGAACCAAGAGGCATTGTAGACGCAATAGGGGAAATAAGGTTTGTGAAACTAGAGAAGAGAGAGCGAAAGATACCTGTGGTATGTGTGATTTTTCTCCCTCATCTATTGTTGACTCTTTATTTGCCTCAGGTTTGTGCAAACCCTCTCCCAAAGATGCCTCAATTCGTAGCTACTTCTCTGGTGGCAAGTCACCTATCGCTACAGTTTTGGATTGTCGCAGAGAGGTTGCCCGGGTTCTCCTTATTGTCCAGGTGCGAGTCAGTGAAGACCTTGCACATGATATTTTAACCTACACATTAGAGGATACCCTGCTAGGTTGCTTCACAACCTTTCCCTTTCATTGTGCTAAGACATCCTGCATGTCTGCTTCTGGTTCTCCTCCCTCACCTGATTATGATTCATCTGACTCCGAACTAGAGTCCTTTTCACCACTCTCATCGGAATCTAGGTGTTCGTCATTCCATGATTTTTTGAACTTATCATCCATCTCTTCGGTATCATAAGGGGCCTTGGTGCATTGGGTCTCCTGCTGATATATCTAGAAATCATGGACCTTCTCCTCCTTCCAGTTGTAGTTCTCTAGCAGATTGTTGCAGAGTAGTCCCCATTTTTCTTGTCTTATCATACTACATAGTGGGAAGGTAGAAACCAAGCCAAGGGGGCTAACCACCTTCAGTAGGGATGTATGCAAGGTCAACAATAAACTCATCCACATTCGACATCAGGCTCCGACGTTTCTCCCAGTAAGGTCGGGGGGAGTGTGCCACTTTGACATACTTGCTTGGAAAGTCATCATTTGGGTTGTAATTCCATTTATCACAAATCCACACCAACCCTAGATGAGCCAGCTTTTCTTCCAGTACATTGTGAGATTTTCTCTTAGCCATGACTACAATTTGGTAACGCTTCGGGCATTTGAGAAATCCTTTCTTCTTTGCTTTCCTATTGCAAAAGTTTACGTCCATAATTGATAACTGGTAGAATACTTCAAGTGCCAGTACCAAGTCAATAAGACACGTTGGAAGCCGAAAGGGCTCACCGGTGAAACCTCACAATTAGATGAACGTGAAGTCCTCACCTAGGAACCAGTCGCACTTTGGAGTGAAGCTCTACATGAACTCAGTCTGGTCTGAGTTAAACCGTAAGATAATACTGTCTCCTCTTAAATCCTACAGAATCGGATATAAGAAATAATCTGAAAATGCATAATAATCAAATTTCTCAGAGAGAAGGGGAGTCCATGTGGAAACTGGCTTCCTTCTCTGATTTTTGTTGACAATCGAGAGCCCTAGACGCTTCTGGAAGAAGTTAGGATTCTGATGCAAGAACATATGTGTGAGAAAGGATGGGAACCTGAACCTCTATTGAAGCTGGTATTCTATTATTTGGTTAAGCATCTCTTGCATGAAGAACTCAACAAAATTGTACCAAAAAAAAGAATTTTTCTTGTGTAATTGGAAACCTAAACCGAGTTGAAACTCCTAGACCTCCTTGTCAATGTCTAGGTTGCAAACAAATGCCATCATAGTGAAGGCATCCTTCATATCATCCTTGAAGCCCTTATGTGTCAATGGGATTTGCATTGGCTTATTAGGAGCTTCTTTGAGTTTTTGAGTCTCTGTGTTATAGAAATCCAATGCTAGGTCTCTGGTTCTCCAATAGCTTTCCCCTTTTGTTGGATTGAAATTATCCATTTAGGCACTTTAGAGTGAAACTTTGGGATACAGAGCATATTCCATACAGCCTCCTTGCATATAACCACACTCACTTCCTATCCCTCAATGGTCTTGGTGTCTGGATTGAAGTGCTTGATAGCCTCGTCGACCAATTATGGGCAATAGTGCATGAGCGGGACCATATATTGTGGAAGCCCACTATACCAACATTTCTGCGCCAAGGAGTTTGGGTTGCTATTCTTTCTCATCCTCTCACAGGTTGCTTCCCTCAGTGATTTGGGATTTTTTGCAAGAATGGGGTCATGAATATTTTCTCATTCTTCTTTGATTCGTTTCTTATCTTTACGAGGGATTTTCTTCTTTGCAACCCGCATATTTACCTAGGTCGGCTTCTCTAGAATTCCAAGCGAGGCATAAGAGAATCCTCAAAGACTTTGGTGGTTGGTGTCGTGCGCATGATATTGAATAAGCTTTGGGCCTCTTCCTTTTGTATCTGGGCCTGAGAACTTTGAGCAGTTGCCATAGCTAGCAAATTTTACCCAGAAAGCACACTGAAGCAATATAAATGGAACCTAAAACTCAACGCAAGGTTTCTAGTTTCAAAACCAGACAGCCTTTCACTTTAGGTTTAATTTACACCGGGGTAGGGAATTCTCTGTGATTACTCTTGTGTTCGGCTCCCTGTGCTACAAAATTGCATCACATCTGGATCCTTAATAATTTTGTTTTTCTAAGTCTTTTCACTGCTTCAAGAATTTTTGTACTCTGTCTGATTTTTGCATGCGATACTTAGCTTTTCTCTTTACTTTCCTTCCTTCGATCAGTAGACAACGATTGCCTTTCTACATTTAATTCGGCATGTACCGCCAAATCCTCTGTCCACGTGAAATAAGTTACTTTGCATTTTTGACAAGACAAGGATTCATAATTGCGTTAGAGATAACGTCCCTTCAACACAATTTTTATGGGAAAATGAGTCGTCATCTCCCCGTTATTCACCTTCTCCCTTGTCCTCGTCATTAATATCTTTGAAAGCACAATTAGGTTGATGTCATAATGAGTACTTTAGAAGGATTCGTGCTCAACCTTGGAGCTTGAAAAGGCTTGCATGCTAACACCTAAGCACCTACATCTATATCCACCATTTCCTAAGATTGCCACCAATTTGCATTAATTGATTACCGCTCCTTAATCCTGCATGCAAAAATTTATACTTGTGGACGCAACCAAGTTGGACAATCAATCTATACTTTTGGGTGGGATTCTCGAGCTAAAATCGATTACCATCATGCTTGGGATGCAGGCTACCTCAGGAGTTTCTATAAAAGGGGCTTGTCATAGCAGCGAAACTATACTTAGCGATTTAGCAAAAGCATTAGGCAATTTAGATAGCATAGTTGCTTAGGTAGTTAAGTAGGTTTAAATTTCCATAGTGCTATACTTAGGTGTTTTGAGAAGAGGCTGACACAATGAACACTCTTATTAGGCTAGTGTGTAACAAGTCTCAAACAAATTTTCTAGGAGAGATCTCCAATAGGCGTCTGAAATGTATAACCAAAAACAAACACTCACTGGCTATTATAGCCATGAAATGGGTTTTGGGCAGAGATTATATTGAGTATGAAGATAAATATTGGGCGAACACCGATATATGTTCCCACTTTTTTGCCTCGTTGCTTGACATTCAGGCCTCGAAAGCCATGATACTTCGCCTGATGCTTCATATTTTCCCAAAACGATACCTCGGAGGCCTTGGTGAAGCAGTAACCAATGCAATGTATGGTTTGGGCCTTCCGATAGCGCGCGACTTATGAAGGCATATTGAAGAGGATGCGGTGGTACCATGGGTACCATTTCTAAATGTGTTATGGCTACATTCACTAATTGAGCACTGTGAGAGAGCCACCCATGCATGTCACTTCCTGTTGCGCTACTACAATGTGGTGCTATTCTATGGTGTGGACTGGTACACCGACTTTAGGAACCTTGTGTTCCCTTTGCCACTTGTTCTGGGTGTTGGTGCTGCTATTCTGGATCCTGCTACTGTTGGTGATAACCTTCCTGTTGTCCCTAACAATTCTCTAGTTGACGAAGAAAATGCTCACGCGGATGGCAACAATATCCATACTTCGGCTACTTGAAGATTAAAATATATTTTCTCTTTTGTATATATATACATGAAAGAGGGCTTGCATATACATATATATAAGGAAGCCTCATATAATGTCATATTTTGAGTGCATGGCCCTAGAGACATTTTGTCAATGTTTTTATCAAAATATATATAATGAATATACTTGTTATCTTCAAACCATTGTCTTCATTCTTGTGCTCTCTACAACTTCTATCAAATTCTCCGCATCTGAACCTTGATTTTTGCAATATGAGTGAAAATGTCCTTTGTTTCTGTAAAAACTGTGTCTCATGAATTTTCTTGCTTCTGTCACTGTGAAAATGTTGAAAAAGAACCGGCCAACAAACAAGAAAGGGAAAATAATTACATTAATCACATATTTACACTTGTATGAATTATCTGAAGCTTAATTGAATAAGTTTAAGTGAATTCCATTAATCGGAATTCCCAATGCTTCTTGTTCCATGTTTTCCAATTTGAATGCATTATTTTGTTTGCATTGAATTACTTTGAAAGGGCCTTCCCATAGTCTGTTGAATTCCCCATGTTGGTCGGGCTTCATAGCTCTTTCATTGAATTTTAGTACCAGATCTCTACATTTTAGACCCTGGTCTGAAGCTTTCTTGTCAAACCATCTCTTAACCACCTGTTGGTGGTTAATCATGGCTATTAAGGTTTTTCCCCTTTTTTCTTGTACCTCCAACAATTCAGCTAACCGAACTTCCATAACACTTTTTTTTTTAATCTCTAGAGACTTGAGCAACTATAGTGCAGGTATCTCTATAGATATTGGCAATAGTGCCTCTTTCCCATATAATAGCTCATAGGGTGAAGTCTTCAGGGCTTATTTGGGAGTTATGCGGTCTGCCCATAATGTCGTCCAGATATTTTTATGTCATTCTCTCTCATGATTTGAACTGATCCTTTTGATGAGTCAGACCAGATTTTTGTTAGTTGACCCAGTGAGGTCGTTTCCCTGCAGATAGTAGTTTGAGGATGTTTTCAAATATATGCCATGTTCTAATGAGAACTGACTTACCCTAGAGCGTAGGAAATCTTTGGCATTATCTAAGATAATAGTCTTTGGCGTGTCGAATCTTGTTACCAACCCTTCGATAAAATCTACAATTTTTGCTTATGTCACATTCTTCAGGGGTAGGGCTTTGGTCCATCTTGTGAAGTAGTCGGTGGCCATTAGGATCCACTTGTAGCCAGTGCTAGAGATAAGGTTGATCATCCTGATGAAATCTAGTCCCCATTGCATGAACTGCTCATCCGCTACTATCGAATTGAGAGGCATGGTGGAATTCTTTCTTCTCCCTACGTAGAATTGGCACTCTTTGCAGGTTTTCACTATTTTGTAGGAGTCATTGAACAATGTAGGCCAGAAGTATCCAGAGCATAGAATTTTGATAGTGTTGGTCTTTGCAGAGAAGTGCTCGCCTTCCGGGCTATTGTGGAGGGAGTTGAGAATTTTCTTTGCTCGCTCCATGGTGACACACCACAACAGGACACCATTGAAATTTCTTTTAAAAAGGATTCCTTCAATAAGTGAGTATCCACTATTCTGCAGCCGGTACAATCTCCTTCTTTGAGATAGAAGTCCCGATGGATACTTTCCAGTATGCATATATCTTACCCTATCTATCAGCCAGCATCCTTTAGGTTCAAACTCGTTGGTTAGGACTATTTCCGTTTGCTCTTCCTCAATTTCCATATCTTCGTCGTGTTCCAAATATTCGCACAACCCTCTTCCTTTGACAGTCTTCATAGGCCCGACTTCAATGTCATATTCTAGGATCTTATTGATCTAGTTGGCCCTTTTATCAGTGATCTCTCCTTCCATGATGTACTCTCGTACACTAGGATGTGTGACGTAAACAATTAATTTAGTGCAAGCTATAAGGTGTTGGAACTTCTTGAGTCCTTTTACAATTGTGAAAGCTTGTCTTTCGATGAAGTTATAGTTTGTCTCGTATTCCTTTAAAGTTCAGGAATGGATTGCTATAGAGTGTTCTCCCTTTCCTTCATCATCTTTTTGAATCAGAACAGTGGTGATGCTTGTCTTACTACTAAAAACATACATTATGAAATCCTTTGACAAGTCGGGATTTGCCAACACAGGAGCCAAAGAAATAGTATCTTTCACTTTCTCGAAGGATTCTCTTGCTTCTTTTGTCCATTTGAATAATTAGTCCTTCTTCAGCATCAGGGTGATCGATCTAATTGTTCCTACAATATCAGGGATAAACTTACTTACAAAGTTAACCTTCCCCAAAAAATATTATACACCTTTCTTGTTTACTGGAAGAGGAAGTTCTATGATTGCTTTTACTCTTTCAAAATCAATAACAATTCCATCTTAAGATACTACATGCCCCAACAATTTGTCTTGCGGTACTCCGAAAACACATTTCTTCAAGTTCAAGGACACCCCGAACTCCTGGAATTTTATGAAAACCCTTTCTAGATGATCAAAATGGTCATCTTTAGATTTTGAAAATACGGTCAGATCATCTAAGTAGATGAGGATGATTTTGTTGATCAGTTTGCTAAAAGCGATATCCATTGCTCACTGGAAGGTAGCCCCCATGTTTGATAGGCCGAAAGGAATTTTGGCATATGCAAATGTTCCCCATTTGGTGGTGAATTTGGTCTTGTGCTGATCTTCTTCTTTAACTCAAACCTGGTTGTAGCCCGAGAAACCATCCAATAGAGAAAACATCTCTAAACCTACTATAGTTTGCAAGATTGATTCCATGGAGGGCAGCGGGTAATGATCCTTTAGCGACATTCGATTTAGGTCATGGAAGTCAACACTGAGGCGAATGTCTTTGTTTTTCTTTTGGACCGGGACGAGATTAGATACCCATGTATTGTGCTTGATTGGGAAGACAATCTTGGATTGGATCAACTTTTCTAGGTCTTGTTCCATTAAGGCTTCAATATTTAGATTGAAAGGTCTCTGCTTTTGTCGGATAGGCTTAGCATCTTCCGTTAGTTCAATAGTATGTTGGATGACGTGGGGATCATATCCCCTGAGGTCATCATAAGACCTGGCCACTACTCTTTCGTATTTTTTTGTAGAACTGTATCAGCCTATCTTTATCATTTTGCGGGACTTCTTTCTTGACTTTAAGTTTTATTCCATTCCTGACCTCAAGGTCGGTGTATTCTGCCTGGTCTGCTACAAATTTCCTTCTATTATTCCTCACATCATCACAGTCGAATAGATTTTTGAGGGTGACCAACCCTTTCAAAAGCTTGTTTTATTTCAACTGGATGATCTGTCCTTCATATGCTTCTTCAACTTTCGGTTGAAACTGATCGGCGAACTCTCCCAACTATTGAATGAACAAGGTGATGTGATCATTGCTTTCAAACACTTTCTAGCTCTGATCATTTTTCGGAATGGAGGGTCAGACGATCACTCACATAGAGTGTACATTTTTTAGCAAGTCAAAGACATGATCAAATTGGGATCCTATCATTGCCATGCGATCTGCATTTGAATTTTTCTCTCTTGGAACAACATGGATGTTTAAAGCTTTGAAACCTTTGATGAGGTCCCATACCTTGTCCCTGTAAGACTACATATGAATATTTTTTGCAGCAGAGACATTTCTGACTTGGTTGATTACAAGTTCAGAATCTCCAAATACCACTAATTGTTTGATACCCATGCGTTCAACAAGACTTAGTCCTTGCACGAGACCCTCATACTCGGCTTCATTGTTTGAGCAAGAAAACTAGAAGTGGAATGACTTGAAGATATGCTCATTGGATGGAGACGTTAGGTGTATCCCAGCTCCTGTTCCGACTTTGCATCTCACACCATCAAAGTGCAATGTCCAGAGCTCTAAAGCTTGTTTGGGAATAGAATCCTTCAATATCCTCAGGAACTCTTGTTCCTCATCGTAGATGAAATAGATGCCTGATCCAATAGCATGATAATTATTGAAAGGATCGGTTCCTGCGTTCTCGTTCAAGAAGACTTCTTCTCAATCGGCTTTATCTTTAGTTGTCTGCCCATGATCCAACAATTCACTGCCATTGGCTTCTTCTTTGGTAACAGAGGCATTCATGCCTTCATAGTTGATCATAGCCTTGTCAGCTATGTGCTCCAAATGCAGGGATTCCAATATAATCTTCATCTTAAAACCATGCTTGGTCCTGAGAATTATGTGAGACCAATCCAAAGAAAGGTATCCGCCTATCTTCATTGTAAACTCTCGTGATAGGCAAAGGTCGAACATGGAAGGAACATCAATGATCACGGTGTCTTGCAGCACTGTGATGCTAGGACAAGAAAACAAGGTTAAAGGGAGGTTTTTAATAAGGCCCACAGTTTCAACCTTGTTCCCGTCTAGCTGCATAACTCCTCTCTTTAAATGCTCGTAGCTGAATCCTAAAGCTTCATCTATTTGCTTGGGCATGACTCTGGTGCTAGCACCAGAGTCAATCATGGAATTGTGTAGCATTTTCTTCCCTACAATTAGGTTCAAGAAGAAAGGCTTAGGTTTTAGCTTCTCTCCTTTAGCCCCAGTCGGGGACTCCTTTGTAGTATTAGCAATAACTTTGGTTGGAGGCGTTGCGTCTGTTGCGATTTTGAGAGTTTGTCCTTTTGATAGTTCAGTCACATCCTTCTGCAAGGCCTTCTGTAGTAATGAATTTTTTTCTGGAATGGCTAAAATATCCCAACTGGATACATTAGCAGAATATTTCTTCAATTGTTCCACCACGTTGAAGGGTGGTGGATTTGGAGGTTTCTTCTCCTTGGGTTTGGTGATGATAATTTCTTTGTGCAGCTCTGACTATGGAGCGATTGTAGAAGGGCCAGGGGGTTGGTCTAAGACATTTCTAGGTTGTGGAGTGATTGGTTTGCCTATGAATCTCCTCTGTGAGTGAGTGTTGTAGTCAGACTGTACTTGCAGGGTCACCGATGTAGATGCTTCATAAGTGAACACTGCTTCCTCTCCTTCTATGAATGAGAGGAGAGCATGGTCAGGGGCCATGTCATTTTCTTGTTCTAAGGGCATTCCTTGCATTTGTGTAGTGAGAACCGCATTCTCCATTTGGTGAGAGTCGTACGTATATCCTGAATTTGTCGCTACTCCTTGGCTACGTTCCTCTGCAACTTTCTGTTGTAAATTGACACACGGATAATTTTGAGGCATATGAGCATCATTGCAGGGATAACACCAGGGATTAAAGTCTTCAGGGAGATTGCTCTATCCTGCAGTCAGCTCTTTGCTTGTACTTGTTTGAGAGGCTCCCAACAGAGTCGATACCGGCACCATTTGGTTATTTTTCTGAGTCGGCATATTTGCAACTCCTTGGTATTGGTTCTATTGGTAGGAGGGCCTTCCACCCTGATAGACTTGGTAGGATGGTCTTGGAGGAGCAGCCTGGTTACACTTGATGGTGGTTACTTTGTTTGTCAAGTTCTGTAGCATCTCCCTTATGTCGCTCATTTCGTCCTTTCAAGCACTGGATGTAGAAGCAGCATTTTGTGGTGCACTTGGATATGTATACATAGATGGAGGAGGCACGAGTGTGTTGGTAGATGGAATTTCTTGAGTAGAAATTGATATTTTAGGAAATATCAACATAATGGGTTGAGGTGGCAACTTCCTGGCATCAATTAGGTTGTTCTACGCCTTTACTGCTATGTTGTATGCATTTGGTAATGTAGTTATGTCAAGTGACTGGATCATCATGGAGATGTCAGCATTGATGAATTTTAGGTAGAACATGAATGCTAACTCAGTCGATGGTCGGATAGCGTTTTAGATCCTCTACCAGGTTGTATGGAAATGAGCATTGAAGTCGGTCATGGCTTCAGATGGGGCTCGCTTGATTGTTTATAGTTGATGATATAGCGAAGACCTATCTCCGTCATTGGAAAATCTTTCATAAAATGAATCCCTGAGCTCATCCCAGGTACCGATAGTATTAGTTGGTATACTGTGATACCAATCTAATGCTTTTCTTCACAAAGAAGCAGCAAGCAGTCTCAGCACTATGTTCTGATCTGTGACTCCATTTACTAGACACACGTTCGCAACATCTTGCAGATATTCGGATGGTGTTCTTGACCTATCTCCGGTGAACTTTGGAATAGCTTTGAGAGTAGAGACTAGGATAGGAGCCCATACGGTAGGTGCAATTGGGGTAACAAGGGGACTTCTAGCGTCCCAAGCCACATAATTTTGGTTGGCGATAGGTAGCATGGCTGGGATCCGAAAACTCAACTTAGGTGAGTTCGGGTATGACTGTTACTGGTGGAGGCACTAGCGAGTCAGGATTTTTGTGGTTCTTGACCTAGTAACACTTCAATGACTTGTACACCTTTTTGATTTGGTATATCTAAGAAAAGGTCCCACCATGCGTGCCAGGAAAAAAGAAAAATGTTGATGCAAAAATTTATCAAGGTAACAGACTTTTGCGGGAAACTTAGTTAAAAGGGAGGACCTATTGCACTAAACTGAGTGACCTCCATATTTTAAAGAAGTCGGCTCTTATATAACTGGGGATTTGATTGGGAAAAGGAAGCAGGTATAAAAATAAAAGTGTCTAACTAAGGTGATGCATCGAGACTTAGATGTAAAGAATGATAGACCTATCTTGTAGATGTGATCTAAGGGCCTGTTCAACAATCTACTATGTCCAAAATGAAAAGAAACTAAGGTAAAATCTAAATGATTCACTTTAATAACAAAATAATATTCATACGCATTTACTGAAAAGAGGAGTCGAAGACATGATCTGAATCAGAAAACTTGCATTCAAATTATAGAAGTTATGTAAATGAAACATTCAACACCACAATGGCACAATAAAACTTTGTCAAAATCTTCAAGAAAACATAAAGGTCGAACAATGGCACAGTTTGCAAGTCTTTACAATACTATAAAAAAGCGGTAAAGGCCTGGTTCTTCTACCAATATTTCTTCTCTAAATTTTCCACCCTTGCTTTGTTGGAAGAAGCAGTGTTTATAATGAAACCTAGCTCGGTGAGCCACTAACCAAAAAGATCCTCCGATCATGGGAAATGATGCATTTAGCAATGATTTCCCCTTTGTCGTTGCAACCGAAAAGATTCGAGCCATTAATGAGGACACCCCAGAGCCAGATGCATCCCCTACGAATGATGGAAGTGGTCCCAATAGACCAGAGTGCTAACATGTGCAATTCAATCAATAGGGCATCTAGTGATAGGTTGTGACCTGCTCAGTTTCCCTTTCTGAGGAAGTTTTCAGAAGATCGCATGGTGAACGATTGGGGGCTGATTCCCATTCATCTCCTTAAGCAATGAAAAAGTTGTGATGTGAAGACATGTGGAGGTCTTCAAACATATTGCGCTGAAGGCGGGGTCTTCCAAGGAATATGCACAGACAGATGCTATGCGATAGCTAATCGAGACCCGAAAGTAGAGCGATGCAAAGCGGCACAGAATATTGCGAACTACCGACATGTGGAAGCACGACACAAGCTTTTGAAAAGCAAGAGGAGGAAAACCTTGTGAGGAGCGCTTGGTTGACAAGTGGTGGCATTCACAATGAGACTTCGCAAAAGGAGTTTGATGTTTCTTTTTCTTTAAAGGAGGGTGTGGTCAATACTTAGGCAAAATAGAACTACCCGAAGGGAGCATGGAAATTTTGTATTCACAGTATGATTTATAACCTAATTGAAAATAGAGAGTTTATATGATTTTCAATTATTTAAGATGCAAAAATGTAACCAATATGCACTTTCACTAATGCAAGAATGTATAACAGCAAATTTGCTCCTCTTATGTAAATTCCCCTTTTACACATCCTTTCCTTAGAAAACCAAATCCGAATGAGAAATTCCACATAAGCCCGCTGCCTTCATTCCACTTGGCATTCATTTTATGTGTCGGTAGAGGAATAACTATTGGGGGCAGCCACGCAGTGCGCAGACATTCGTGCAGCGCATAGACGTCCACACGGCGGACTTACGTCCTTGGTATATTCCCACATCTAGAGCCTATAGAGGTGTTATACTTCCCATTGGAAGTCGAATTGTAACTCCCTCTTCAACCAACTGACTTGAATATGGTTGTTTTCCTTCATTTCTACTTCAAATTCATCCCTTCTTCATTCATTTCATATCTACATAGTTCCAAGCATTGAATTCATCTCTTCACAAGCTCTAAGCATTCAATCCATCACTATCAAGAAGCACTTTTCACTCCATAGCAGAAACATCAACACTCCATCAACTCTGTAGAGCACGTGTGGAACAAACACCATTGCAACAGAGGCTTGGTTCCTCTCATTTTCTCCCACATTGGCTAGTGAGCTCTTGGTGGAGGTGGTAAGCTTTCTACTCCTCTCCTCTACGATTTGGTTGAGTAGCATAACATTATTTTGTAGTGTTTTTGTGCTCTTTATGTCATTTATTTCTTTATCATACTTTTTGCCATTATCGTTATCTTGGTTGTCTGTGGAGGTTGGAACACCAAAAAAGGGGTATGACTAAGGCATACCCCTATACATCCCCCCAACAATTTTTCCTCTCTCTTGTGTGCAAGTGGAAGTATTCTTGGAGCTAGTTGGTGAACGAGCACCTTTGTGAGATCATTTTTTTCATCCTTACTCTTGTTTATTTACTTTATCACATTCGTGCATACTTTTCCTACGTCATGGTGTTTGTTTTGGCCTTTCAAAAGTAACTAGCTAGGTTGTTAGTTCATTTTCCTATGTTTAACCTTGTCTCTTTAGTCCTCTGGTTGTATGAATGCTAGCGCACCTGAGAGACATCAGCGCGTCATATTGTCGTCCTAAAGCTGCACTTTTTTCCTCAGGTAGAGAGCTCCTCTAGACACAGTTTTGATCCCGAAAACTGACTCACCTAGCCCCATTTCAAGTCTTGGGTTTGCAGAGTGATCAAAGGACCTTATAGTCCTCATCATTCTCATCCTTTTTTTTCTAACACTCCTTTAAGCTGACGTAAGTTAGGGTAGCCTTATGCTCTCGGCCCTCCGTGACCTAGGGCCTTGACATGGTTGGTCCCCCTCTCTTACAAAGAATTAAAAACCCTAGAATTCCAATTAACTAATGCAATGCTAATGCAAGAAAAATCTAGGATGATGATGCACTCCAAATCAGAATTATATTGTTCTATATGCAAGTTCACCAAAATTTAATAATGAAAAATGGATTTGCTTTCATATGGTTTAGGACATAGAGAAAACCCACTTCACAATCATTTCATTGAAGGGAAAACCTAGTGTGACTGATAGATTAGTATGGGTCGATTACGCTTGACCCATGGAGAATTGAAGCATAACGAAGCCACTAATGTCAATCTCAACAAGATCAATCAAATCGAAATTAAACTAAACATTTATCAAAACTAAGCATTCTAAACTACTAAATATTTAAAATTTCTACTCTAATCCATTTGAAACTTATCCCGTTGTAGGAGTGGTGTCGCATTGATGTAGAACGACGAGCCTTTCCCAATCCCGTGGGTAAATGATCTTGTTCCAGTCAGTTTTATTGAAGAAAATTGATGGAACAATTTTGAGATGTGTATGAAAATGTGATTTTAATCTAAATGAGCATGATGCAAGCTAATCTAACATGATTTTATGCTAAAATGATGAAGATATGAAAAATTTAAGCTAATCTAAATGGATTCTAAGCTAAAATATTCAAACCCTAGTTAATAAACAAGCTAAATGGATGCATTATATGATCATGGAAGCCATTAATTGAAATTAAAGCTAATTAATGCAAGTAAAATGAACTAAACGATGTTGAATATGTGCTAAATATGACTGTGAGTGTGAGTGATTTCAACAACATAAGTTTTATTTTTGAAAGATGGATCCATTTATCTCCAAATAGTGACCTATTTATAGGAGGAAAAATGAGAAATGGAGGGTTGAGATCAAAAAGGTTAATCAATGGTCAAGGATGGAAGAATTTGGAGGGATGGATCATGGATTCCCATCAAGGGTTGAAAATGCAAGATGAGATTTAATCAAGGGCTTACATTTAATCCAAATAAACACACTTTTAACTTGCACAAGAGATCATAAGTTAACTTGCACAAGAGGTCACAAGTTAACTTGCACATGAAGTCAGGTAAGTTTGTTAGAAAAGGAATATGCCTTATAATATCCTCATGAGTGAGGAAAATAGATAATTAGTTAATTAAAAAAAATTTAATTATGCAAAAGGGGAAGGAATATTCCATGGAAATATTCACTTGCAAGTTGGGGGATTAGATTAGTTAAGATAATTGATAATTAAACAATGTTCATTATGCAATTAGGGGAATTTCATGATGTTCATTAAATAAAGTGATTTAATAAAGAGGGGGAAAGTGGAATGATATTTGATTAAATAACTTAGGGTTATTTAATTAAATAAGAAGACTTTAGGGATTAAATTAAATAATTTGATTTATTTAATTTAATAAGATAAAATATTAGCACAAAAGGGGGTGAATTAACTTGACTAAATGAATTAGGTTAATAGATGCAAATGACATAATTAATTAAATAGCTAGGATAATTTAATCAATTAAGTGAAAAGATGATGGGTTTGAGGAGGAAATGGTGTTAGTATACCTGATTCGAGTGTATGATATCATTCAAGACATTTTTCAATGTCTACATTTTTCCCCTCTTTGAAGTGAGGTACATGTTGCTTCAGTTCAAAGACTGATGCTCTTCAGATTAAAAACTACTACTTAGATCAAAAAATTAAAAAAAATCTGATTTTTTAGATGCCCCAATGGAAGGATTAATTTTTTTTATTTTTTAGATGCCCTGGTGGAAGGATTAAGCTAGTTCCCTACCCCCTCGAGAAATCGGGTAGAAATTTGGAATTTTGGGTTGATTTCTCGACAAAGGTGAAAGGTTGCCCCAGGCAAGGATTAAGCTCTGGGATGCAAAAACCATGCCAAAAATGCAAAATAATGATGCAAAATAAGCTTCAGTTTAACAATATTGGTGAAAAGGGTGAAAAACCCTAGCTGCAAGGCTAAATTAGGGCAAAAAACCCTAATTTTGGAGGCATAAATAGGTTAGGAAGGGTCACTTACAATTTATTTGTGCATTCACACCGTAGAGAATTTCTCCAGTTTGAGCTCTGACCCTCTAACGAGATGGCACAATGAATGCTCCCATGATACATTTTCGACTAGTCCGAGAGTACTAAAGGCTTCCAAGCACAAGATCATTGATATGTGATTCAAAACCTTATTTGAAATTTGACTTTTTATTGTGTTATTTTCCTTTTTAAATTTGAACTTTGGAAATGTCGCTCTACAATGATGTTATTTCTAGAATCGGCGACGCTAATTTGATTTTTAGCGATGCATATATTTTTGATACAGTAAGTATCATTTACAGGGTGTCGTACCCTTTACACATTGAGCCTCAAGGGCCAAAAAAGGTCAAGTCCCAACAAAAAAAAAAACCACTAACCAAAAAAAATCACAAACACAGCAGACCAACAGCTAACAGAAACAGTAACTAGCATTCTCCCAATTCTGAGAGAGGGTGTTAACAACATCCTTCTCGACCCATTCGGGACCATCATCCATAGCCTTTTCCATCTCGTCCTTAAGCACAATAGAGAGGGTGCTTGTCACACAGTGGAACAACTTGATAGTGAACTATGTAAAGCCACTAAACTTCTTCTCAAGCTTCACCATCCACTCCAGCAACACACTGTGATCAACCTCTTTATCCACTGTCTTCACTATGTCAGCAAGCTCCACATCCTGAGGGTCAAAGGATTGGGAAGCCGAGTTCTCATTAAGAATTTTGTTGAAAGATGAAAAGTTGCTAGGCCCTTCAACAAACTCCTCCTCCTCTTCCTCAGAATATTCCTCATTCCTATTAACTTTGTTGTCAGACCGCTCCTCATCAGAAGAAATTTCCCTAATCTGCACTTTCTTATTATTTTTTGCCAACCTACTAGATCTCCTAATGTTGGTATTTTCAACCTCAATCTCCACCGTAGCAGCAACCATGGTATCCTCCTTGGAATATTTTCCCACCACATTATTCCCTCTATTGTCAATGGTCGGTGGCTCCACCAAACCCTTCCCCTCATCCTTCACTTTCTTTGCAGTAGATTTGATGTTCGTCTTGGCAGGGCGGACTTAAGCTCACAAATACTAGTCACAGCATTAGACTGGGTAATCCCCGCACTCCCCTTAAATTTTTTGGAAATCTGTTTAGGCTTAGGGGTATCAGTAGTCATAAGAGGGGTTTTTATTTTGGGACCCTTAGACTCAGCCGAGGAGATATTGCCCTGAGTAGGCGATTCAATTTCCTCAATGCAGAGAGTGGAAATGGGTTTAAGTGGACAAAGCGTGAGATGAAAATGATAAAGCATCAAGATGAGTCCCTTGGTGGAGTGGTAGGGGAGGAGAATCCTCAGGGTTTTGGGCAGTAGATTCAATTCACTTCTCAACCGAGCTTTCCAAATTGGTAAGTAAGAAAAATGGGAAGCTTAACAACATTTTATGGCAAAGGTGATTCGAGGCAAATTATAGAAATAGAAAGTTTTATATCTACCTTCTAAGGTGACATAC
Source organism: Sequoiadendron giganteum (assembly GCA_007115665.2). Classification (NCBI taxonomy): domain Eukaryota; kingdom Viridiplantae; phylum Streptophyta; class Pinopsida; order Cupressales; family Cupressaceae; genus Sequoiadendron; species Sequoiadendron giganteum. The sequence goes on from CM021102.1 coordinate 517,314,755, forward strand.
TCATGAGAGAGAGATAGACCTGGTCCCAAGGCCATGAGAGAGCTTCTCTTTCAAAGTCGAACTGAGAGTGAATAGGTTTTTCATTACCCACAAAGAAAGCATTAAGGATTTCATTGTCTTGAGTTTTAGTGTGCTTAGGGTACTTCTTCCCAATGCATGACATCCCCGTCGCCTGATCAATCACCTCTTCATTCACCTCGAAGCATATACCACTCATGGTAACCCTTCTCTCTTTCCAAGAACTCTGAAATTGTGCAGACAACTTTGGATCATGACCCACCAAGCTTTCCATCAAAGGCACCAACCCACCTTCAACACAGATGTGCCAAACTAGTAGGTCCTTGTGAAATTCCCCATAATTTTTTGGCTTCGTTCTCACCCTATCACTACCCATATCATCACTTTGCACACAGAAAAATTGGGAACTCTGTGAGAGAAAAAGGTTAGAATTTTTGACAAAGTGAGAGGTCACCCAATCACTAATATTTTTAAGCCAAATTAGAATGCCTTGGGAAATCAAGACCATGTACTAGACACATGCTTGAAGAGTAAAATCACAAAAGGAAATCCTCACAATCTCATTGATGAAAATCTCCAAACACTTGAGGCCAGGTATGCATAAAATGATGAAATTAATCAGATTTTCAACCATATTGCCTTTGCACTAGTACCAATGAAAGTTGGCCATGGGGCCAAATTTAGAATTCCCTAAACACCTGCCTTTTCTCAATAAAACTAAATTTTCCGAATCGATAGGACAAGTCAAAAGCTTCACATCATAATTATTTGTCACATCAAAGTTGAAATCAAAAATCTGCAAGGATATGTGAAAGTTGACACAAGACCCCATAAAAAGTTTGTGTAAGGCTTGACCAAACTTAGTCGTAACATCAATGTACTCCCCATTAATACTCATAATTAGCTCTTTAATATCGATTTACACCCCAATATTCAAATTTTGCCACTTGTTTGACACCTGAATAATCGAACCCGTCAACAACACCCAATAGACAAGAAAGTGGACCCCCCAAAAGGCCATAGAAATCACATAATTAGGTATCATCATGACAAATATGTGTGGCCTACTCCTTAAGGATTAAACCTTGTATACCCAACAGTAAGTTCCCCATGTTCCTCCAACACTTAGAATCTCTCCAATTGGTGTCTAAATTAGCCAAAACATCAGCAACTTGATTACCCTCCCGAAAAATGTGGGTAGGGACATTCATATTCAGCTTAGACACCAAATGATTTATATCTAACAAAATTTCCTTTGTACTCCATCCCAGAAATATACCCATATTAAAATCATCAATCATAGACTTAGAATCCCCTTCAATATGTAGATTATCAATCTGCATTGTGACAACTCATTGTACACCCTTTAGCAGCGCCCTTGCTTTCGTAATTATGTAGGACTGAATCCCTATTCCCCCTAAGTAACCAACAAAAAATTTATCCCTCCAGTCTTTGATTATGCCTCCTATACTTGTGCTCAGGTTACCCTTGGTAGCTCCATTGAAATTGAGTTTGTGTCAGCCATGGTCTGGGGGTTTCCAGATAGTGTCACATCTAGCCTGGGACCTGGAATTATCAAAAGAATTAGCCTCAAGATTCAAATGCCAAGCTTTAGCCATTTTAATTTCCCACTTAGCAGGGGCTTTGTCTGAGCTTTTCCCCTTGAAAATCAAGATTTTTTCAAAAATTAGCCTTGATCCTATACCAAAAACCTACTTAGGGATCATCTCAATATTCCTGAATATCCTTTTATTCCTCTCTTTCCACAAGAACCAATAGATAATGGGGGAACCTGGTTCCATATCTCACATGGTAAGGGATGAAGGAAGGGCCCATAACAACTCAAAATAAAGGATTTAATGTCCATGCTCATTGTCCACTAAATTCCCAAACGTTCCAGATCCAACTCCCACACATTAGGGGCAAATGGGCAGTGCAGAAGTAAGTGATTCAAAGATTCTTCATTGCACTTGCATAGCAAGCACTTGTTAGGGATCTGGAATCCTCTTTTTCCTTAGATTATCCTGAGTAGAGATTTTGTTATGGTAGGTAGTCCACCAAAAATATTTTATTTTTGGGATCATGTGTTTATTCCAAACTTGTTTGTAGGGACTATGTTTAATCCCCTCGTCGGACAGCAGATTGTAAGCCGACTTAACAAAAAGATTACCTTGTTGATCTTTAGTCCAGTAGAAATCATCCTCCATGTTGATTAACGGATGTTAAATGCAATGTAGTTCACAATTTAGAATTAGAGTTTCAGATTCTAAATAGTGACACATATTTAAATAGCAATGCACATTTTGATTTGAAAATCAGTGCTAGGGTTTGCTAAATATCAAATTACAATGCATATGTGTTTAGCGACATATATCACGATTTACAATTTAAATGTTTTGGGTGTCGCAGTTTGGAATTTGAATTATAGCGATGTTATCATAAATAGTGACACTATTGTCATTTAGGGGATTAAAACTCCAAAATTAGCCATATTTTTTCACATTTTGACATTGTGCACCTCGTGGGTGCAGGAGGTGATCCTGCCTTTGATGTCCTGTGAGGACCGATTGACTGTTTTGTCCAGACTTGGTTATTTATCTAAGTTGCAATGGGAGCACTTAGGAGAGATTGGCTTGTGGTACGTTGCTTATATGCCCATCATCTGGACACATTTGGCCATGATGACAATGTTATGTGAGTGATGGCATAGTGAGACCTCTTCATTCCACCTACCTAACGGTGAGGCGACAGTGACGTTGGAGGATGTATGGCGGATATTACATTTGTTGATACATGGTGAGCATGTGATATACAATGTTGACACCAGCTATATTGTGTGCCATGAGGTGTTTGACTAGGAGAACATCATCTTAGTCACTTCTCAAATTGATCTCGAGATGTATAGAGGTCGGGTGTCAACTTTTAGACTGATCATTGCAGCAATCATTTTAGGTTTGGTTGCTCTAAATCAATGGAGCAGGGGATTCAGTCTAGGATGGGGATTGACATGGAATAGGATGCTCTTTCAAAGGACTTAGTATGTATGGGGGTCAGTGATGTTGGCCTCCCTTTACCATGTTATGCATGATTTTGTATACTACAATGGCAGGGCTATTGGCATGGGGGTTACTCTTCTCCACATTTGGGCTTGGGATCACATCATTGTGCTTTGACTGATTGTTTAGATGGTAGATGTAGAGTTAGATGATCTAGTTTTTTGGAGATATAGTGGTACCATCACACTACAACATATAGGGTAGCTCGGGATTCCCTACTAGTGCAGGGTGATTGATGATATGACAATTTTTAGATGACGGCCCTAGCTACAGATGCCAACATGGTATGATGATGTGCAACAGTTGTTCTTTGCTTGACAAACTTGATACATGCAGGGTCGAGAGCATATGATCATTGAGAGGTACCTACTAGATAGGGTTGCCAAATAGTTTGGTGAGAGGTAGGATAGGCCTGATGATGCATACACCGCCATCTTTTCCAATTCAGCTTGAGAGACAGTATGGGGAGCCACGATCCTAGCCCAAGAGGTTGTTGAGGGCTTTCGATAGTTGGTTTCTTGGCCATGGGAATTCGATCAGGGATAGGAAAATGCACAGATGATTCCCGCTTATGATGCTTGGTTTGCACCCCCTCGTCGATTAATAGATCTAATAGGTGTACCTCCATAAGGGAGACCGAGAGGGAGAGGTGTAGATAAAGGAAAAGGGTAGTCAGATGATGGGCGGGGCCAAGGATGAGATAGAGGACAAGATGGCTAGGATGGCCAGGATCAGCAGGATGGATGGGTCTTAGGTACACCCCCATTGGCTCAGTAGCCTCATATACAATAGCAACCGATATCGTAGCAACCTGTACAACAGCCATCGTCAAGGCTAGATCTTGTGATTTATAGATATAGCAGTTACAACAGTAGTTGCAGGTGGTGATGGAAGAGAGGGATTAGGCTAGGCAATAGATTTTGGCTATTACTATGGAGAGAAACCAAGCCATGCAGCAAGTTCAAGCCTTGACAACCGAGTGGGACTAGGAGCATCAGCTCAATCAGACTGCTGACATGTAGTTAGCTTAGGAGGTCAGGTGGTGTTATAAGCTAGAGACCATGATAGTTGCAGCCTAGGGGTGGACAGTGCCAGGCAAGTTGTACAAAGAGGTTGTGACTGAGGCAACATATTATCAGATGCACTACCACAAGGATGTCCCATAGGCACTTAGATAGCTAGATTACTTGTAGAGGAGTGGGGCACATCTTAGGGCCGAGGATCAGCCAAAGAGATAGCCTAGTGAGGGTAGCAACCATCAAGGCTAGCTCACTTGTACAAAGACACTTTTTCATTATTGGTTGATTCTTTACACATATATACATTTATCGGCTCCTTTTTTATAGCCTCGTGGATGTTGTATTTTTATCAATATGCATATACTGACTCAGATATTTGTATTATGACAGTCACCATTTTTATATATATATGAGATGATACGGATTTGATATGTGATGTGTTCTTTATTTCATGCCTTATGGATGTATGGATGCACTTTGATATGATGTGATGTGATGCTTATATATGTTTATGCAATATGTGATGATATGCGATATAATGCAATTCAATGGATGGATGCACTTATTTTTCAATATATTTTCATGACATGTTATGGGATGGATGATGTGAAATGTAGATGGTATGCTTATATAAATGATATAAATGCATTTATTTTTGTGTATTTTCTTATGCAGTTTTTTATGAGATGATGATGCATGCGTATGGATGGATGTATGGATAATGTAGATGTTCATGCTTATGACATGATAATGCGATATATGTTTATGATATGTATGAAATGATTTAAGATGCTTAGACTAAAAAATATATATTATTCTCCCCAACTTAAATGATAATGCGGGAGGTATGTTTTATGATATGCTATGATGTATGCATGTTGATGATTTGTGGATGCAGGATGGATGCATTAATGATATTTTCTATTAACTGTCATAATACTAGGTTAGCACGAAGAGAAGATAGAAGAAAGAAGATGAATGACCATTTATTTTGATGATGTCCTCAAAAGATCCAACAGGTCTATGATCCATCGAGACTTTATTAGAGATGGTGATGAGAAATGCATCATGATGATGATGATTTTCTCATATCTTGGGATTGGGATTTTCCGTCATTCCTTATTATTTGATAAAACAAGTAGACATTTTGCATCAAGGTATTGATAACTAGGATAGCGTTGTATCTATTGTAATGGACTTTGATGCTGCAAATAGATAGAATAGTTCATGTTCATACCTTGACATACGGAAACCTCATTGTAATGTAAGTTAGAAGTTTAGGATACATTGGACCAAATCATATGCAATAGTCAACAATGTACCCCCAACAACTTCCCTACACACAACTAAGCAAGTATGCACCAATATTTTTTTAGAAGAATATCCACAAGCACAACAAACAAAAGATAATGATTAATGCCCCATTCCTTTCTCTCTAAGTCATTTTGATAAACATCATCGAGAGGTCCTCGGAATGGTTCATTAAGATAAATTATAAGAAAAGATTAAAGACAAACAGTCAGTGTTATCTATATCTCTTGCTAGGTTTAAATTTAGCTAAGGGGATTTTTGATGTTGATGTCCATTGCAAGAAGGATACATCCTAGGAGATGTTGATTAGATGGGTTGATTAGGATGATGATGTTTTATGATAAGTCATTGATACAAACTCCACTGATGCATTTACCTATGATCTAAACTTTAGATTTTGACACTTAGGTTCTCACTTTACGAATTTCTACACTTGTTTTCTACTTGTTTTACCAAAGGTTGAAGGTGACAATTGATTTATCATGGGTGAAGTTTTATTGCATGTGAAAGTGAAATAAGATGGATGGTTTTGGATTTTTTGGAATATTTTAATGCTTTTGGTAATTTTGAAAAAAAATTGAGGTTGTTTTGGGTCTTTTTGAAATTTTATGTGAATGTTTTTGGTTTTTGGTCATTTGAGGTTGTTTAGGGCTTTCTAAGTTTTCCAATGTTTTGGGATTTTGAGATTTTCAAATGTTTTTGTGTATTTGAGTTATTTGGATGTTTTGGGGTTTTTGAAGTTTTGACCAAGAACCTAACCTAAAATACCTATCTTAGGGGCCTCAGATGCTGATCAAAGATAAGCCTTGCCTATGTTATACACACAGAGACCTCATAGTTTGACTGACTTGACTTATTGAAAGATGAAGATGAACACTTGATGGAATGCCAATTTATTATGACGGACTCCTAAAGGACTGGCCTAGGGTGTCTCGAGGGCACATCAATGATGGCCTTTCCTATGTTCAAGTTTAGAGACCCCTAGTTTGACAACAAGGTACTATTTTTTGGATTTTTTATGTTTTGACCTTTTTAAGGATTTTGATGTGTTTTAGATGCTTTCGATTTTGACTTTACAATTTTCTGAATGTTTATGGATTTTAGCTATACAATATTTTCCAAATGTTTTGGATTTTTTTATGAACATTTTACGAATATTTTTGGGATTTTAGATTGTGATGTTCCAATAACCTTAGGATATGCAATAACTCGATATGATTCATAACGAATTTCCCCTAGTGTGATACAATAGACTACCTTGATATAGATAGGGAAAACTGACCTTAGGAATATGCCAAGTAGTACTAAAGGGGATACAATACTTCACAACATCAAGCTATGATAAGGATACGAATGAGTGATCGGGTAAATGAGATGATGTATGGATGGTGATGTAAAGAATGATACGATAAAGAGCCAAAGAATAGATGGAGGTGTTTTATTTATGCAAGGCACCTATTTTCCATATTTTCACCAAGGTACTTTCCCAAAGCGCTACTGAAGTGGTTTTCACTAGAGGATGATTTTTTTCTTTACTTTTCAATCCTTTTTCTCATTTTTTTGGATTTTGATCATTTTTTTATTTTTTTTGTTATTTTCATATTTACACCCTTCAAGACTAGGTAGAAAATTTTTTAATATGCAATCTGTTATTTGGTTCCTGCAAGGGTTCACCTTCAGGTGTTGATAATTGATATGCTCCTAATTTGTAGCTTATGGTGATGACAAAAGGACCCAACCAGTTAGGCTCAGACTTTCCTTTACTATCATGATCTAGAAGATTCTTTTGATTATGCTTTAGGACCAAATCCCCTACTTAGAAAGACCAACATTTGATCTTCTTGTTATAGCTATGTTTCAATCGGTTTTGATATAATTGCAAGTGATTAAGAGCATCAAGATGATGCTCGTCCAAGAATTCTAGCTCATCCAGTTGAGATACTCTGTATTCTTCATTAGTGATTAGGTTTTGTAGTGACACTCACAATGATGGGAGCTCAACCTCAATAGGAAAGATGGATTCTAATCCGTAGACCAAGGAGAATGGAGTTGCACCTATTGGCATGCAAATATTGGTTCGATAGGCCCAAAGAGCAAGATTTAATTGTAGATGCCAGTCGCGACCAACTTCATTGACCATTTTCTTTAGGATTTTTAGAATGGTCTTGTTTGTATCTCTGCTTGACCATTGCCTTGGGGGTAATACGGGGTAGAGAATCAATGTTGGATGTTGAATTTTTGGCATAGCTCTTATACATCCCAATTCTTGAAAGGCATTCCATTGTCTGAGATAAGGGTTTGTGGAACACCGTAATGGTAGATTAGGTAATTTAGGATAAATTTGGAAATTTTATTCCCCGTTATGTAGGTCATAGGGATGGTTTCAACCCACTTGGTAAATTACTCAATTATTGTATGATAGACTTGTGGTCGTTGGATGAGGTTGGAGTGATCTTTCCTATGAGGTCAAGTCCCCACTACAAGAAAGGCCAAGGTGTGATCATTGGTTACAATTCTCAAGCTGGAGGATGAATCAGATCTCCATGTTGTTGATACTGAACACATTTTTGCACATACCGATGAGCTTCTCTTTCCATGGTTGGCCAGTAGTACCCCGTCCTCAACAATTTCTTAGCTAAAGTCATACCACTAGAATGGGAACCACATATGCCATCATGAAATTTTGTTAAATCATTCAAAGCTTCCTCTTGGTTAAGACATTGTAGCAATGTTCCTTTGATGCTTCGAAGGTAAAGGGTATCACCTAGGATCAAGAATCGGGATGTCTTTTTAACAAAGTTTTTTTTAAGGTTGGAGGTGATATCGGATGGGAGGGTTCCTCTACTTAGGTAGATAAATATGTCATGGTACCATGGGGATCTAGGAACAACAATGACACACGCGAATTCAGATTCAGGGGTTTCGAAAGTTGGTACAAGAAGTTTTTCTACCAAGAATTCACATTGAAGGACGTTGTTCGACATGTCTAATAGTGATTCGATTGTTTCCATAGTGTTTGTTGCTCAGTTTTTCATGCAAGGAATCTACTCAAAAGTTATTGTAGACACTGAAAATGTCCTTAGCATACTAACACCATTTGCCATTATCTAGGGTCATACTTCTACTATTAATTAAATAATCCTTAATTATTTAACTAGTTCATTTAATTCATTTCTCCATTAATCTTGATTATTTAAATAAATTATAGTTATTCAATTACATCACTAATGTCTTTCCTCTATAATTAAATAAACTTTTTTAATTTAATTATTTCCACTTTTCACTATAATTAAATAATTATTTAATTATTCACTGTTAGCTTTTCTATCACAAATTAATTAAATCTTATTTAATTAATGACTTATCTTTCTCCTCGCTTTTTGGAATTAAATTTATATTAAATCAAAAATAAAAGATAACCTACCTTTTCCTCTTCTAATTAAATAATATTTTTATTATTTAATTATGTTTTCTTTCCTCTTCTAATTAAATAATATTTTTATTATTTAATTATGCTTTCTTTCCTCTTCAAACTAATTGATTTTATTGAAAAAATTGTTCAATTTCCTCTTTCTTCTTCACTCTCAATCTTATCTTATCTCATCTCATTCAATTTCGGCCATTGATAAAATTAATGTCTTTTCAATCACAATCATCCATTTTCCATTTGGCTCTCTATAAATAGCATTGTCACTATCATTTTCATCCATCTAGAATTTGCATACTATTGTGCTAGTGAGATTGAAACTTCAATATTTTTCTCTATCTTTGTCATAGGCTAATTAAGTGCATATAGATAATTCTAAAGGCATTGATTATTTAGTAGAAAAATGGAGAAGGATGGTGGACGTCATTCAATGGAGGCATGAAGATTATGGTACAATCATTCTTTATTTATTCCTTTCATGCACTTCTTTGTGCTCTATCATTAGATTAGAAATTTCAAGTTTATTATTGTCTTTAATAATCTTAATTCTAATTTTCCCAATGGACCTCCATCATCCTTCTCCATTTTTCTTTGAATCTCCAAGTGCCCTTAGTACTAAAGATGCAATTAAAGCCTATGACTACTGACTAGCAAAATATCAAAGATTAACTATTATCTCAATAGCACAATAGCTATCAATTCAAGATTTTCTAAGATGATATCAGATGATAAATGACGATGGTACTTATAGAGAGATGAATGGAAAACAAACGATCGAGATTGAAAGATTTTTATTTTGATCAATGGCAGCAATCAATTGAGACAGGACGGGATAAGATCGAAAGTGGAGGAGAAAGAGGAAATTGAATAATTTTTCGATAAAATCCAATAGTTTGAAGAGGGAAAGAAAGCATAATTAAATAATAGAAATATTATTTAATTAGAAGATGAAAATGCGAGTTATCTTTTCTTTTTTTTGATTAAATAGAAATATAATTTAGAAAGCAAGGAAGGAGATAATTCATTTAATTAATTTGTGATAAAAAATAAAGCTAACGGTGAATAATTAAATAAATAATATAATTATTTAATTATAGTAAAAAGTGGAAATAATTAAATAAATAAAGTTTATTTAATTATAGAGGAAAGGGGTTGGGGCCCTAGCTTGGTTGGCTAAATCTTTCCTGTTGCAGGAGGTTGGTCACGAGGTCTAGTCTCCCCCACCCCCGTGGTATCGGAGGGCGTGTCGCACCAGCGTCGCCGATCACGTTAAAAAGTTTACTAGGTGCACTGCAGTTTATAGGGGGTCGTGCTACCGGTTTCCTGCAGTCTAATAAAAATAAAAAAAAATTATAGAGGAAAGACATTAGTGACATAATTGAATAAATAAGCCAAAATCCCAAGTCCCCAACTATAGTTTAGTTCCCTACCGCAGGCTGAAAGTTGAAAGCTACAAGCCACAAGGAACAAGACACTTTTGAACTGCCCAGATAAGCGTAGTGTTGAACTGCGAGAAAGTTGGTTCGCCTCTCATTTTAGCCCAGATAAGAGAAACCTACATAAATAGATTATTTCTCTTTCACAGATGAGGTAGGTCCAAAACGGGAACCTCCCTCCCGAGATATAGATTTAAAGTGTAGCAGTCGAGGGTAGTCCTTTTGTCTAATACTCGGTCCAAATGGGTAGGTCATCTAGATTGGAAAACCGAACAAAATGCACAATTGTAGATGGAATTGATTTCCCCAAGTCCCATCTCATCTATTCAGCTCTAAAAGTGAGTATATAATTTATTTAATTAATCAAGATTAATGGAGAAATGAATTAAATGTACTAATTAAATAATTAAGGATTATTTAATTAATAGCAGAAGTATGACCCTAGATAATGGGCAAATGGTGTTAGCAAGCCTAGGAAATTTTTCATTGTCTACATTTGCCCCTCTTTGATACAATGCACTTTATCATGTTGTGTCAAAGAAAAAGATATGCCCCAGTGTAAGGAAGAATGACGAGAAGGTAGATGGTATGCCCCCTTGAGAGGACAGGTGGGTTCAAAGAACATGAGTGTGCTCTCGAAATGGATGAGAAGACTAGAAGATGAAAGACAAAAGGATTGAGAAAAATAGATAAGGATGATGAAGATGTAGACTAGAAGAAATGTTAGAGTGGAAAAGATGAATATTAGCATGGAAAAGATGGATGTTAGCATGGAAGACATGGATGTTGAGATAGTGTTAGTTGAGATAATTTGTAGATATTTATATTTTGCATTGCAAAAATTTGCATTTAATCATCATTGGGTGGTAAAATGTGTCAAATGGACAACAAATACCATGATATGGTATAGACCAAGGTGTGCAAGGTCATCCATCTATAAAACAGATAGTCGTCGACAAGGAATGTCCTAACTCATACTAAGGGTCATGTTGCCTCGGTCTTTTTTTCAAGACAAACCACATAAATCAATCAAATAAAAGATGATTCTTGCGACATCATCGCTCCTCTAAATCCTTCATGGGACATCCTCAAGGTGGCTAGTAACATGACCAAAGAAAATCCAAAAGATAAGACAAAATATACCAACAAGGTCAACAACCATTTAGATTATTTGCAAATAAGTTTTTTCTAGTGTATTAAGGGACGAAGTGAGTGACGGGTGGACTATTTTGATAAGGCCTAGTTTCAGGAAAAGAAACATGTCATATAAGACGTCAAGTCTAGTTTCGATCATGCAAGTACTTGTATAAGGAAAATGCAAAGTGTGATAGTGACAAGGTTTGATTTCAGGAAGGACACGTCCTATATAAGACCATTGGTTTTGATCGATTTGACTAGTTCGATTGATTTGAAAAATGATTGTTTTGAGTTGAGGACATGTTGGCTTGCTTGTCTTGTTGATTCAGGATTTGTGTTTGAAGTTTAGATGATTATGTTGCATCTGAGTTGACACCGTCTAATTTATTGTGACTGACCTGACGAACCCTAAAAGACTGATCTAGGGTGCCTCGAGGGCTCATCGATAGATGGCCTTGCGTACATAGCAATGCGTAGAGACCTCACAATTTGACATGACCATTGACTTTGTTTTAATGACAAAGGACTGAATCATGATTTTATTTGACAACACCTAAAGGACTAACCTAATGCCTCAGGGCACATCAATAGATGGCCTTGCCTACATCCAGTCGTAGAGGCAATGTAGTTTGATAATGACAAAGAATGACATGACGGACTGACTCTGTTTTGGGGATTTTTGTGAAATTTATTTCAATGTTTTTGGGTTTTGACTTTTTTTGAATTTTTGGGAATATAAGATTTTTTTGGATTTTGGTGAATATTTAATTTTTTCTGAGTTTTGTGGATATTTGATATTTTTTATCTTTTTCTGAATGTTTTGATTTTTTTGTCTTTTTCAAATGTTTTGATTTTTTTGTCTTTTTGATGTTTTATGAGGATCTTGACAAATGCATGTGAATGATGCATATGCACAAGAATCCAAGGACAACCATGATCTTGCTCCTAGTCAAGTTGAAAACCAATTGACAAGTGATGATGATGAAGACGATGTTGTTTGACATGGGAAGGATGCATCCCAAAACAACATAAGGATGATGATAATGTGACTAAAGGATCAAGATTTGTAGCCAAACTAGAAACAAAGCCAAGGAGTATTTTGGATGATGCACTAGGATGTATAGAAAGATTGTATGGGTTAGAATCATTGCATGTAAAATGACTAAGCTTAGACCATTGACAAGGGAAAACCAAGACATGCAATAGGTATGAAAGGATGATGGGTGGCTTTGGTAAAAGATAAGCGGCATGAGGATTATTGGCTAGAAGAATTATCATATGGTCTCCAAGGACAATGTCGCATAGGGATAAGGAGGCTATGAAGGCAATGTCATGATGTTTCATGAATAGTGTATACCAAAGGATAGACATGTCAATATTTTTCCCAAAGCATGATTTATGTTTGTACCCTAGTTCTTATCAAAGATCAAAGTAGGAAGAAAAATGGATGGAAATGATATGGGTTAAATGGACAGATGAAAATTTCATAAGAAGTGTCATGTGAAGGGTATGGGAGATGAGACAAATTTCCCCAAAGTGTAATGGTCCACATAGATAATTGATTATATGCATGATGCCTGTTTCCCAGGTTTTCATCATGGTACTTATCCAAAGTGCCATAAAAATGATTTTCACTACTAGGCGAAATTTTTGATTTTTTTGATTTTTTCTTTTTTGTCACCAAGACGCCTGTTTGCTAGGTTTTCATCAAGGTGACAATTTTTTTGATTTTTTTTTAAAAAATTATATGGACTTGATATTTTAGACGATTGTTGATTTCTCTAAATCCTTTGACGATGTCGATGTAGAGACCGGTGTCATGATGTGCTAATAATGACCTTTATGAAGCAGTTGCCTTGTCAGGATCATAGCACTTGCATACAACTGATTGATGTCATTGTGATCCTTGTTGATACTAGAGTTGGCCTTATCAAAATACACACATCACAATAGAGTGTCATGATAGTCCTTACAATAAAGAGTTGCTGCCAAGATGTGACAAATTCATGAGGTATGTCTTTTGGAATGATTGATGATGGTAGATGTGGAAGTATTGTTTGGATGTTTGGATGACTCACTTTTTATTTTCCAAACTTAGGATGTTGTATGGTGAGTTTGGAATTTTGATTGGGATAACGTTTGGAACCAACACTTTTATATGTCTTGCTTGATAACAATTTTGAAGGAGGTGGAAATTTATTATATGTGGGAGTCCTCTTTTCTTGTGGCTCCACATTTTGATTGACTTTTGAATTTGGAATATTTTCTTTTCTTGATCCATTTTTCTTTGGGATCCATTTTAACTTCATTTGTCCACTTGGATTTTTTTTTGACTCAATGGCCTTTGACATTTGATTTTGAACTTTGGATTTGTAATAGTTTTTTTTTGTTGGTTCCAAATGGAAAGTGTATTCATGTTGGAATGATGGTTTATGGTTTGGATGGAAGGAGTGTCGGCAACAATCTTATGGTAAGAACTAGTCATGGCCCCCATTTTGATGTTTGTATCTGATAAAGTTGCCCCCAACATCGAGGAGGTACTACTAACATCATTAGATTTGGTGATTGAACAATAGCCAAGACCTTGATGTCTAGAATTTTCTTGAAATTGTATTGGTTCTAGAGTTCCTTGCTCATGTAGGCCTAGTCCTTTTCCTTGATACTGCATGATCTGATAGATTCTGTTTGCGATGGGGTATTTTTTGTTTTGGAAACAAGATGAAAACACATCATTGTGTATGTGGAGATCATTACTCAGTATTTTATCATCCGCAAGAAATCTTGCTCTGACAAAGATAAATGATCCTAGTTGATAAGATTTTGTAGCCTTGTTGACATCTTGGATATATTTATGATTGATATCTTTGGCCTAATTTTGTGACATACTAGATTTTCATGGTTCTTCAAAAGATATCGATGCTTCAAAGTCGATGTAGAAACCTTCCTTATGGTCATTATCATAGATTCTAGTGAATTCAACTATAGCTTGATAATTTGCACATATTTCTAGAGTAGGAGACTCTTGCTCTATAGGAAGATCATCTATGCTTCCCGTGGAGTTAAGTGTCTCATTTTTGGAAATGGCGGTGTTCAGAGTTTGGGTAGGATCAACCTCAAATGTTTGATCATGAATGGCATAAAGGTCGATGAGCAGATCATTTTGGATGTCTTGATCAATGGTAGTGTCTTGGTCAAAGATGATTTTTTCTTGGATGACATGATTGGGAATTAGATCTTGATCAAGGATGGGTGTATTTTGGATGTCATGATTATCTAGAAGGACTTCTTGAATGGACTTAAGGATGGGGTCATGTGATGGACTACTTTGATCTTGACATGAAGGTGAAGTTATGATGTCATGCCTTGGGTTTTCCTCTTGACATGTATCCTCAAGTTTAGGAAATGGGATTTGTTTTTGGAGACCATAACAAAATGTATTTTCATGACTAAATGTAGCTTGAAACGAAGTGAATAGGAATGGATTAGTGGATTATGGACTAGGATAGGATGTGGAGACTTGGAATGGGTTGAGGGATGATGGACTAGGATAGGATGAAGAGGCTTGGAATGGAGTACTGGAAGGTTGGTTTCCCTTTTCAAGGTTAGGATAGGGTTGATTAATGGATTTTTTTTGTGGATTAATGTCATGGATTGTGCTAAGGGACTCTTGATAGTGAGGGTAGATGGATGGAGGACTAGATTTTATGGGTTACTGGTAAGAGGGGTAGATGGATGGTTGACTATGGGTTGTTGGTGCTTGGCATTTGGATTCAAGGTATTGTATTTTGAAGTCTATGCATTGTTGGGCTTGACCAATACGGATTAATTAGTATTCAACTTGACTAGCAAGCATATCAAGGTGAATGGAAGACGTGGTGGTGGATGGTATGAAGTCTAAGAGATGTCGATGTAATGGAAGGTATGCACCTATGCTATGTTTTTTTTTGGATTTTTTTTATAAGGATGCGCCTAAGACTAAAATCAAGGAATGGTAGAATGATAATGACCCTATGACCAAAGGATATGATATGCAAGGATGATGATGACCAAAGGATATGAGACTAAGCTATGTTTTTTTTTTTGTTGGATATAAGGGTACAAGATGATCATGCAAGGATGATAATGACTAAAGGAGATTAAATGAGACTAATGGATGCAAAGGATATAAAGGTAGACCAAGATAGTGGATACTAAATGATGCTAAGTGAATGATCATAGGTAGTGGTGAAACTAAGGTTAAAAAGAAATTAAGCTATGTTTTTTTGTTTTGAAGATATAAGAATGTAAAGTGCAAAGTGCAATTTAGGTCCTAGACTAAGGATTGACAATGAGGCTAGAGAGATGAATCTTTAAAATTTAGGATAAAAGGTGGAAACCAAGCTAATATAGGTTCAAGATAATAAGTCCAAATGTCATTGACCTTTGTGATGACCAAGATGATGGATTTGAAAAGGTGAGTCTAAACTAGGACACAAGTTTGAGACCCAAATTTTTGACCAAGATGATAAATACAAACTTTGATAAATTAAAATATGAAGGTCAATGGCAAGTTGGATAAGTAACCAAGGACTGTCCAAAGGCTTGATAATTTTCCTATGTCTGAAATCTAGAAGGTATGTGCAACCTAAGACCTAAGATTAATTATGCAAGGAAAAGGTGACCTAAGGTGCAATCTAAAATGTAATGCAAACTTAAATGAGGATGATGGAATGAACTGGTAAAACTGTACAAATCTAAGGTTTAGATAACAAGATCCTTGTCAAGATAAATTGGTTCAATTTTGAACAATGATTTTTGAATTTTTGGTAATTAGGAAGTTGTGGCTTTGTTTTAAGTAGTTGTGGTTCACAGAATGTTGATTTTGCAATTTTGATGTTTTGACTTGTTTTTTATTTGAATTTTGATTGTTTTTGATGAATTTTGATTGGAAAACACAGAAGACAGTCACAAGCACTTGTTTTGGTTCGGTTTGGATGTGATTTTTTTTTTTAATAAAGCATACATAGACAACAAGCACAAGCCCTATGGTTGGCAAAGACAATATTTGTTGGGTTCCCACTTGGATTTCTCCAATCACTTCTATTCATAGCGGATGACCTAGGAACTTGGTAGTGCTAGCTCCCCTCCATGACACTCACTTCTTAGGAATACCAAGTTTTGAATTCCCTAAGACCATAAGAATCTCAAGAAATTTTCCATCTCTATAATGAATTGTGAAAGTGTGGGACGGCTTTAGAGGTTCGACCTTCTACACCAGCAAATAGAAGGATTTTGGATTTGTACACAAAGTTTTCTAGTAAGGGCATCTGATTCAAGGGGTACTGTGATAAACTCCCTCAAGAGGTATCCCAACCCTTAGAACAAATTATTTTCACATCATAGAGAACTAAGATAATCAGCTTAGGAAAATAAAAATTAAGATTATTAAAGACAATAAATAAACTTGAAATTCCTAATCTAATGATAGAGAACAATGAAGTGCATGAAAGGAAGAAATAAAGAATGATTTAACCATAATCTTCACACCTCCATTGAATTACCTCCATCATCCTTCTCCATTTTTCTTTGAAGCTCCAAGTGCCCTCAGAATTATCTGTATGCACTTAATTAAGCCTATGACAAAGAAAGAGAAAAATATCAAAGTTTCAATCTCACTAGCACAACAGTATGCAAATTCTAGATTTTCTAAGATGATCTCAGATGATAAATGATGATGGTATTTATAGAAAGACAGGTAGAAAACGGACGGTCAAGATTGAAAAGACATTAATTCAATCAATGGTCAAAATTAGACGAGACAACATCAAATAAGATCAAAAGTGAAGAAGCAATAGGAAACTAACTCGCCTTTTCCTTTTCTAATTAAATAATGTTTAATAATTTAATAATGCTTTCTTTCCTCTTCTAATTAAATAATATTTTTATTATTTATTTATGCTTTCTTTCCTCTTCTAATTAAATAATTATTTAATTATTTAATTATGCTTTCTTTCCTCTTCTAATTAAATAATTTTTTTATTATTTAATTATGTTTTCTTTCCTCTTCTAATTAAATAATGCTTTAATTATTTAATTATGCTTTCTTTCCTCTTCTAATTAAATAATTTTTTTATTATTTAATTATGCTTTCTTTCCTCTTCAAACTAATTGATTTTATCAAAAAATCGTTCAAATTCCTCTTTCTTCTTCACTCTCAATCTTCTCTTATCTTGTCTCATTCAATTTCGACCATTGATCAAATTAATGTCTTTTCAATCACGACTGTCCATTTTCCATATGGCTTTCTATAAATAGCATTGTCACTATCATTTTCATCCATCTAGAATTTGCATACTATTGTGCTAGTGAGATTGATACTTTGATATTTTTCTTTGTCTTTGTCATAGGCTAATTAAGTGCATATAGATAATTCTAAGGGTGTTCATTATTTAGTAGCAAAATGGAGGTCATTCAATGGATGCGTGAAGATTATGGTGAAATCATTCTTTATTTCTTCCTTTCATGCACTTCTTTGTTCTTTATCATTAGATTAGGAATTTCAAGTTTATTTGTTGTGCTAAATAATATTAATTCTGACTTTCCTAAGCTACATTTGGTTACTCTGACGTGAATCTTACAATTTTGCAGAGAAATCCATTTGTTTTCTTGTTTGTTTTTGTTGGTTTGCAGGTTACAGCCAAGAATTCGCACAAAATCCCATCATCTTCTTTTGATCACAAAAAATGAGCACATTAAATCTTTAAAAATTATTATCTTTTTTTAGGCCTCATTTTTAGCTTTCTGAAACTTCAAACGGTTTAAAATTTCATTAAGATTTGAGAAAGTTATGGTCATTTTAGTATTTTCTGCTTTTTAATTTTAGTTGTTAAAACCCGCATTTTCTTTTGCCTATAACAATTTTTTTTGTGTAGAATCTTGGAAATATACTTTCTAGGTTTTTAAGGTTTGATTTTTAGCATTCCATGGATTCAAACGGTTTAAAAGTTCGTTAAGTTTTGAGAAAGTTATTGTTGTTATCATTAAAGTTTTTTTTTTGTTACTAATCTCTTGTTTTCAGCATGTGGCACAACTTGGAGGGAGTTCTAAAAAATTTTTATTTTCAAACATAATCATTTTTTCCCTATCATTTCATTTACTTAGTTGGTTTTATCATCACTATCTCATTTTATTTTGCAAACAACTACAAACTTGCATTGCACAGATAAAGATTAAAATAAACATGCATCATCATTCATGAAGGCTAAAATGAACAACAAATTGCATTTCACATTCATGGGTTAAAATGAACTACATTTACATTCATTGGGTTTAAAAAGAACACAACTTGCATCTACACTCATCAAGGCTAAAATGTACTTGCATTTTTCATAGCATTGGACTAAAAACAACCTTGTTTGTTTCATAACAAGAACTTTGTTTTTAAGCAACAAACAAACAACAACTAAAAATTGCATTTCACATCCATGGGTTAAAATGAATTGAATTTACATTCATTGGGTTTAAAAAGAACACAAATTTCATCTATACTCATCAAGGTTAAAATGCACTTGCATTTTTCACAGCATTGGGCTAAAAAGAACCTTGTTTGCTTCATAATAAGTTGGATTAAAATTTACAAGTGTTTGGCATGTTTTATGGTATGGTAGTGATTTCTTAGTGTGTATGCACTTCTCTTGAACTTCACAGTGATCTAGACAATCAAAATCACTTAGGTATTATTGCTTTTCCACCCACACATTTTGGATTTGGGCATTAAAATGAATAATCTTGCAAGTGTGAAGTGAAAGCTTTGTGTATGCACTCTCATCGCACCTTTGTGCGATCTTGGAGATCAAAAAAAAAGTTTTCAATTTTATTTTATTTACTAATTATTAGGGGAGCTACCACCCCACTTCGAAAGGTGGGAAGGACCCAAGCAGTAACGGGCTAAAGCCAAGCTCTTCTGAACCACTATATAAATTTGTGATTGCAAGGAAATTTTGGAATAAACGGGAAGTGGTACGTGATAGCTCTCCCCCAATATATTTATGATGTGAAAATCCCTTGTTCTAAGGGTTGGGATACCTCTTGAGGGAGTTTATCATAGTATCCCCTGAACTAGATTCCCTTACTAGAAACCTTTGTGTAGAAATCCAAAATCATTCTATTTCCTCGTGGAGGAGGTTGAACCTCTAAAGTCGTCCCACACTTTCATGGTTCATTGTAGAGATGGAAAATTTCTTGAGATCCTTGTGGTTTCAGGTAATTTGGAACTTGATATGCCCAAGAAGTGAGTGTCATGGAGGGGATCCAATGTTACCAAGTTCCTAGATCATCCACTCTGAATAGGTGCGATTGGAGAAATCCAAGTGGGAACCCAACGAATATTGTCCTTTCCAACCATAGGGATTGTGATTTTTGTCTATGTGTGCTTTATTTTCAAAACTTTTTCACATCCAAACTAGACCAAAACAAGTGCTTGTGACTGTCTTCTATGTTTTCCAATCAAAATTCATCAAAAATAGTCAAAATTCAAATCAAAACCAAATCAAAACATCAAAATTGAAAAATCAACATTCTATGAACCACAACTACTTAAAACAAAGCCACAACTACTTTATTACCAAAATTTCAAAAATCATTGTCCAAAATTGAACCAATTCATCTTGACAAAGATCTTGCTATCTAAACCTTAGACTTGCAATTTTTTACCAATCCATTCCATCATCCTCATTTAAGATTGCATTGCATTTTAGATTACACCTTAGGTCACCATTTCCTTGCATAATTTATCTTAAACCTTAGGTTGCACATTTCTAGATTTCAGACATAGTAAAATTATCAGCTTTGGATATTCCTTGGTTACTTATCCAACTTTCCATTGACCTCCATCTTTTAATTTATCAAACTTTATATTTATCATCTTGGTCAAAAATTTGGGTCTCAAACTTGTGTCCTAGTTTAGACTCACCTTTTCAAATCCATCATCTTGTTCATCACAAAGTTCAATGATATTTGGACTTCTTGAAACTACAATAGCTTGGTTTCCACCTTTTGTCCTAAATCTTAGAGATTCATCTCTCTAGCCTCGTTATCAATCCTTAGTCTTGGACCTAAATTGCACTTTGTACTTTACATTCTTATATCTTAAAAACAAAAAACATAGCTTAATTTCATTTTAACCTTAGTTTCACCACTACCTTTGATCATTCACTTAGCATCATTTAGTCTCCACTATCTTAGTCTACCTTTGGTATCCTTTGCATCCATTAGTCTCATTTAATCGCATCCTTTAGTCACTATCATCCTTGCATGATCATCTTGCATCCTTATATCCAAAAAATCACAAAAACATAGCTTAGTCTCATATCCTTTGGTCATCATCATCCTTTCATATCATATCCTTCGGTTATAGGGTCATTATCATTCTACCATTCCTTAATTTTAGTCTTAGGTGTATCCTTATTATTAAAAAAATCCAAAAAAAAAAACATAGCATAGGTGCATACCTTCCATTGCATTGGCATCTCTTAGGCTTCATACCATCCACCACCATTTCTTCCATTCACCTTGATATGCTTTCTAGTCAAGTTGAATACCGATTACTCCACATTGATCAAGCCCAACACGCCATAGACTTCAAAAGACAATACCTTGAATCCAAATGCAAAGCATCCACAACCCATAATCAACCATCCATCTATCCCTCTTACCAAAAACCCATAAAATCTAATCCTCCATCCATCTACCCTCACTATTAAGAGTCACTTAGCACAATCCACGGCATTAATCCACAACAAACATCCATTAATCACCCTTATCCTAACCTTGACAAGGGAAACCAACCTCCCACTAGTCCATTCCAAGCCTCTACGTCCTATCCTAGTCCATCATCCCTCAACTCCTTCCAAGTCTCCACATCCTATGCTAGTCCATCATCCACTAATCCATTCCTATTCACTCCATCCCAAGCTACATTTATTCATGAAAATGCATTTTTCTATGGTCTCCAAAAACACATCCCATTGCCTAAACTCAAGGATACATGTCAACAGGAAAACCCAAGGCATGGCATCATAACTTCATCTTCATGTCAAGATCGAAGTAGTCCATCACATGACCCCATCCTTAAGTCCATTCAAGAAGTCCTTCTAGATAATCATGGCATTCAAAATAAACCTATCCATGATCAAGATCCCATTCCAAATCATATTGTCCAAGACAAACCCATCTTTGACCAAGACACTACCATTGATCAAGAAATCCAAAACAATCCACTCATCGACCTTTATGCCATTCATGATCAAACATTTGAATTCAATCCTATCCAAGTATCAAACATATCCATTTCCCAAAATTAGACACTTGCCTCCATGGGACACATCGATGATCTTCCTCTTGAGCAAGAATCTCCTACTCTAGACATATTTGCAAATGATCAAGCTATAGCTGAATTCACTAGACTCTATGATAATGAGCATAAGGAAGGTTTCTACATCGACTTGGAAGCATCGATATATTTTGAAGAACCATCAAAAATAATGTTTCACAAAATCATACCAAAGATATTAATCAGAAATATATCCAACATGTCAATGAAGTTGTGACATTTAATCAACTAGGATCATTTATCTTTGTCAGAGTAGGATTTCTTGCAAAAGAGAAGATTCCAAGTAACAATGTCCACATACACAATGATGGGTTTGCATCTTGTTTTCAAAATGACAAATACTCCATCGCAAACAGAATCTATTAGAGCATGCAGTATCAAGGAAAAGGATTAGGTATACATGAGCAAGGCATTTGAGAACCAATAGAGTTTCAATAAAATCGTAGACATCAAGGTCTTGTTTATGTTTTAATCGACAAATCAAATGATGTTAGTGATACCTCCACGATATTGGGGGAAACTTTATCTAATACAAACATCAAAATGGGTTTCATGAGTAGTTCTTACCATAAGGTTGTTGCCAACACTCCTTCCATCCACACCATAAACCATCATTCCAACATGAATAAACCTTCCATTTGGAACCAACAAAAAGGAAATTATTACAAATCCAAAGTTCAAAATTAAATGCCAAAGACCATTAAATCAATCAAAAACCCAAGTGGACAAATAAAGTTAAAATAGATCCCAGATCAAGCAAAGAAAATATTCTAAATCCAAAAGCCAATCAAGATGTAGAGCAACAAGAAAAGAGGATTCCCGCATATAAAAAATCTCCACCTCCATCAAAATGGTCATCAAGAAAGGAATCTAAAAGTGTTGGTTCCAAACGCTATCCCAATCAAAAATCCAAACTCCGCCATCCAACATCCCAAGTTTGGAAAATAAAAAGTGATTCATCCAAACATCCAAACAATCCTTACACATCTACCATCATCCATCATTCCAAAAGACATACCTCATGAATCCATCGTATCTTGGCAGCAACTCTTTTTTGTAAGGACTCTCATGGCACTCTATCTTGATGTACATATTCTGATAAGGCCAACTCTAGTATCCACAAGAATCACAATGACATCAATCAGTTGTATGCAAGTGTTATGATCCTAACATGGAAAGTACTTCATAAAGGTCAGTATTAGCATATCATGGCACTAGTCTCTACATCAGAACCATCAGTGGATTCAGAATATTAAGTGATCAGCTAAAATAGCAAAACCATCTAGAAATATCAAGTCTTGAAAAACAATACAAAAAAATGAGAAAAGGTCCTAAAAAATACAAAAAATGAGAAAAAGTCCTAAAAAAAATTGTTACCTTGATGAAAACCTGGCAAATAGGAATCTTGGTAACAACAAAAAAATAAAAAAATTGTCCAATAGTGAAAACCATTTTTATGGCGCTTTGGATAAGTACCATGATGAAAACCTGGCAAACATGCATCATGTGTAGAATCAATTATTATGTGGACAATTACACTTGGGGGTAAGTTGTCTCATCTCCCATGCCTTCCTCATGAAATTTCCATCTATCCATTTAACCCATATCATTTCCATCCATTTTTCCACCTACTTTGATCTTCATAAGAACTAGGGTACAAACATAAATCATTCTTTGGGAAAAATCTTCACATGTCTATCCTTTGGTCATACACTATCCATGAAGTATCATGCCATTGCCTTAATAGAATTATCCACACCCATACCTCAAAGAAAACAAATCATCCCTATGCAAAATTGTCCTTGGAGACCAAATGCTAATTCTTCTAACCCATAATCCTCATATCTCCAATCTTTTACCAAAGCCACCCATCATCTTTTCATACCTATCGCCTATCTTGGTTTTCCATTGTCAATGGTCTAAGAATCCTCCATCATCCCATCTAGTCCTAAACACATCATTCCAAATGCAACTAGCCTAATCCATACAATCTTGCTAGGAATCCTAACACATCATCCAAAACATTCCTTGGCTTTGTTTCTCACTTTGCTAAAACTCTTGATCCTTTAGTCACATTATCGTCATTCTCATGTTGTTTTGGGATGCGTCCTTCCCACTTCAAACAATGTCATCATCATCATCATCATCACTTGTCAATTGTTTTTCAGCTTGATTAGGAGCAAGATCATGGTTGTCCTTGGATTCTTGTGTATAGGCATCAATCGCATGCATTTGTCACGATCCTCATAAAACATCAAAAAGACAAAAAAATAAAAACATCCAAAATAGACAAAAAATTCTAAACATTCAGAAAAAGAAAAAGAAATCAAATAAAACTTCAAAAATCAAAACATTCAGAAACAGACAAAAAAATCAAATATTCCAAAAAAAATCAAAATATGTGAAAAACCCAAAAATATTCAGATATCTTTCAAAATCCCAAAAATAGAGTTAGAGTCAGTCATGTTAGTCTCTGTCATTGTCAAACTACATTGCCTCTGGTACTGGGCGTAGGCAAGGCCATCTGTCAGTGTGCCTCTGGCATTAGGTCAATCCTTTAGGTGTTGTCTAATAAAATCATCATTCAGTCCTTTGTCATTGAAACAAAGTCAACGATCATGTCGACCTATGAGGTCTTTGCACATTGCTACATAGGCAAGGTCATCTATCAATGAGCCCCTGAGGCCTCCTAGGTTAGTCTTTTAGGGTTCGTCAGGTCACTCAAAATAAATCGAACACTATCAATTCAAACGTGACATCATCATCTAAACTTCAAAATCAAATCCTGCATAAACCAGACAAGCAAGCCAACAAGTCTCCAAGTCAAAACAGTCATTTGTCAAATCAATCAAACTAGTCAAATCGATCAAAACTAATGGTCTTATATAGGATGTGTCCTTAAAATCAGACCTTGTCACTATCATACTTTGTCATTTGCCTTATATAGGTAGTTGCATGATCGAAACTAGACTAGATGTCTTATATGACATGTTTCTTCTCTTGAAACTAGGCCTTGTCAAAATAGTAAACCCGTCACTCATGTCATCCCTTAACACATTGGCAAACACTTATTGGTAGATAATATGAATGATTATTGATCTTGTTGGTCTATTTTGTCTTATTTTTTGGATTTACTTCGATCATGTTACTAGCCACCTCAAGGATGTCCCATTAAGGATTTAGAGGAGCGATGATGTCTCATGAATCATCTTTTATTTGATTAATTTTTGCAGTTTGTCTTGACAAAAATATTGGGGCAACATGACCCTTAGTATGAGTTAGGGCATTCCTTATCTATGACTGTCTATTTTACAAATGGATGACCTTGCACACCTTGGTCTATGTCATACCATGGTGTTTGTTGTCCATTTGTCATATTTTACTGCCCAATGATGATTAAATACACAAGCCTTGCATAGCAAAATATATATCTATAAATTATTTCAACTAGCACTATCTCAACATCCATGTCTTCCATGCTAGCATCCATGTCTTCTATCTTAACATTCATCTTTTTTGCTCTAACATTTCTTCTATTTTCCCTTATTCTCTTGTCTTTCATCTTCCAATCCTCTCATTGCTTTTGAGAGCACACTCATGTTCTTTGAGCCCACATGTCCTCTCGAAGGGGCATACCACTACCTCCTCGTCATTCTTCCTTACACTAAGACATATCTTTTTCTTTGACACAATGCAATAAACTCCATTGTATCAAAGAGGGGAAAATGTAGACACTGAAAAATGTCCTAAACATACTAACACCATTTTTCCATTATCTAGGGTCATACTTCTTCTATTAATTAAATAATCCTTAATTATTTAATTAGTTCATTTAATTTATTTCACCATTAATCTTGATTAATCAAATAAATTATATTTATTTAATTACATCACTAATGTCTTTCCTCTATAATTAAATAAACTTTCTTTATTTAATTATTTCCACTTTCCACTATAATTAAATAATTATAGTAATTATTTAATTATACTGTTAACTTTTCTATCACAAATTAATTAAATCTTATTTAATTAATGACTTATCTTTTTCCTCACTTTTTGGAATTAAATTTCTAGTAAATCAAAAAAGAAAAGCTAACTCGCCTTTTCCTCTTCTAATTAAATAATAATTTTTATTATTTAATTATGTTTTCTTTCCTCTTCTAATTAAATAATGTTTGTATTATTTAATTATGCTTCTTTCATCTTCAAACTAATTGATTTTATTGAAAAATCGTTCAATTTCCTCTTTCTTCTTCACTCTCAATCTTATCTTATCTCGTCTCATTCAATTTTGTCCATTTGATCAAATTAATGTCTTCAATCATGACCATCCATTTTCCATCTGGCTCTCTATGAATAGCATTGTCACTATCATTTTCATCCATCTAGAATTTTCATACTATTGTACTAGTAAGATTGAAACTTTGATATTTTGCTATGTTTTTGTCATAGGCTAATTAAGTGCATTCAGATATTCTGAGGGTATTGATTATTTAGTAGCAAAATGGAGAAGGATGATGGAGGTCATTCAATGGAGGCATAAATATTATGGTGAAATCATTCTTTATTTCTTCCTTTCATGCACTTCTTTGTTCTCTATCATTAGATTAGTAATTTTCAAGTTTATTTGTTGTGTTGAATAATCTTAATTCTGATTTTCCTAAGCTATAGCTATATCTATGAAAAGGTCCTTGAGACTTTCTATCATCTTCTTATAAGGAGTGAGTTTTTCATACTTAGTTTGATATTTTTCATTGACTTGGTTAATAACCAGTTGTGAGTCTCCATAGACTTTCATTTCTTGTATCTACCATTGAACTACTATCCTTAGACCTATGATTAGGGCTTTGTACTTAGCAATGTTGTTAGTACATGGAAATGATAGCCTTTATGACTTTGGGATGCAATCACCTTGAGGGGTGATAAAAAGGATGTTTGACCCTAATCCATGTTGGGTGAATGATTCGTCAAAGTACATCTTCCACTGATTGGTTAGATTGATAAGGAACACGGATTCATCAAGGAATTTAGATATTAATGGGTTCTCTACATAGATAGGTGACTCTACTAGTTGCTCTATGATCACTTTTCCCTTGATTTCCTTGTGTTCCACGTACTCCATGTCAAATTGAGTTAAGATCATTACCCATTTGGCCATTCTCCCAGTGAGAGTTTCTTTGGATAACAAATATTTTAATGGGTTAATCTTTGCAATGAGCTTTACTTGATGTGATAGCATGTAATGTCTAAATTTTTTGGAAGAAAAAACTACTGCTAGGCATGCTTTTTTATCTTCATCATGTTTTTCTAGAAGAGAACCTAGTGCTGAGGATGTTGTTGAGATATACAGGATCAATGGTTTGTTTGGTATCGACGGCATGAGTACTGGAGGTGTCAATAGGTAATATTTTATCTACTAGAAATATTTATCACACTTCTCATCCCATTTGTAAGTTATTCCTTTATGGAGAAGATGTGAAAAAGGGTGGATTTTATCTAATAGTTGCACTACGAACCTTCAGATGGACTACAATCTTCTTTGTAACCCTCTCACTTGCTTTATTCTTTGTGGTGGTTCCATGTCGAGGATGGATTTTACTTTTGTTGGATCAATTTCTATTCCTTTGTGATATGATATAGCCAAAAAAATTCTCTGATGTAACCCCAAAGACACACTTTTTTGGATTCAGATGTACCTTGTACTCTTTGAGCCTATCAAAGATGGGTCCTAAGACTTATATGTGCTCATTCCTTTTCTTTGATTTTTCTAAAATATCATCCACATAATCTTTGATTGTTTTGTGGATCATGTCATGAAAGATGAGGTTCATTACTCTTTAATAGGTTTCTCCTACATTTTTTAACCCAAATGGCATCATGTTCCAGCAATATGTTCCGCATGGACAAGTGAATGTAGTCTTGTGTTGATCCTCCTTGGCAATAATGATTTGATTGTAGCTTGAAAAATCATCCATGGGTGATATCATTTCATGCCTAGCTATTAATTCCACAATGAGGTCGATGTTTGGAAGAGGGAAATCATCCTTCGAGCATGCCTTATTTAATTATTTGAAATTTGTGCATATTCTAACACGCCTAGTGGGTTTAGAGACTGGAACCAAGTTTGAAACCCACTCAAGATAATCTATCATTCAGATGAATCCAATGTCAAGAAGCTTTCCTAACTCGAGTTTCACCAAGAGTGCTATCTGAGGGTTACATCTTCCTTAACTTTTGCTTCACTGGCTTGGCTTCAGGATAAATTGCTAAGTGATGCACAACCACTTCTGGATCGAGCCCTAGCATATCAGTGTATGACCATGTGCAAAGTTAGCTCTTCACTCTTTTAGGAATGATTCTAGGTTTTTATGTTCTTCATCCAAAAAAGATTCAGCGTAGAACATGATCTTGGGTGCATCTTTTGTTCCCACATTGACTACGATGGCTTTTTTTGCTAGCATGGCTGACTTTTTTGTATGCATCACACTAAGGGGGAGATTGAATCCTTCACCCTTGGGCACCTCAGAGAGGTTTTCACCCTTGGATACATCCTTTTTTTTTACTATTTTAGGATCAAAAAGTGCCACAGTGTGGTTTTCACTTAGAGATCTGCATGTTAGTTGTATTTCATCAATTTTACAACTAAAGGATTCAATCGTCTCCCCATAGTACGATCCTATGTCTAGATCTATGTCAAAACCTACTTTGTGATCTACCCATGGTAATTTGTCACAAAGTCCCATGAATTATTAGATTGCTTCATCATTTTTGAATAAATCTAGAATTGGTGGTCCTTGATGGTCCATGTTAATGAGTTGTGGGTATACTAGGCATATTTTAGTCGATTGATTTCTCAGAGAAAACAATTTTATGGATATCATGAAGAAGGGGTTATTCTCAAATAGTTCAACAACATCAAGGAGAAATTCATCTAAGGTTGTATCACGCAATGTAGGTAACCAAGAGTGAGCCTCAACTCATTTAGCGGAAGTACCTTTTCCAATAAGGGTGACCTTAATAGTAGTGCAACATAGGCCAAGATTCTTTAGTCATTTCTTAGGAATGATGGGTTCTAGCAAACCATTATCATTTTTTCCTAACTTCTCATTCTTTTATAGCCCTGTCCCTTCATTATTTTTAAGAATTTGTTATCTTCTATGGGAAGAACAGGGATAGGTCATTCATCTTGATAGAGGAGTTTAGAGACATCTTCCTCATTGATATCTTCTTGGTTCAAATCCCTCCACCTGGTGAAGGTAGTAGCTTCCATCTTGATATTTTCGGGCTCTTTGTTGCTAGATGTGGGTTTCCTATGGGATTGAGGAGAAAGAGGTAGTTCTCCCAAGACAAAGGTATTCTTCATTAGCTTATAGTTTCCACAACCATCATCTTGGATCACAACTTTCATATCAAGAATGTTATGCACAATAGGTGTTTTCATTTATGAGGTCGATGCAAGGGATGATGGGTCAACAAATGAAGCAAACGATGTAGGCCCTTCATCATTCTTGGGTATTTGAGGAATCTTATAGAACTTGGCCTCAAGATTCTTGCAGTAGTAAAAAAATTCAGGATCTCCATGGATGGTAATTTCTCTGCCCTCAAAAGGAAAACTTATGCACTAATGGTAGGTCAAGGCAATAGCTTTTAAGGCATGGATCCATGGTCAGCCAATTAATATGTTGTAGGGAAGATCAAGGTCTAGCATTTGGCATGTAGTTTCTACAATGATGGGTCCCACTTGGATAGGTAGTGCAATGATTCCTTGTGATACCCGCTCTTGGTCGTCATATGCTTTGATGGTGGTACTCTTTTCTTTCTCAATAGTGTCCTCTGAATAGCCCAAGTTCTTGATTAAATCAAGGGTACAAATGTTCAAACCAACACCTCCATCTACTAAGACTCTTTTGACCTTATTCTTATGAATGACAACCTCAAGGTGTAAAGCATGGTTATGAGATGGTTGTGATGGTAGGCCTTTTTCTGAGAAGGTAAGGAGATGATTAATGATATGTATCAATATCCTCAGGGATGGATGACTTTGATAAATATTTCTCTATGATTTCTCTATGTGGGCGATAGCCTTAATAGTTCCAAGATTGAAATCTATGTGGGAGTATTCTTAAACTCATCTAGGAAATTGTACTTGCTAGGATTTGATGCTGGCAAAGTAGGTTGTGCCCTAGATTGAGCTAGCACTCCTTGGATGGTGACTCTACCATGGCTTGTGGTAACTCCACACTCTATACTAGTCCCTTTGATAGTGACAATGGTAATGACTCTATCACAGGAAGCAACCATGTTGGAATAGGTATGTTGCATGTTTGTGTAATCCTTAGCTTTTCTAGTATTGTTCACTTTTTTATTATCTGGCATCAAGTTCTTGTATATCTTAAGATCCTAATTCCCATCTAGTACCTCAACAATTATGGTGTAGTTGTTTATAAGGTCTTGGATAATATTTTTGAGCCTCATGCAGTTTTTTGTTTGGTGTCCTTTGATTTTTTGAAAGTCACAAAGGTTGTTCTTGTTGTACCAGGATGGTTTCTCTTGTGGTTCTTGGTAGTTTTCAAATTTGGTAAGTGTTATCAGGTTTCACTCTACTAAATTCTTCATGATGGTCTCAATGGGTTTTGATAACTGTGTGTATGTACATTTAGGATAGTTGTTCTTGTTAGGGGTTCGTCTTTGTTGTGTTTCAGTATTGTTGATCTGATTGTTCTGAAGAGGTGTCATTTGTTGCACAGTTGGTTGAATGTTAGCAACTTGATTTTTGTTTGGCCTAGGAGCACTTAGGACCACCTTATTGTCTACCACGCCATCATTTGTTATATTTTTTTTCTTAGCCCAGACACGAGGCTTATTGTTTGAACTAGTGGATGGATGGTTGTGAGCTTGAGTATTTCCTTATGAGATTAGAGCTCTCTCAATGTTAAGGATTCTAGGGACAAGCTCATCATAGGATGTGATGCACTACATTTTCAAGTGGAAGGATATCTGGATCTATATTTTTTATTATTATCCCTACTTGTTGTTAATCGGGAAGAGGACACTTGCTCTTACTATCTCTTTCTCTCCACCGTTGGAAGAAATTAGTGAAAGACTCTCCTTTGTTTTGTCTAAGAGTATACAATTATTCTAGACTTACATCCATGTCAAGATTGAAGGAGAATTGATCGACGAATTTATCGGTGATTTCTTGAAAAAAATTAATACCAAGAGGCAGTTGAGAAAACCAATCCATGGTAGGACCTATTAAACTTCAAGGGAAGAGGCACATTAAATAAGAATCATTGTAGGCTACCTCCATACACATGACATTGAACTCTTTGATATGGTCCACATGACTTCCTCTCCCTTTGTATTTATCGAATTTGGGGATTTCAAAGTTGGGAGGGAATGGTACCATTGTGATGTTTCAATCAATAGATATGGACATAAGTTTTGTGTATGGGGTTTCTTTGCCTTTCTCATCTAAAGATCCTGCATTTCTTGGGATGGCGCCTTAAGTTGGGATGCTAGATCATCTTATGGGTTTGATGGAGGAACATACGTTGTGTATTATGGGAGGGTGGATGGATTATATGTGGGATTCTAATACAATAAAGTTTTGTATGGTGTATATGGTGGTTTGATATTCTGTGAAGGTGATTAAGGTGTTGATGTATATATTCCTAACACGTTTGTATTGATGATGTTTTGTTGAGGATTATAGTAAGAACTTTGTTGTTGTTGTTGGTCAGCATATTGTTGAGCTAGTAAGGCTTGTTGTTTTTGTTGAGCCACAAGGGCTGCTTGTTGGGCTTCTTGTTGTTGTGCCACTAGGGCTTGCTATTGGACCTGTTGTTGTTGTTTTTGCTAAGGTTGTTTGATGGGCTTGATGTTTTCGTTGTGTTGCTAAGGCTGCTTGATGGGCTTGATGTTGTTGTTGTGCTAAGGTTGCTTGTTGTTGTTGTTGTTGTGTTGCTTGTTGTTGTTGATGTTGTTGTTGTGCTACTAGGGCTACTTGTTGGTGTTGTTGTTGTTTTATGGCTTGTTGATAATCTTGTTGTGCTTTTTGTAAAGCTAATGCACTTGCTTGCAATGTGGGATCGGGTGTTTGTTGGGACATTTTTGATGGATTGTGGGTGTTGATGTTTTGAGTGGGTGCAGATTGGTGATGAGAGGTTGGTGGTTCCCTTGGTTTAACATTCCTTGGAAGATGGTGGATTGAGATGGAGGAACGTAAGTTTGAGGTCCCATTTGATTTTGCATGGTGAAGGGGACCATGGGGAAATATGAGGATGGTGTCATTATATTTTGTGATGGTAATGATATAATAGGACCTTGATTCCATTGATTGAAAAGGTTCCCTCATCCAATATCATGATAATTTCTTTGTGCTAGGGATTTGGACAAAGTATTAGCTGGGTTGATTGGATTTGTCACCGAGGGATTGTTTTGATTTGGGTTGATGATGGATGGGATGGACGTGTGTTTTAAAACCAATGGTGTAGATGAACTTGTTGGGGGATTGGAAAAAGATGTTCCTATTTGTGTTGAGGGTTGATTTTGCATTATGGTGTTGGCATGCGCTTGTGGGTCGATTTGAGACACTTGGTCCACACTTCCTTGTAGGATGTTGGGCACATTTATGGTACTTGTGGGGATGGATGAAGATGGGTACCCTCAATATGTTGATATTTTTGTGGATTAATGAAGTGTAAGTGGTTGATGTTGATGTTGGGGGTGTTTGAGAATGGTAGAAGTGCCAAATGTTGGTGTCCAAGTAGTGGATGGATTGGTGTTGAGAGTACCTACTGGTGTATTGCTTTCAAATGGAAGAGTTATACCAAAGTCCTTGGTAAGACTAGTTGCAAGGCTAGGAGTGGATATTTGATTTATCCCTAGTAATGGAGTTATTAAGCCTTGTGTTAAAGGTTGCACAACAAAAGATGGGGAACTGGAGAAAAAAAATTTAAGGCTTGGCATTCTTGTTTTTACTCCATGATTTCTTCCTTAGTAAGTCCAAATGGGTTGTTTGTAACATCTTCAACCTCATGCAGTCTTGATGGAGATGAGGGTTGTTGTGGTGGGGTAACTTGACTTCTTGGATCGAATTCTAAAGGATTGGGATCACTTGAGGTGAATGTGACTTTGGTTTTCTCCATGATTCTCTTGTCTTGTGATCTTGTCTTTACCATAAATTTTGGGTCACCTATGGGAGAGTTTTGTTGAGATTTGTAATGTTTGAACTCTCTAGTTGACTCAAATATAAGTTAAAGGGATTCTCTTAGTCTTTTGGGAGCAATGATGATAATGGGGGATGATGTGTAAAGTGATTTTTGAAAAAAATTTGGGACAACACTTTTGACTTGAGTTTGATGTTTTGATGTTAAGATAATGGATGTTTATGAACTTGGAAATCTTTAGGGTAGACTCATGACCTTCAAGATAAACTAGTTCAAAGATGATAACTCAACTAATTACATGGAAAAGGATACATTTCACATGAAAAGTAGCTAAGTTAGGGGTTGGTTTGATAGATGTTTAAGTCAAAAAGTGTTGGTGCATTCAAAAATTTGCAAAGTTTGGTGAAGGTGAAGGATGAATTTTGATAAAGAGGTGGATGAAATGTTTGACCCAATGTTGACCTAAAGTGAACCTTTTTTTGATAAGACCAAGGTAGTGAGAAACATGCTAGATCTCTAAAGTTTGTAAATCCTAAAGACCCAATGTTTTAGATAGGTTCATTATCACAAAAAAGACCTGGGCTTTGACTGAAAAGGAATATATACAAGTTTGGATTGTTCCTTGAAATATGTTTATAGAATTTGAATACAATCTTGGTTCTATTTTGGTGAAGTGTTGAAAGCTATTTTTTGAGAGCTTTTGGAGTAAGACACCTGAGTTTAAAATGAGGACCTGTAGACCTTCTCTTCGGAATTCTGATTTTATGTGAGATCATTTAGAGAATTCTAAGTTAAGATCATGAAAAAGAAGATATTTATTTCCATGTGGGTGGTGGTAATATGGGCCTTCCAGCCTCAATATCGTTTTTTTCCTCTTCTTCGTCTAAGATATTTATTGTGTTTCTCCACTGAGTTGGTGTTGCTTTTGTTTCAAAAGAAAATCTTCTCAAACTACCAATTATATCAGTTTGTTCACCTTCAATGAGTTCAAAGTTTGGTTGAATAATAGTGAGTGTAAGATCAGATGTTCAATGGGAGCAATCGATCTCCAAATGGTCATGTGGGGTTCAATTTTGTCAAGTTATCTTGCTTAAGTGAGTTTTTTTACCACAAACACTTGTCTTGGTTATGTTTTCAAACTAAATGTCTATGTCAAAAACATCATAAATTTCACAATGTCAATTTTTTGAAAAGGATGAAGTTCAAGCCATAGTTGCTTATGTTGACTTTGGAAAGTATGGATTGATATTTTAATCAAGATATCTAAGGATAGAAATACTTAAGACAAGCATTAATATCAAGGCTATTTCAAAAGGGTATCCATACTTTAGACCAAAGGGTTTGAAATTTGTTGTTTGCAACATTGTGGAACCAAGAAAAGTATTAAAGTGACTCACAATCATTTACCACAGGTAGGTTGAAATGGCCATACTTATTGAGTCCCCACTCAAATTTCTCCAAACACTAGGACAATGTGAAAAGTTAGAGATTTGGCGGCATTGGCTCCCCTCCATGGCACACACTTCTCAAGACCACTAACTCTCAAAATCCTAAAATCCAAAGATCCAAAGGATTTTTTTGTTTCAAAAATGAATAGTACAAATTTGGGGCAGCTTTAGAATGAATGTTCTTGCACCAACAAGCATTAAGGATTTTTGGTAACTAAACAATTTGGTTCTTAGTAACAAACTGAGAACACCCAGTTGTATACACACTCGCTTTGCCACTTAAGGATCTTACTACTGTTCCCATTCCACTTAATGCATGGTACTAGGTGTAGTATGTTATACCATCCAGGATAGAAGGTACTTTCTCATGATTTCCTAACCTTTAATATAGCCCTCTGGTAAACGTGCTTGCAAGAAATTTCCTATGAGTTTCCCATTGTAGGGTGTGTCTCATAGTAAGTCCTCTCTTAATGGTAACACAAATCATAAAGGTGTACTTAAGTATTTCTCTTCACAAGATCGCACAAAGCGCAAGGGGATTGGATACGTACTATAAGTGCACACAAACAATAAAGTAGACTTGGAGTGTTTCTCTTCACCCAAGATCGCACAAAGCACAAGGGGATTGGATACGCACTAAAAAGTGTGTCAAAACAAAGCAAGAACTCATTCAGTTTAACCTCTAAATCTAAGATGAATTTATTTTATGCACCAAATGAAACGTAAGTTGTCTTGTTCAATTTTAAACCCAAAATACAATAATGAAATGAGGGCTCAATTTTAGTCTCGTTTGAGCGTTCTTTTAAACCCAAATGAAAATTAATGTGGTCCTAAAGAATAAAATGAAAAGCATATGAAATTGGTTATAATTTCCCCAAAAGCATCAAGACACTTGTTACAATTATAAGATTCAAAGATGAGAATGCTTCTTCACTTTACATTTTTATCATCCAACCTGCAAAACCCAATTAGCCTAAAAACTAGGACATCGTTAGAGGCATATTAGTGATCAAATAAAGTAAAAAAATTAATACACATGTTGAAAATCAATCATCATTTTGCTTACTAGATTAGGGCTTTGTTGTTCACAATAGTGTCACTCTGGTGAACTAGGGTGTCACTTTGGTGAATTTGGGTGTCGCTCTGTAGAAAACAAGTGACAACAATAGCATCGCTATTTAGGGAGCGTCATCATTTATAAATCTTTGATACCTCTAAAAGTATTTGGTTTAATCTGCATCAAGATATTAAATAGGAATCGCTATTTTTTATCACAATAGCGTCACTGTATGGTGATGCCCAGCAAAGGCATCGCTGAAATTTTTTTAGGCGCCACTGTAGCCTACAAAAGTTAGAAAGAATAGAATTTGAAATAGAAATTGATTAAATTTGATCGGTTTTTCCCTCCTTCTAATGCCAAAATGTGATCGACAGATTAGTATGGGCTGATTATGGTTGATCCATGGAGAATCAAAGCATAACGAAGCCACTTACGTCAATCTCAACATGATCAATCAAATAGAAATTAAACTAAACATTTATCAAAACTAAGCATTCTAAACTACAAAAGCTTTAAAATGTCTACTCTAATCCATCTATAACTTATCCCATTATGGGATTGGTGTTGCATTGATTTGGAACGACAACCCCTTCCCAATCCTGTGCATAAATGAGCTTGTTCCAGTTAATTTTATTAAAGAAAAATGATGGAACGATTGTGAGATGCATATGAAAACATTATTTTAATCTAAATGAGCATGATGCAAGCTAATCTAACATGATTTTATGCTAAAATGATGAAGATATGCAAAAGCTAAGCTAATCTAAATGGATTCTAAGCTAAAAGATTCAAACCTTAATAAATAAACAAGCTAAATGTATGCATTATGTGATCATGGAATCCATTAATGGAAGATAAAGCTAATTAATGCAAGTAAAATGAACTAAACGATACTAAATATGAGTGTGAGTGTGAGTGATTTCAACAGCATAAGTTTTCTTTTTGAAAGATGGACCCATTTGTCTCCAAATAGTGACCTATTTATAGGAGGACAAATGATAAATGGAGGGTTGAGATCAAAAAATCTAATCAATGGTCAAGGATGGAAGAAGTTGGAAGCATGGATCATGGATTCCCATCAAGGGTTGAAAATGCAAGATGAGATTTAATCAAGGGATTACATTTAATCCAAATAAACACACTTTAAACTTGCACGAGAGGTCATAAGTTAACTTGTACAAGAGGTCACAAGTTAACTTGCACATGAAGTTAAGTAAGTTTGTTAGAAAAGGAATATTCCTTAGAATATCCTCATGGGTGAAGAAAATAGTTAATTAGTTAATTAAAAAAAAATTAATTATGCAAAAGGGGAAAGAATATTCCATGGGAATATTCCTTTTGGAGGAATGTGAAAAGGAGGAATATTCCCTTGCAATTGGGGGGATTAGATTAGTTAAGATAATTGATAATTAAATAATGTTAATTATGTAATTAGGGGAATTTCATGATGTTCAATAAATAAAGTGATTTAATGAAGAGGGGGAAAGTGGAATGATATTTAATTAAATAACTTGGGGTTATTTAATTAAATAAGAGGACTTTAGGGATTAAATTAAATAATTTGATTTATTTAATTTAATAAGACAAAATGTTAGCACGAAAGGGGGTGAATTAACCTGATTAAATAAATTAGGTTAATAGATCCAAATGACATAATTAATTAAATAGCTAGGATAATTTAATCAATTAACCAAAAAGAGGATGAGTTTGAGGAGGAAACAGTGTTAGTATACCTTATTCGAGTGTATGGTATTATTCAAGACATTTTTCAGCGTCTACACCTAGAGATCTCAATGTAAAGAATGCAAAGGAGAAAGAGATCTTACAATAGGGTTGTCCTAGGGTCTTAATATAAACTAATGAGGGGTTCACCATCAAGCTAGGGATTGGAAAGACAAATGAAATGCAAGATGTAATGCTTAAACCTAGTGCAATGCAATCTTTCACTAAATAACCTAAAATTGCATGTAAAATAGAACAAAAAGCTAGGAGATGAAAAGTGTGCACCTAGAAACCTGAAGAAGACTAAATGCAAATCTGAAATGTTCAAAACACTCAAATTTTGGCCTAGTGGGACTCATACGCTAGTCTGGGTGTATGAGTCCCAGATCTGGGTTTCTATGTAGGTGTTGGTTTCTAGAAAAAGGGTATCTGGAACTGCAAAGATCTAGAAAAATGCCTGTAGTGGGACTCATATGCCACTTTTGGTGTATCAGTCTCATTTCGCTTTTTTGGGAATTCAAAGTTTAGATCTATACTCCAATCTTTTCTCTTTCCCTCCAAATTGATTTCTAGATTTAAATCTACGAAAAGACCTGCAAAACAAAATATAGACTTGATTTGCTTATGGGGGGTTTGCCTCAGTCAAACCCCTAGTTTGGTAGTTAAACCTTGACAGGAATAATGAAATATGAATTTCAATAGGAATGTAAATCCTAATCTTAAGTGTATCTAAGATTAGGAAATCTTAAATGCAATGCAACCCTATTCTAATGTGCTAGAATAAGATGCATGAATGAAACATGAAGATGAATGAATCACTTTAAGGGATCTCTAATCAGCCCAAATGAGCCTTAATGATTCTTTTACCTTCCTTAGGTTGAATTTAGAGTGATAATGGAGGATGGAATCACTTTAGAATCAATTCATTGGGCTTGGCTTGATGGCTAGTTGCATCTCCCCAACCTAGAATCCATCATGATTCACCATAGACAACCATGATCAACCCTTGAGAATGCTATATCTTGAATGAAAGTGAGATTGAAGACCTGCAAAAACACATTAATGTTGCTCCAAAACTTCAACTTTGCTTGCTTTTGAAACTTGAATGCTCTTGTGAAAGAATGCTTGAAGATTTTTGAATACTTGGATCTTGAAATTGCTCTAAAAAATGTTTGCTTATCTTGAAAACTGACTTAGAAACTTGCTTATATAGGCATTTACACCTAATTTACTATTATTCAAATCTCAAAAGCTGACATCAACCAAAATTTTGAATTAAAAAGTTGATTTTCCCACTCAAACCCTAAAAAAAGCCCCAAATGGGACTCATACACCACCTTTAGCATATGGGTCCCACCT
The DNA here is from genome assembly GCA_007115665.2 of Sequoiadendron giganteum. Lineage (NCBI taxonomy): Eukaryota > Viridiplantae > Streptophyta > Pinopsida > Cupressales > Cupressaceae > Sequoiadendron > Sequoiadendron giganteum. Next base: position 517,353,288 of record CM021102.1, read on the forward strand.
AGGGGGACTTATATGCAAAAAGTGGTGTATGAATCCCACCCTATATTTTTGAGGTGGGTTGTTATAATGTTTTATGATTTTGATGATTTTGTCAGGTTTTTAGTTGAAATAAACCTCAAGATCCAAAATAATGGGTCCCAATGGCCTATTAATAATGATTTAAAGGGTAATTAATGCAAGGGTACTAAAATAGGTCCAAATTAAATGATATATTTCCCTATCTCCAAGAAGGGAGTACAATTTCCATCATTATAGTATAATCGGCATAGAGGCCAAAAATTTACAAAAATTCAAAGTTACCAAAATTGATATAATAAATTATATTTTTTTGTTTCTCAAGCCTTCTAGATGCAATGGTGGTATCCTTTTGGCTCCACGACACTCCATTGATAGGTATATGTGTGGGAGTCACCTCGATGTGGGAAGGAACATTCTTGGAGAATGTCAAGATTAAAGAGCATGAAACAAACTTCCACAAGTAAAAATAATAAGCACAATAGTATGTTCATCAATATGATATGAAGAGTGTAAATATACAATGATCAAACTTGCATATATAGGCAAGGATGAGGAATTAGGAAGGTAGGACTAAACAAATAACTAACCCTTTAAATGTGCAACACTTGTGAGCTCACTTGGCAAGTGTGTGAGAAAGTGGAAAGTGTGCATGAAACATGTGTCTCAAGTGATGAGGACACATGTCTCAATGTTATGAAGTGAAATAAATGCATAATAAACCTAAGTAAACTTAATATATGAGTGTGAATAGGTCAATCCTAGAAAGGTGGTTAACTAACTAGGTAAATAATGGCTCTATTTACACTAACAAATATTAGTAAGATGGAGAAATAATCGATGATTCATGCTTTCTTATATATTTATTGGACCTCTTCTCATAATTTTTGTGAAGCTCCAACTATTAATACAATCAAATGATATACACATTTATATAAAACATAAAATATAAAATTACATAAGTGAATAGTCACTTATTACAGGCCACTGATCCACCTCAATAATTTGCTACTTATTCTTATTCACTTGAATGATAGGTGCACAAACCAAAGTTGTGATCTCTTGTGACAATAATGAAAAAGTTAATTATAATAAAGATGAATATTATTTAAATTTACACTAAATGATGTGAGATAAAATAAGAAATACATAATGAAGTTTACATTGTTGGCTCATAACTCTTTCAAAGGTATTGAAAATAAAATTTTGTAGCAATGCCCACTTCCATTGTGCCATGAATATCAAGAAGAGTCTAAATTGATGTCATCAACTAAAAATAGAATAACATTATTTGACTAAAATATGCATAACATTATTTACACATAATGATTAAAATTAGTAAAATTTACCTTAGTGAAAGTTGGCATATGATCACTACCACTAATGGGTCTTGAATCTCGATGTTGAAGGTACAATATCCACCTGGTCACATCAAATATGAATTTTACGATTACCATTTATGTATGAAAAATATTACATGTATATATACTATTTTGTTACAAATTATAAACCTATGGACTTGGCATGGCTGTGTAACTAAGAGTTGGAGGTTTGATAGATGTAGGATAAATATTTTGGCCTCGTAATTTCATATTACAATAATTATTTACATTACTTTTTATTTATTATTTACCCTATTTGGATGAAATTTCAAAGTTATGTCAAACTTTAGGCCAACTTATCAACATAACTAAATTTGATCATTTTTAACTAAAATTTAATTTGATCATTGCCAAGTTCTTTATAGTAATCATAGCAGTTTATTTTATTTTAGTTGCAATACTTGTTTTTCATACACCTCTTCAATTTTGGGTTGAGGTTGATCAATGGACTCCCCAGACTTGTAGAAATAAGCAATATGAGCATTAATTTTAACACCTACCAATGATCTCTATTGTCTACAACTAGCATATATATATTATTTATTAATAAAAATATATAAAAACACCAAGAGATATCCTTCTTGAGGTGTCTTGCACTTTTATGTGAGTAATTGATTTAAAATAGACACTTCGAGAAGGATATCCCTCGATGTTTTTATATATATTATTAATAAATAATATATATATGCTAGTAGCATTCATGGCGCAACATGGAAGACAAAATTATTAGGATTAGGGTTAGGTTAGCGTTAGGGTTAGGATTGGCCTAGTTAACATTATGAGTAGGTTTAGGGTTATATTTAGTGTTAGGAATATAGTTAGGGTTAGGGTTTGACATTACAGTTGGGGCTAACATTAGGGATATGGTTAGGGTTAGAGATAAAAATGGTATTATGGTTGGTTTAACATTAGTAGTAAGATTAGAGTTATGGTAAGGGTTAGGGTTATGATTATGATTAGAGGTAGAATTAGAATTTGGGTTGGGGTTATCATCATAATTAGGGTTCAGGCTAAGATTAGAGATAAAATTAGGATCAAGGGTAGGTTTAAGGTAAGGGTTAGGGTTAGAGATAGAATAATGGTTAAATTTAGGGTTAACATTAGTATTGGAGTTAGGGTTAGGGTTAGAGATTAGGGTTAGGGTTAGCATTATTATTACCTAGATTAGTGTTAGGATAAGGTTTATGGTTACAAACAAGGGTTTGGGTTAGGTTTGGGGTTAACATTACAAAAAGGGTTAGGTTTAGAAATAGGGTGAGAGTTAGGATTAAGGTTAGAGTTAGGGTTAGAGATTAGAGTTGGGGTTAAAATTAGGGGTAAGATTAGGGTTAGGATTAGAGATAAAATTAGGATTAGGGTTGGGTAAGCGTTAGTATTAAGATTAGGGTTAGGTTAGGGTTAGGATTATGATTATGATTATGATTAGAGATAGAATTATAATTTGGGTTGGGGTTATCATCACAATTAGGGCTAGGGTTAAGATTAGAGATAAAATTGGGATTGAGGGTAGGGTTAGGGTTAGGGTAGAGATAGAATTAGGGTTAAGTTTGGGGTTTACGTTAGTATGGGATTAGGGTTAGGGTTAACATTATTATTAGGATTAGTGTTAGGTTTAGGTTCGGGGCTATAGATGGGGGTTAGGGTTAGTGTTGGGGTTAGCATTATGAAACGGGTTAAGTTTAGAAATAGGGTGAGGATTAGGATTAGGGTTAGAGTTAGGGTTAAAGAGGTTAGGGTTGGGGCTAAAATTAGGGGTAGGGTTAGGGTTAAGGTTAGAGATAAAATTAGGACTAGGGTCGGGCTAGCATTAGTATCAAGATTAGGGTATTGTTAGAGATAGTTAGGGTTAGGTTTACGATGAGATTAGGGCTATACTTAAATATAGAATTATGGCTAGGTTAAGGGTCGGGATTATGGGGATAGTGTTCACTTAGAATTATATTAAGGTTTAGGGTTATGGTTAGGGTTAGGATTAGGGATAGGGTTAAGATTAGAGAAATAATTAGGGTTATGGATATGGTTAGTGTTAGGTTTAGTGTCAGGTTTAGGGTTAAGATTTTTTGGGAATAGTTTGCAATTTAATTGTAATCCTAAACATATTTCATGTATCTCCTAAGTCCTTGGAAAGTGTTCACCAACACTAGGATTAGAAAGAGATTAAATTCGAATGAAATGAAAATGTAAATTGACATTTGTAATTATTCCTAAATAATAGGAACATGTGGGGAAGTCCAAGTTGAGTTCCTAAATAAAAGGAGCACATGGGGCGCCCACATGGAAGTTGGAACTCACCTTGCTTCAATTAACTATTTGGAGGATTGGTAACACTTCAATAATGCATGTTTTATTCGTAAAATAGGGATTGATATTTACATGAGTGGAGTGGCACTATCAGTTTAGTATCAATACAGTATCAATTTATTTCAGTTCAATTCAGTTCAGTTCAGTTTAGTTATGGTTCAGTTATCTTCAGTTGCATGTAGTTATTTTGAGTAGCATGCTAGTTGACTTGAGTTGCATGTAGTTATTTTGAGTTGCATGCTAGTTGACTTGAGTTTCATGACTAATGACTTGAGTTGCATGACAGATAACAAGTGGATACTTTCAGTTAAGTGGGGATGATCAATCATTCATGTTGTTTGGATGAATTGGTGGAGAGATATATTTCAGTTAACTAAGATTGTCTTGGGCCCACCTTGGGCACCCAAGTTGGAATCTTTGAGTTAACACCTTTTGCATGAGAAGATATTTAAAAGGCTCAATTAAGTTGGCCCATTCTTGGGCACCAACTTTAAGGTGATGCTTGCAAGATATTTTCTTGACCAACGATCAATTAAGTGTTCAATTTGGGGTGCCTAAATTGAGGAGACTTTGGTTTTGACTTCATGTTACATTGTGGAACTCTACTTGCACAATCTATGCATGGTTTTTTGTGAGGAGATTTATGCTCTTGTATTTGATAATTCTTCTGAGTTTACATGCTCATTAATTGTCTATTTATTGCAGCAATTGCATCAGAGTTTTGAATTAGGTAAACAGGTTGAGCTTGTGCATGTGTGAGGGTTTTAAGCATGGCATGGGATGTGTGGATTAATGATTGGGCACATGGAATGCATGGATATCTTATGCTGCAGAAAATGTATGAGATTTTTGTGCAGGTTGTGAAGAAGGATTGTTGAAGGCAAGGAAGCATATCAATCAAGGATTGATATAGTATTATTGTAATCTTGTTCTAAGGTTAAATAATACAAGCACTATTAATTCTGGTGGAGTTTTTTCCCAAAAGGGTTTCTCCACACATATGTTGTGTCACTTCTATCTTCTTATCTCATTCTTCTACAATCTTCTCTCTCTTTCTACAATTGGTAAAATTGATCTAAATAGAATAATCATACACAAAGAATTGATCTAAATAGATTAATCATTCACAAAGAATTATGACAAAGAACACTTAATTAAATCTACATTCACATAGGTTTACAAGTTTAAGCTACAATTTCACCTTCATTTTCAATATTTGGGATCAGAGCTAATGGTTGGGTAGAGTTTGGGACACCTTTCTCTTAAAATTTTGAAGGTTTTTTGTTGTAGTGGGAGCTTGTACTATTTTCATATTACAAATTTATAAAAGAAGTGTGTTTTAATCTTCTTGGTTTAGAGAATATATTTATGCTTGACATTTTGGGAGCTTTGTTGTAAATAATAGATTCTTTGATTGTGTTGAGGCCATGGATGATCTTCATTTAGGAGATGGTTATCACAATGTCATGGATAGCTTGGTTACATGTTTCAGTGGGAGTTTTTGACAGTGATGGTTTGGTTTTTATCTTGTTTCCATGTATAGCTCGGTATCACAGTTCAGTAGGAGCTTTGGTAGGATATGGTTATCTTCATGTAATTTGAAGAGGTTTTAACATCTTGTTTCATGGAGGACCCTTAGATTCTTTGGTAAAGGTGTTATTGTTCTTCCTTTGGAGAGGATGTAGATCTTTTTGGTTTTGAGTATTAATATTTTGCTTGGAGCTTCATGATTATGCAAGTTGCATTTGAAGTTGACATGGATTGACTGGTGGGTGCTCATGGATACTAAAGAGACTTGGGTTAGGCTGGATATTTCTTATGTTAAGAGATATGTGTTGGAATGGTTACTTGTTATAAAAAAAAAAAATCAACAGTAAAGACCGAGGATCCTACACTTGGAAATGAATGTGAGTCCATCATAGACCTAATGAGAATTTTGTCTTTATTGAAAGCCTATATTGCTTGGTGTTGTATGCACAAGACAATCTTGTATCCCACGCTTGGTCTGCTCGATAGGTAAATGATCTAAGATATGTTGCTCACCTGATTATTAATGTATTATTTATATGTATCTTGACTTCTCTTATGCATTAGTCTTGAAAATTGAGTTCTGGGAGATTGTTGAGAAGTAGATGCATGATTTTTTGTATTTCCATTGTTCTCCTTGCAATCTTGAACTTGAGTTAGTTCTAAGGATTTGGGTAGGAGGGGTATGGGAGATAGTTAGTGGCTTTGGGCATATTCCCTTTTGTTGTGGTAATCTTTGGCTAAGTTTGATCTACTTTCTGTGAGAGGTTTACATTTAAGTTCTTCCATGTTTCATTATAAGATGAATGGTTAGATGTTGATATCCTTTTAGTTTGAGAGTGTTGAAGGAAATCTTACTTTACATAGTTTGGCACATGTTAGTGTGGTAGAAGAACATGGTTTGATTTGCAAGTTCTCTCTTTGTGGGAATATTATCTTCTTCTTGATGGTTCTTGTGTTAAGAGAGATGTATTGTGCATACCATTGTATGGTTCTTTGACACTATAATAGAGGATTTAGCCACATCCTCTATGTGAAATGCTATAGGAGGACTTGTTAATGTTGTGATCTCGTTTTCAGATTTGACATTACCTGTGCAGTGGGAGTTCTAGAAGGTATATGTGCTTTGTATGAGAAGGGTGCCTATCTTGAACTGGTTACACTTTACTATAGTGAGTTACTTCAGAGGTTTTTTATCACATGTTTATGTGTGTTATTACCTTGAAGTATTATTTTGCAGGATGGTGGATATACAGGGACTTTTTTGTAGATTTGGGTTGTTATGTTGATAGCATGAAGTTCTACCTATGATAGTTTGGTTACAAAAACTTTGGAAAGGTATTGATTGAGAAAGTTGACACTTTGATCAATGTTCCAGATAATTTCTCTTGATGCAAGAAGTTCATTGGCCTTGAGTCCTGTACTTGATTTATAAAAATGATTCCTTGTTTAGAATAATTGTAATGTATAATGTCAAGTGGGAGAATGTTGGCAATAGGATGCCATTTAATTGCAATCCTAAACATATTTCATGTATCTCCTAAGTCCTTGGAAAGTGTTCACCAACACTAGGATTAGAAAGAGATCAAATTCGAATGAAATGAACATATAAATTGACATTTGTAATTATTCCTAAATAATAGGAACATGTGGGGACGTCCAAGATGAGTTCCTAAATAATAGGAGCACATGGGGTGCCCACATGGAAGGTGGAACCCACCTTTCTTTAGTTAACTGTTTGGAGGATTGGTAACACTTCAGTAATGCATATTTTGTTCCTACAAAATAGGGATTGATATTTACATGAGTGGAGTGGTACTATCAGCTATGTATTAGTCCAGTATCAGTTCAGTTTAGTTCAGTTAAATTCAATTCAGTTTAGTTCAGTTATGGTTCAGTTATCTTTAGTTGCATGTAGTTATTTTGAGTTGCATGCTAGTTTAATTGAGTTGCATGTTAGTTGACTTCAGTTGCATGACAGATAATAGGTGCATACTTTCAGTTTAAGTAGGGATGATCAATAATGCATGTTTTTTGCATGAATTGGTGGAGAGATATGTTTTAGTTAACTAAGATTGACTTGGGCCCACCTTGGGCACCCAATTTGGCATCTTTGAGTTAACACCTTTTGCATGAGAAGATATTTACAAGGCTCGGTTAAGTGGGCCCATTCTTGGGTGCCAACTTTGAGGTGATGCTTGCAAGATATTTTCTTGACCAACGATCAGTTAAGTCTTTAGTTTGGGGTGCATAAATTGAGGAGACTTTGGTTTTGACTTCATGTTACAATGTGGAACTCTACTTGCACAATCTAGGCATGGTTTTTTGTGAGGAGCTTTATGCTCTTGTATTTGATAACTCTTATGAGTTTACATGCTCATTAATTATTTATTTATTGCAGCAATTGCATCAGAGTTTTGAATCAGGTTATCAGGTTGAGCTTGTGCATGTGTGAGGGTTTGAAGCATGGCATGGGATGTGTGCATTTGTGCTTGGTCATATGAAATGCATGGATAGATTGTGTTGCAGAAACTATATGAGATTTTTGTGTAGGTTGTGAAGAAGTATTGTTGAAGGCAAGGAGGCATATCAATCAAGGATTGATATAGTATTATTGTAATCTTGTTCTAAGGTTAAATAATACAAGCACTGGGTATATGCAAGAAGTTGGGTCCACGAAGAGGGGAAGTTCTGGCCCAAAAAAAATTTCTCGCACGAAACGCATACGCATTATGGATCGGATACTCGATCCTAAATCCATAACGTGTACGTGTTATGATTCAGGGACACGAACCTAAAATGTGTACGTGTTCATAGCATGTATGCGTTCATAGCGTGTACGCGTTCATAGCGCATATGCGTTTCTAAAAAATATTTAATTTTTTAAATAAGCGACTGTGAAAATAATTTTCACAGTCAAGTTTTGTGGGCCAAAAGGAGAAGCAGATCACATACGCATTTTGGAGGGCTGGATTTTTCCAAATTTTCACTGTCACCTCCTCGCGTCGACACACCTGACCTCAGCGACCTCCAGGTTGGTTGAATTCTACAATATTTTTGAATTATAATTGCTATTTAGTTATTTTTGTTTTATAATTATTATTTAGTTATTTTTGTTTAGTTTGTTTTAATTTAATATTTAATAGTTTTTAAACTGCATTTAATTAACCAAAAACATCAATGAAACAAACAACATAAAATTCTAAATCGAAAACCAAAAAAAAAAACCTAAATTCGACACATTTAATTTTGAAATTTGAAAACCCTAAACCGTAGGTTCTAAAAAACTAATTTACCCAGACCGTTAATCCTTGGACCTAAACCCTAGAAAACGTAAACTAAAACCTTAGAAAACGTAAACTAAAACCCTAGAAAGTGTAAACTCAAACCCTAGAAAACGTAAAGTAAAACCCTATTTGTAGGTTAAAATTAGGTTAAAGCTAGGGTACAATTAGGGTTTGGCTTAAACTTTAATATATATTATAGTTAGATTTCAAAATTACAATTAGGGTTATGATTAGGTTTACTTGTTTAATATTAAAGAATTCAATTACCTGCTTCTAGGGTTCAATTAAAGTTGGAGTTCAATTAGGGTTAAAATTCATTCTAGGGTTAGGGTTCTAAGATAAATATTTGGGTAAGGGTTGAGGTTAGGGTTTGTATTCAACTAGGTTTAGAGTTAGGGTTATATTTTTATTATGGTTAGGGTTAGGATTATGGAATTATGAATTAAAATTTAAGATCAAGGTTAGGGTTGGAGTTAGAATTAGCCCATTCAATTAGTGTAGGGTTCTAGGGTTGGGGTCAAAATTAAATTAAGAGTCTAGGGTTAAATGGTTGTAATTTTGGTGAGAGTTAAACATTCAATCAATATTTAATTAGGGTTATGATTAAAAGGTTTATATGCATTTAGGGTTAGTGTTCAACTAAGGTTATGATAACCGATTTAATTACAATTAGGGTTAGAGTTCAAGTTAGAATAAATTAGGGTTCAAGTTATAATTAGGGTCTATGGTTCAAGTTATAATTAGCTCGTCTATGGTTCAAGTTAGAATTAGTGTGATAGAAATTCTAATATAAGGCAACATATCCCTAGATGAAATCATATTTAAAAAAATTCCTCATCTATATCCATCAAATTTTTCATCTTAAACTTGAAAAATAAATCTATTAGCAATGTCTTCTTGAACTGAATTCTCCAATTTTGCATCTCTAACAATTGTTTTTCTAATCTATTATTTAACATGTTCTTGTTCAACTTGTTCTTCTATGTGTTCTTTATTTTTTTCTTAAACATATTCAAGTTGTTTATATGAACATATTCAATATGTTCAACTTGTTCAACTTGTTCAACTTGTTCAACTTGTTCAACTTGTTCTTAAACTAGAACACAACTTAAGAGGATGCAACGAATTCATTTACAAATACATATGCACACATGCATACAATTTAAATCAATATATATTAAAAAATCCTTGAAAAAAATATATCATGTGCATATATATTGGGCCTATTACACCCTAAATCATAGAGAATTTCCCTCAAATTTTTTATGATGTTTGTAAAGGTTGTTCTATTCTAGGGTTTTGTTGTCATTAAAATCCATACTCTAGTAGTTTTTTAGTTTTGAAACTATTTATTTGAGCCTATATCCTTGTACTTAGTACTTAGGAACTTTTTAAAACACATAGGGTTTTAGTCTTATTTCTTCAATTTATGTTTCTCACAATCTTAGTTTTCAAAGAGTTTATTTACAAACTTATATAGCAATGGAGTCTTTAGGTGTGATCAAAAAAGTTTATTTTTAGTAGTGATAATTGTGAGGTATCACAAGACAATGCATTTCCCTCAATTTGTTATAACAACCATAGAATTTTAGTCATAACATATTGAATTTTCATTTCCTTCACTCTTGATTCAACATAATCTAGGTCGATTGTTACCATTTTGTCAAAGGGGGTCCTAGAACATCAACTTATAGATTTTCCTTCATTATTATGACTCAAAATTTTAAAAAAATCAAGAAATTAAAATGTATAAATCCAAATTCTATAATTGGTGAAGGATTGGGTTGCAAGTTCTTGGATTTGACCCTACCAAATTGGTAGTTTGGCTTCCTTATTTCTTGCATTATTATTACTTTTAATCACTACAATTTTAATTTATTTGCATCCTTTAGTTTCATACTATACTATTGTTTAATAATTTATTATTAAAATAATATAATTCTCATACCTTTTATGTCTCTCATATGAACAATATTTTGTGTTCTATGCTAACTCCTATTATCATTTCCCCTTTTCAAATACCATGATTCCTATTTTCTATTATTATATGTTTAAATGTATCCTTAATATGTTTAAATGTATCCTTATAACCAATTTTTTTAATTTCTAGATCTTAATGGTTATTGTTATTCTAATATACATATATAGTTCAAAATCCCCAAATCTTGAAATAGATGTCTACAACCTTATATGTATACATCATGAGCCATATAATCCTATCTATCAACCCTAAACCATAAAACCTAGATATCTTTCAGACTATATGTAAACTCCAAACCATACATAATCGCATATCATTAATCAAGAAAACCCTAGACACTAAACCCTACATTCTAAAATATGAACACAAACCCTTACCCAAAACTCAAATTGTAAACCACAAAATTGAAATTTTCAAAACTTGTACAAACTTAAATTATAAACTTTAATGTGTACATGTTATGGATTTTTTAATGTTATAAATTGAATGGTCTTCAAATGAATTGTATTTTGAATTTGTGCACGTTCAATGTGATTTTTAAATAGTTCTTTCAAATTGCGTGCATTATTTAATTAGTTTGTTGATATATATTTTTTAATTGTTTAACATGTGCAGTTGCCATTTGGTTGTACATTCACATGGATCCACTATTTAGCATAGAGGATTTTATGCCTAAACCACAAATTCCTGTAGATCCCATAGATCCAAACCCACCACCACAAGAAAACCCCATGCCTCCAAACCCTCCACCTCCTAACCCCCCACCCCCTATATTAGACCAGGATCAATTGAGAGAGAGCATTACGGAAAATCTTATGGTGATTCAAGAAAATATAGATTTGATAAAAAATGAGCCTAGAATTCCCCACCATCTCTCACGGTTTTCATCTACGATGCAAACTATTATCGATTATGTTTGATCTATTGATGCGGACCTAGATAGGTTCCATCAATGGAGAGAAGAGAGGAGACAATTCTATGTAGATGGATTGTCTTATGAAGAAATTAATGACCTTAAAATTACCAAACAAGCCGTGTGCCAGTATTTTTTTAACCCCCAAACTAGCCAACCAATTCCACCCACCAAAAAACGAATTTCAATTTTATGGTGTAGGCACCCCCAGATAGCTGCACATTTTCGGGATAGATGGTGGATGGTGTTTGATGCTCCACCACATGGCAATTCTGAGATGCCCCTATACTTTTTGAGAAAGTTATGGGAAAAGTTTGAGTTGGGTTTAAAACCCAACTATTTTGATATGAGTTCATTTCAGGGAGTTGGGTGTGGCATGCCCCAACATAGATTAGGAGCACGTGTTGATCCTCAGCGACGTGCTCCAATTGCTCCTATTGTTCCTCCTCCTTCTCCTAGTGTTCTCGTTGCATTTCAGTAGTAGACCATGCTATTGACATTAGGAGCATTGAGTTCACTTTTAGGATATCTCACTCATCAGACTTCACACGCGGCGGCTGAAGTGGTCAATAGAGAGCATGGAGGCTCGAGCAATACGAATACTCAGGCATCCACTTCAGGTGACCCACATGTGTCTGAGACAGAGTCATTTATGGATTTACTATATTCTGAGCATCGTCTTACACAGGTATGTTCATCTTTTGAACTTAATTTTTTTTTTTTGGAATGTGCAAAATTCATGTTTAAATAATAACATCAAATTATATATATAATACAATATTAATTCAGTAAGTGTTTGGTGTAGACGCATGATCAGACAATGCCTGAAACTCAAAATGATCATGTCTATATGTCGAGTGTTGTAGATATGGGCTCACCTTTTGGTCAGGTACTTAAACCAATATATATTAAATTTAGTTTGTGTGGATATATATCTAATTTATTTTGAATGTTTACACATGATGTGTGATTGATATATTATATCTAGATGCAGGGAGGTCAAATGAGCGTGCCTAGTGCTGACCAACCACAAGTTGTGGTGAGCGCTCCTGAGTCATCATCAGCTCAGGTGTGTTCTTTCAAAAAAATTGTTAAGTTTGAATTAAATAAACATCATAGATCTAATTTAATTTTTACATTTACATACACATGCGTGAATGATCTATACAAATTAATGTACATCTATATGCAGGGATTTCATGAGATACCCATTGCAGGTGCACCTAAGACATAATCAGCATTTATGCATGGGCAATCTCAGGTGCGTGATCTTGAGGTCATATCATTCGAGATTGTAAAATTTACTAAATATCCTAAACAATTTTTACGGATCTTTTAAATATATATATATATTCGAGGTTTTAACATATTGATTGCTTTATATGAATATGTGGGATATAGTAGATCATGCATTTGGATCTTCTCAAGTGACAGTTATGCTACCCGTTAAACAAAAGGTTCCAGTAGATTCTCATGATCATATGGTAATTTATGCATGTACTAAAAATCATTTTTATTGTATTTACTAGATATTAAATTAAATTTTTATTTTTTATCCAAAAGTTTATATTTTCAAGTTTAAATATGTTTAATTATATCAAAATTTATAAATAAATTTAAATCTAATTTCAAGTTTCTTGTACTCTTTTACAGCATGATGCAGGTACATCTAATCGACCTGGAACAAAGAGGAGACTTGATTTGGCTGATCAGCCTAATAGTTAAATGGTTTTAAATTTTAAATAGACCAGACATCTCTAGTTTTATTTAAACTTTTATGTGTTGGACTTGACATATACATATTTTTGTTTATTTATATCAGATGACTTTAATGTGATGATTATATATATGCAGTCAATTATGATCATGTTATGTTCATTTTGATGATTATATGCACTCATACATATGTAGATCTAGATATTTTATCTAATTTTTAAGTAATACATGCACTATATAAATTCTTATCTTTACAATCAAATTTCATAAATATATAATTTATCACATGGTTAAAGGTGAAAAATTAAAATATTCCTTAAATAGTTTAGATTATATTCATAATAAATTAAGGGCACATAATTTTAACTATTTTCCAATTCTAGAAAATATTTGAACAATTATATGAAATGTATAATCTAGAAAATTGGAACGAGATTTTTAAAAAGTTACTAATAAGTTCATTGAAAATCATACAACTATACAACATGATGAAACATATATGTGTGCACATGTATATCCAATTATTTAGCTTATCAACTTTTACGTGAAGACCAAAAATTGATATTTACATAGTCTCTTGATAAAATAATTTTTCAGTGACAATCGCATGGTAGATCGACTTGATGAGAACCTACAAAAATAATTAATGTAAGTAAGTAGTTCTATAATTTTTTTGAGTCATTTAAGTAAATATATAGTAAAAGTTACAAAATTGGATCTTATAAATTCCATACAAATTCAAATGATGTTTGTCATAGGATGGATGAAGGGGATGCATGTCATGAACCCTAGGGTATGGCTTAATGGGTCCTAAGAGGATGGCTTAAGGGGAATTATGTGAGTGACTTAAGGGATGCAAGATTGTGGATTAAGGGTACATGTAACAGGATATGACTTAAGGGTCCTTTAAAGGGATGTCTTAAGGGGATGCAAGAGGGTGTATTAAGGGGAGTTGATAGAATTTCTTAAAGGGTGGATTAAGGTGATGTGTGTCATGAACCCTAGGATATGGCTTAATGGGTCCTAAGAGGGTGGCTTAAGGGGAATTATGCGAGTGACTTAAGGGATGCAAGATTGTGGATTAAGGGTACATGTGCTTCTAAATCTATTATTCTAAGCATCTCATGAACCCTAGAAACCCTAAACCCTAGACCATGTGACCTAAATCCTAGGAGATGAACCCTAAACCATTAATCCATATAGATTTATTATTTTAAGCATCTCATGAACCCTAGAAACCCTAAACCCTAAACCATGTGGCCTAAATCCTAGGAGATGAACCCTAAACCATTAATCCATATATATTTGTTATTTTAAGCATCTCATGAACCCTAGAAACCCTAAACCCTAAACCATGTGACCTAAGTCCTAGGAGATCAACCCTAAACCATTAATCCATATAAATTTGTTATTCTAAGCATCTCATGAACCCTAGAAACCCTAAACCCTAAAACATGTGACCTAAATCCTAGGAGATCATCCCTAAACCATTAATCCATATAAATTTGTTATTCTAAGCATCTCATGAACCCTAAACCCTAAACCATGTGACCTAAATCCTAGGAGATCAACCCTAAACCATTAATCCATAAAAATTTGTTATTATAAGCATCTCATGAACCCTAGAAACCCTAAACCCTAGACCATGTGACCTAAGGGGATGACTTCAGGGGTGTTGAGAGAGTGACTTAAGGGGATGCAAGAGGATGGATTAAGGAGAGATATACAAGGATATGGATTAAGGGGTCCTAATAGAATGAATTAAGTGGAATTAATAGAGAGACTTAAAGGGGATGCAAGAGGATGGATTAATGGTACATAAGAGGATGGCTTAAGGGGTTTTAAGAGAATGGCTTAAGGGGATATGAAATAAATTATAAACTTTTTATAAAATGACAATGAATTAAATTTAGTTTTATATTTATACTCTCAACTAAATGTATCTACAACTATATATAGTTACATGTCTCTATATTCGAATTCCATTGTAATAAGAGTGCATCTCCTCTCTTTTTTGTAAAACATCTAGTATCAAGGGAGACCTAAAACAAAAAATGATATAGAACTTTAATAAGGAAATGAATTTAAAGACAAATATATATCAATTAAATATATACATACGGCTAGATATACTTACCAATATTTATTTACTCAGTTGTACCATCTACATCCTCTCTTTTTTGTAATGCATCTATCATTGTCTCATGATCATCCATTGAAAGTGTCCATAAAACTTTATTAGCAGGCCTCCCTTGATATCTAACTATTTTTATATTGGTTTCAAAAATCAAATGTGAATAATGTATAATCTTCTTGTGTCTTTCATAATCTTCAAATGCAGGCAAGCCATTTTTTCTTATCAAATATTTTCGAAGCCAGGTGCCAACAACAATGACTGAACCAGTTGGATACTCAAAGTTATCATCATCCACTCTAGGATGTAGCAACTTATATTTTCTCTCAACACATCTATCCAACCAATATTTTGTCTCCTCTTCATTCCCCTCGGGTGCAACAACAGCATACACATGTCCTACAAAAATAGATAAAAAATTTAATAAAGAGCACGACTTATATTTAATTCATGTATATAAACATGCATACATATAAAATTCATCTCAATAAATAATGTACCTTCTTGTACAAGATCAGAAACATGATCATAATCATCTAATGCAAACGCTTGATTATCTTCAATTATTGTTCCATGTTGAACATGTGTCGATGTAGGTGTTAAGGCTCTTTGTTGCCATTGTTCAACCCATTCCATATTTTCACAAGCCTCCCAATCACCTGAAATACAAAATTGGCAAAAGTATGCCAACTCCCTTGTCCATATTGTCCATGTGTTTGCATTCGAACTCTTAAATGAATGCAATTTTGCAGATCCATTAATTGTTTCACAATCTTGTCAAGAAAAAATATCATTTTCTTCAACTAACCAAAAGAAGAGGTGAATTATTGAGCTCTCACTTACTCTTGTAGATAATTTTGTATTTCACCAATCTACAATTGCACGTGCATCTCTAAATTTTGCAGCATCCTCAAATTTTAGTTGCTCTCTAGCAAGAGCTCTTTTCACACATGCACCTGCTACATCGTGTTCTCCCTTACCATGACCGGCTTCAAAAAAACTCCATATGTGTTGGATATTATTTTCCTTATGAACTCTACATAACCAATAAAACATCCTAGCATTTTTGAATTGACCCGTGCAATTATCTGACCATATGAGATGTTCTAGCAATTGAATTCCTCTTTCTTTTAAATTTTTGTAAAATATATCAAAACAATATTGAACAAACTCGAATGAATGTAATCGATTATCACTTACATAAAAATGGTACTCTCTCAAAAAAAATCTATTATCTTCTCTACTATCATCTGCATGTCTATAAACAATATGAACAAAAATAGCTACTTGCACTGAATTATAATACTATGATTGAATTTCTTCTTGTGGAGCAAGAGTATAATTTTCAGCAAAATCAATAACTAACAATATAGTCCCAATTGGGAATGTGCTTTTACATAAATGAAATTGATTATCAAACCAATGAGCATATTGAGAGTGTTGAACATATTTAGGTGCAATCTTATCTTTAAATTCTTTAATAAATGCATGCACAGTAATTTTTTCCATAATTAGCTCACAACGTTTTCCAATTTTTCCATCTTTTAAAGAATACTCAACATTTTTAAATTTTTTTACATCTACTAATTGTTGTTCAAATTCATTTAAACTACTTTCATGCATACATTCTCCTAATAATGAAAAGTTAGCACATCTATCACATTCTCCAGAAATACATGATTTTAAATCAAATAAGTTTCCGTTAGAGGGTTCACAAAACAAACCTAATATAAAATCTTTGATTCTTTTAGGTGGCATATTAATACCACAAATGTTTTGCATAATTTGGTTAACATGCAAATTGCATCGTATATATCGAAAACTATCATAATAATAACGAAATTGTACATGAGTCTTACAACAACAAGAGATTCGTTGCTTATTAATTCTAACATACCAAGGTTTACACTTTTTGAATGATCTTTGACTTATTTTAATATTCAATGGTAAGATTGAAGCATCTAAAAAGAAATTATATAATTCAATTTGAGTCATATCTAAGAGATGTTTTGGATGAGGTACACGAATTTTGGAACCCACCCTTAATTTTAAGACATCTCTAATGTTAAATGATACTCTTGTATTATCATGCCAAAATTTATTGATTAAAGATTTAATTTCATTAGTTAATTTCATGTCTGATCTTGGGAGTCTACCACTAAAACTCCAACATTGATTAATTGGATCCTTTTCAATATTTTCTCTTCTTTTAGCAGCTCTAATCAAAGTTTTAGGATTTAATTTTATACATTTACTAATCTTACTTAACATTCTTTTATTTGAAGTTGCTTTATCAACTAAAGCAGTTGTTATTGCACGATGAGCTGCATTTTTATCTTTAGATCGACTTTTCTTACCTATAAAATCAATAGCATTAGCAACACTAGAAATGACTTGTTCTACTGAATCATCTTTCTTTTTTGGTTTTACAAAAATACCTAATTTTTTCATCACTTTTCTCATTTTCCACATTCTCATCAATTGCACCATGAGTTGACATTGGAATCCTATTTTCTTTCTATAAAAAAACATTTTATATATTTTATTTCCATAAGTTCTAATTTGTCTCCAAGAAACTTTACCATGAAGGTTATCTAACACATCTTTTTCAATTGTAAAAAAAACATTTTCACCTTCATCCATACAAGGGGTTTCATTTTCATTCACACAAGGGTTACATTGTCATTTTCAAATGTAAAAAGGATTTCATTATCATTTTCATCAATATGAGGGATTTGATTAACATTTACATTCTCATAAGATATATTTTCATCATTTTTTTGTTTTTGCATTCTTTCAACCCTAGAATTATTGATATCATCAATGGTGTATCCAGCTTCATTTAAACAAGAAAAATCAATATTATCAAGACTTGGGTTTGAAAAAATACCTGGAGAGATTGTTTGAATAGGTGCATTTTCCATGTCATTGGGAGGTGGATTTGAAGACATACTCGAATTTGTTTGCATAGGTACTATTTCCATATCATTCAAAGTTGAAGTTGAAGACATAGTTGAGTTTGTCTCCATAATTGCATTTTCTTTTATATTCACCATCTCCACATTTGCATTGTCTACATTCATTTCATCATTCATGACTTTCTCTTCAACATTCATTGAACTAGATGCTTCCAAATTTTTCATTTGACGAATTCTTTATCTTCTATCCTTTTGTCTTTTTGCCTCCATATCTTTATTTGCTTGAATTTCTTCTAGTGTCATTGACTTTCTACACTTTTTTCTTTGTCTTTGCTTTGATCCCATGGTTACCAAACCCTCTTTGATGAAAAAACAAATGATTTACTTGTAACCAATTTTCAAATTTTCATCTCCTTCAAATATTCAAATAACACTTTGTACTATGAAGATCCTTTCTTCTTTGAACTTTGAAGTACACAAAAATATCATGAATACATCCAAAAACTCTTTTTTTTTAATCTTCTTGTAAATTATTCTTGTACTTGATTCCACTTCAGAAAATTCAACCTACACTTGACTTTTCAACCAATTTGCAATAGAATATGCCCTGCACAAGATAAATTTGCAATAAAAAATGTAGAAAATGGAGCTTTCGGGCCGTACTGCAGAAAAAGAATGTTGCAGGAAAAACGTGTTGTACCAGAAAATCTCAAATCAAGGAAAAACGGCTATATCAGAAACGTGTACGCGATATGAAACACATACGCATTATGAAAGTAGAACGTGTACACATTTCATAACGCGTACGCGTTACCTTTACCCAACGGGTAAAAACATAACGCGTACGCGTTTCATTTAAATAATTCGTACGCATTTCAGTAACGCGTACGCGTTATTCAAAAATTTGTTTCCCAACCCGCCTGCAGCCATGGTTTTAGGCTCGGGAAAGGCTTGGCAATCTGAGCCTTAGCCTTTGACTTGCAACTAAAAAACTAAGGCAGATTGAAGAAGAATGTTCATCTTTGACAATATGGCTGATGAATTTTTTTTCTAAATCAATCTATAAAATTAAAACCCATTACAGAAAACAATGTATAGTTTTTAAATATATAATTTTTATTAAGATTGGATTATATTTTCTAAATTTTAATTAATTTCAAAGCAAACTAGTCCTTAAACTTGAAATATCAGACTTTTTTTGTTTTTTAATAACTTTTTTTTGGTTAAGTTTTTTGTAAAAAAAAATATATGAAATCAATCTTCAGACAATTCTCTACACAACGAAAAAAAAATGTTTCAAAAAATGTTTAGTTTAGGTTAAATTATGTTGTATGTACATGTTGTGAAAAACAACAATTAAGGCCAATAAAAATTTAATAAAAAAAAATATTCAACAAAAAATTACAAAAAAAATTCTTCATCAATCTTCATGTTGTTAGCTCTCTTTCCCCAAAAGGAATTATCAAAATACTTTTATTTGATTCAAAAATTGTTGTCCGTACACGTGCATGATATGGTAAAAAAATAGGGACTTTTAAAAAGTGGTTTTTATAGATCCTTATCAAAATTTAATTTCTACAATCTGGGTATTTGAATAATTTACATATTTATAAACTAGATTCAAAAGTCTAAATTTCATATCACTGAATTTTTTTAAAATTCATTGTGTAAGTGCCTCAAATTTTCAGTCCAAGTGTGACAAATTCTGAAAAACAGCAAAAACACTACCATTTTTTGAGCTTTTTGTGGACCCAACTTCTTGCATCAGCCCCACTATTGATTTTGGGGGAGTTTTTTATCGAAAGGGTTTCTCCACATATATGATGTGTCACTTATATATTCTTGTCTCATTCTTCTACAATCTTATATCTCTTTCTACAATTGGTAAAAGTGATCTAAACAAAATAATCATACACAAAGAATTAATCTAAACAGATTAATCATTCACAAAGAATTGTGACAAAGAACACTTAATTAAATCTAGAGTCACATAGGTTTACAATTTTTAAGCTAAAATTTCAACTTCATTTTCAACAAGATTATAGTTTGGGTTAAATCCTAACACTAATTTACCCTAACCCTAATTAAATCCTAAAACTAATTGTACCCTAGACCTAATTGAACCTTAACCATAAACTTGACCCTTAACCCAAATTAAACCCTAATTGAAGCCTATCCTTAACCATAACACTGATTGAACACTAACCATAATTAGACTCTAACCCTAATCCTAATTAAACTTTAACCCTAATTTAACCCTAACTATAACCCTAATTAAGCCTTGATTGAATTGTAACTTGTAATTAAATACTAACCCTAATTAAGCCCTAAATATAACACTAGATTGTATTCCTAACCTTCACCCTAAGATTGATTTTAGAATATAAGCCTAATTGAGCCCTAACCCTAACTTTGTTTGAACTGTAACCTTAATTGAACCCTAACCCTTACTATAATTAAACTTTAATTAAACAATAACCATTTTTGAACCATTACCCTAACCCTAATTGAATCCTTGTTGTAACCTTAATTAAACCCTAATTACATGGTGTGGAAACGGAAAAATTATCCCTTTTCCTTACTTGATTTGGAATGGCTAATGTTAAAATGAACTTAATATAACCTTGACCTAGTGTTGTAATATATTTAACACATTCACATTAGGTCTTGGGCCCTTTTTAAGCTAAATAAACTTAACATTTGCTTAATTTAGTGTTGTAAAGTGTATTCATTTACATATTCACATTAAATTTAGGGCCCTTGTAAACTAAATGGACCTAATGTCACCTTGATCTAGTGTTGTAATGTGTTTTCCGCATTCACATTGGATTTAGGGGCCTTTTAAGCTAAATAAACCTAATTTTGCCTTAATTTAATGTTGTAAAGTGTATTTATTTACACTTTCACATTGAGTTTGGGACCTATTATATGTATTACCTTCATATCACTGTTAACAGGCCCCTAAGAATCTATATTATGCATCCTAAGGCATAAATCCTCGCATAGACATCAAATATACTTAATTATTCAACTCTCTAAGATTTTCTCTATCTAAAAAGGCCTAGTGGGACCCATACGCCACCTTGGGCATATGAGTCCCATCCAAATGGGACCTATATTCCAAAAGTGGTGTATGAGTCCCATTTGTCCTCTTTTTAGGGTTTTGAGCGGGAAATCAAGGTTTTAAGTTCAAATTCCATGTATGTCAACCTCTGGGATCTAATAAATGGTACATTTTATCGATTGCATACATAAAAAAGGTCTCAAATAATTATTTCACTAATCCTTCATGATATCATCCTAATTTATCAAGAGTTAAGCATTCCAAGACTTTACAAGAGCATCAAGAGAGTTTGCAAGAGAATTTCTAAAGCACTCAAGGGCAGATTTCTTCATCAATTCTTGCATAAATTCAAGATCCATTATCATGTCAAGGTTATCAATCATCAATCATGTTTTTGATATAGTGTTGTGATGTTGCATTCAATATCCAAGATTAAGCATTGTTCTACACTTATTCTAAGATCTAGATCTATATCTTTCATGGTCGCTTCATGTTAGATTGGTTATTTACAAGACATCATTCAAGGTATAACTATTCATGCTTCATGTTCCACGTTTCATGTTATCAAAAACATGATTGATGATTGATAACAAAAAAACAAAAAAACAATTTGTTCTCTCTACATGTGTAATTGCAGATCTAAGTGTCTTGAGGTTTTAATATCCTTTGAATATTAGGCTTCAAGGTTGAATAAATTCATCAAGTTATCACAAGGTTTACATCTTCACTAAAAGCCACCTACAGGCTGCAAATCAGGGTTTCAAACCCGAAAACAAAGTGTGGAAGGAAGAGCGGAGTTTATAGACTTGATTTAGATCTTGTCCCTTTGAAAAAGTAGAGTGGGACTGATAAGCCACTTGTGGTGTATGAGTCCCAGTACATTACATTTTTTAGGTTTCAAGATATTCAGATCATACATTGTCAGATTCCAGTTTTGGCATAAAACCCTAGTCTGGGACAAAATCGCCTAGACTGGTGTATGAATCCCAATGGGAATCAAACATAAATTTTTTATGGTTTTGAAAAAAAAATTGACAACATCACTCTTCCAAGTGCACCTCTATTCATTTCTGGTTTGATATTTTGTATTTCAGTTTCATTTCATAGATCATCTAGTTAGGTTTTGCATGTTACATTTCTTGATTCATTCATCTCTTATCTTTCCAATCCTTATCTTGGTGGTTAACCCCTATTTAATCATTTATCATACCCTATGACATCCCTATTGCAGATCTCTTTCCCCTTTACATCCTAGGATTGAGATCTCTAGGGTTTCCTTGAGTGAAATAGGAGGAGCCCTATCTCTTCAAGGATAGAAACCCTTTCTCTATCTTCCCATTTTGTTACTTAATTTTGGTGATCCTACATTCAAACACCTTATTTCTGATTTGGAGTGCATCATAATCCTAGATCTAGCTTACATTAGATTTTGCATTAGTTAATTGGCATTCTAGGGTTTCTAAATCTTGCATTAGTGAAAGTGCATATAGGTTACATTTTTGCATCTTGCACCATTGAATTTCATCTAAAAACTATAATTTCACTTAGCCTAAACATCATCCTAACCATAAAACATAACATTCACACAAAATTTGTTGAAAATGGTGCAAAAAACCTAAACTATGACTCATACGCCCCTCTGGGCAATTTAGTCCTAGTACAGGTTGTTTTGCCTACTTTCTAGGATTTTTGTGTTGTGAATTTTTCAACATTTGAACCCTTGAAAAACCTTGACTAGGAATCATACTCCCCTCTAGGCAAATCAGTCCCAGATCAGCCCTAAAACTGTCTCTTATAGCATTGAAAACCTTATTTTTGCAATTTTGTTTGCTAGCATTAGTTATTCGTTTTAATTGGTTGATTTTATGTTACATTCATTTCATTGGATCTAGCTTAATTAGGTTCATTACATGCATTTCTAAACTCCAAATTTTCATTTACAACATTTTACTTTTAGATTATTACATAGTGAAATCGATAAATTACCTTGTTTGAAATCTAAAAATTGAATAATATTTTTGCATGTTTGATCTATCATTGTTGCATTTCAAATTTGTAGGAGAATCATTACATCATGTTTTCATTGTAAAAATATATAGTTCTCATACTTCATGTTCTATTTTTAGAAATTTTTGAGTGTTGTAAGAAGGTTTTGTTAAATGCATATGAATATGAAGTCCTCTCCCCTCTCTTCTTCTTTTTCATTGACCCTCTCCTAGTATCCCTTATATAAGTGAGGATATTCTAGTGAAAGAGAATACAACCTTGGATAATCATAACAATCACATTGATTCTTCTCCTAATATCTCTCCTAGTTGTGAAGAAGATATTTCAGTGTTAGAAGAACCAATCGATGAGAGAATTGAGAACCCTAGTTGTTTCTCTCCTCTTACTTCATATTAGTAAATCTATTAAACCATAGGTAATATTTATGATCACATAACACAACAAGATACCATTTAAACTTATCTATATAACAATCCAACTAGTCTACATTCATCTCCCAACATCTTCTCCTCTTGTGATAATGTTATAAATGATGAGGATATGTTGGTGTTCAATAATCAAAACATTAAGATCTATGATAACCCTCTTTATGTTTCCTCCCCTACCTATCCTATTTTGGAATACATTATGGGACAAGGGAATGAAATTATGGACAATCATAGCAATCACATTTTTTCTTCTCCTAGTGTTTCTCCTAGTTGTGAAGAAGATACATTGATGTTAGAAAACACAGTCAATGAAAGTCGTGAGAATCTTATGTGTCTCTCTTTCCCTAGGGAAAATATTATTGAACAAGACAATGATGTCATTCAAAACAAGAAAATTCAACCATTGATAACTCCCTTACTTGCGATGAAGTCATTTTAGAAGAACTAACCTTTGAATGTCATGAACACTTAGTTTCTAGTTCTCCTAAAAACTCTCCTACTGGGGAAGTTATCATGGTGGAAGAAAATGAAAACATTTTGGCTTCCTTAGATTATGGTGAAAATATGACACCAGATTCCCCTTCATTAGAAAGACATCAAATTGAAACAGCTAATGTGTTGAATGCACAAGTTTCCATTAGATCCCCCTTGATCAATGAAAGTCCTACATACCCTGTGGTACATCCTAAAATCCTCTAATTCTTTACCCACCCTCACAATGACCACACACTCAAAACAAACCTGAACTCGTCCTTTACTTTCCTAAGAATAATGTTTCACAACAATCAAATTATAGTACCATTGTTTATAAAAATAACACTAGAAACAATCTGCAACCAAGACAAACACCTTCAACATCCCTCCCATTACCTAACCCTATTTTTCCTAGTTCCCCTCGTTTGCCTTCACATAATGAAAAGGAGTTCAATCTTGTTGAACAACTAAAGAATACTCCTACTAAGATATCATTATAGGACCTTATTCAAGCCTCCCCTCACTATCACAATATGATTCAAAGTGCTTTATAGCAAGTTCCTATCCCTTCTAATGTACAACCAAATGAAATAGCATCCATAATTTAAGGAATAAAAGCTGACATTGTTTTCCATCAAAGTGATCCCCCTCCTTTGGAAGTGCAAAAAATGATTCTTTGATGATAATAGCTACCTATGATTGGTGAGGAATAAAAATAACCCTTGTTGACAATGGCTTTGCCCTTAATGTGTGTGGTGTGACCCTTTTGAATAGACTTGGTGTGGATAAATCAAAAATTCAACCCGACTCATTGTCAAATAAGGGATTTGACAATGTAGGAAAACAACCGCTTGGTGTGATCACTTTGCCTATTATAGCTGGAAATTTCACATTAGAAACATTGATTCATGTTATGCCTCGCGATCTTTCATAGAACCTTATTTTAGGCAGATCATGTATTCATGCAATGAATGGGATGCCTTCTACTCTTCATCATAACATGAAGTATGTTTACAACAACAAAGTGTACATACTCAAAGTCGAACCTAAACCAAATAGTTGTTTAAGCATTGAGACAAACAAGGAAAATCCTTTGAAAACATTGACACCAACTACACATGTAGAACCTGTGCAACAGAAAGACAAAGAAAACCACATTGAGGAAGTCACAAACTATTAGAAGATGGTTGTGGTTCCTTAGATTTCACATCATTCATGGGAAAATACGAGATCACAAACAAAGACCTTGAAAAGGGTAAATAAAAATCGATAATGTCAACAAAAAATTCAGAAGACCCTTTGAAAGCATCCACCTCAACTACTTTAGAACAAAAGACAACAAATCACACAATAAAATTTAATGAGCTTAATTATGAACAACTACCGAATCCAAAAGAGATGAAAAATATTTATGGAAAAGGTTATGAAATGATGAAGCAACTTGGTTATAGTGGAAAAGGATGTGGTACTAGAGAAAAAGGTATGTGTGTCCCTATAGAGCCTCACACACAACAAAAGACTAGTGGTCTTGGTTACTACCCCTCGAAAGAAACCAACAAGCCTTCAATTAATATCAACACTATTACAAAAGACTCCGCTAAGCCAAATTTAACATTTGTGTATCTTGAACTCATAGAAACTAGTGATCTTGATTGTTATGCTTTGAAAGAGACGAAAGAAACAAAGAAATCTTTGCTTAATACCAATATCATCACGTAAAACACTAATGATTCAAATTTGATAGATTCCACACCCTCCTGTAAAAGAGAGTACAAAATATCACAATCTAAAGAGTCTTGTGTAAGTATGACATCCTATACTAAGCAAGAAATATCTTTGTCGCAAAATAAAGGAGCGTCTTCTACCATTGATGAATAGGATATCTTGTTGAGACTCCTCCAAAATCATTTGATATCTCTCCCTCCAAGAACATGAAAGAAATTTTACTACAAGAGCTCATTTTGTGCTTATCATAGAGTACATGGTCATTCTACTAATGAATGTAAGGCTTTAAGTAATAAAATCCAACATCTTAAGGAGTGTAGTGTTCCTCCTTATGTTGAGGCACATAATTCCTCTAATTGATACTAATTTTCACTCTAGCATGTTTCTCGTCAATCATTTCAGCTCATCCTTGTCTTGCACTAAGTGGAGGCAAGGGATTTGGTAGCCTTGTCCTCATACTTCACGTTCTATTTTTAGATCTTTTTCAGTGTTGTAAGAAGGTTTTGTTAAATGCATATGAATATGAATTCCTCTCCCCTCTCTTCTTCCTTGTCATTGATCCCTCTCCTAGTATCCCTTCTATGAGTGAGGATATTCTAGTGAAAGAGAATACAACCTTGGATAAACATAACAATCACATTGATTCTTCTCCTAATATCTCTCCTAGTTGTGAAGAAGATATTTTAGTGTTAGAAGAACTAATCGATGAGAGAATTGAGAACCCTAGTTGTTTCTTTCCTCTTACCTCTCATATTAGGAAAGCCATTAAACTATAGGTAATCTTGATGATCACATAACACAACAAGATACCATTGAAACTTACCTATATAACACTCCAACTAGTCTACATTCATCTCCCAACATCTTCCCCTCTTGTGATAATGTTGTAAATGATGAGGATATGTTGGTGTTAGATAATCAAAACTTTAAGATCTATGACAACACTCTTTATGTTTCCTCCCCTACCTATCCTATTTTGGAATACATTATCGGACAAGGGAATGAAATTATGGACAATCATGGCAATCACATTTGTTCTTCTCTTAGTATCTCTCCTAGTTGTGAAGAAGATACATTGATGTTAGAAAACACAGTCAATGAAAGTCATGAGAATCTTATGTGTCTCTCTTCCCCTAGGGAAAACATTATTGAACAAGACAATGATGTCATTCAAAACAAGAAAATTCAACCATTGATAACTCCCTTACTTTTGATGAAGTTATTTTAGAAGAATTAACCTTTGAATGTCATGAACACTTAGTTTCTAGTTCTCCTAAAAACTATCCTACTGGGGAAGTTATCATGGTGGAAGAAAATGAAAACATTTTGGCTTCCTTAGATTATGGTGAAAAGATGACACTAGATTCCCCTTCATTAGGACATCAAATTGAAATAGCTAATGTATTGAATGCACAAGTTTCCATTAGATCCTCCTCAATCAATGGACCTGCTACATACCCTGTGGGACATCCTAAAATCCTCTAATTCTTTACCCACCCTCACAGTGACCATACACTCAAAACAAACCTGAACTTCTCCCTTACCCGCCTAAGAATAATGTTTCACAACAATCAAATTATAGTAGTGTTGTTTATACATATAACACTGGAAACAATCTGCAACCAAGATAAACACCATCAACATCCATCCCATTACCTAACCCTATCTTGCCTAGTTCCCCTCGTTTGCCTTCACATAATGAAAAGGAGTGCAATCTTTTTGAACAACTAAAGAATGCTCCTAGTAAGATATCATTATAGGACCTTATTCAAGCCTCCCCTCATTATCACAATATGATTCAAAGTGATTTATAGCAAGTTCCTATCCATTCTAATGTACAACCAAATGAAATTGCAGCCATAATTCAAGGAATAAATCTTGACATTGTTTTCCATCAAAGTGATCTTCCTCCTTTTGAAGTGCAAAAAAAATGATGCTTTCATGATAATAGCTACCTATGATTGGTGAGGAATAAAAATAACCCTTGTTGAAAATGGCTCTTCCCTTAATGTGTGTGGTGTGACCCTTTTGAATAGACTTGGTGTGGATAAATCAAAATTCAACCTAACTCATTGTCTATTAATGGATTTGACAATGTAGGAAACCAACCGCTTGGTGTGATCACTTTGCCTATTATAGCTGGAAATGCCACATTAGAAACACTGATTCATGTTATGCCTCATGATCTTTCATACAACCTTATTTTAGGCAGATCATGGATTCATGCAATGAATGGGGTGCCTTCTACTCTTCATCATAAAATGAATTATGTCTACAACAACAAACTTTACATACTCAAAGTCGAACTTGGACCAAACAGTTCTTTAAGCATTGAGAAAAACAAGGAAAATCCTTTGAAAACATTGACACCAACTACACATGTAGAACCCGTGTAATAGAAAGACAAAGAAAAACACATTGAGGAAGTCACAAACCTATTAGAAGATGATTGGGGTTCCTTAGATTTCACATTATTCATGGGAAAATATGAGATAACAAACAAAGACTCTAAAAAGGGAAAATAAAAATTGGTAATGTCAACAAAAAATTCGGAAGACCCTTTGAAAGCATCCACCTCAACTACTTTAGAACAAAAGACAACAAATCACACAATAAAATTTAATGAGCTTAATTACGAACAACCACCGACTCCAAAAGAGATGAAAAATATTTATGGAAAAGGTTATGAAATGATGAAACAACTTCGTTATAGTGGAAAAGGATGTGATACTAGAGAAAAAGGTATTTGTGTTCCTATAGAGCCTCACACGCAACAAAATACTAGTGGTCAGATTGGTTATTGTCCCTCGAAAGAAACCAACAAGCCTTCGATTAATATCAACACTATTACAAAAGACTCCTCTAAGCCAACTTTAACATTAGTGCATCTTGAACTCATAGACACTAGTGATCTTGATCATTATGCTTTGAAAGAAACGAAAGAAACGGAGAAATCTCCGCTCAATATCAATGTCATCATGTAAAACACTAATGATTCAAATTTGATAGATTTCACACCCTCTTGTAAAAGAGAGTACAAAATATCGCAATCTAAAGAGTCTTGTGTAAGTATGACATCCTATACTAAGCAAGAGATATCTTTGTCGCAAAATAAAGGAGCATCTTCTACCATTGATGAAGAGGGTATCTTGTCGAGACTCCTCCAAAATCATTTGATATCTCTCCCTCCAAGAACATGAAATAAATTTTACTACAAGAGCTCATTTTGTGCTTATCATAGAGTTCATGGTCATTCTACTAATGAATGTAAGGATTTGAGTAATCAAATCCAACATCTTAAGGAGTGTGGTCCTCCTCCTTATGTTGAGGCACATAATTCCTCTAATCGATACTAATTTTCACTCTAGCATGTTTCTCGTCAATCATTTCAGCTCATCCTTGTCTTGCACTAAGTGGAGGCAAGGGGTTTGGTAGCCTTGTCCTCATACTTCATGTTCTATTTTTAGATCTTTTTGAGTGTTGTAAGAAGGTTTTGTTAAATGCATATGAATATGAAGTCCTCTCCCCTCTCTTCTTCTTAGTTATTGATCCCTCTCCTAGTATCCCTTCTATGAGTGAGGATATTCTAGTGAAAGAGAATACAACCTTGGATAATCATAACAATCACATTGATTCTTCTCCTAATATCTCTCCTAGTTGTGAAGAAGATATTTCAGTGTTAGAACTAATCAATGAGAGAATTGAGAACCCTAGTTGTTTCTCTCCTCTTACCTCTCATATTAGGAAAGCCATTAAACTATAGGTAATCTTGATGATCACATAACACAACAAGATACCATTGAAACTTACCTATATAACACTCCAACTAATCTACATTCATCTCCCAACATCTTCCCCTCTTGTGATAATGTTGTAAATGATGAGGATGAGTTGGTGAAACTTTAAGATCTATGACAACCCTCTTTATGTTTCCTCCCCTACCTATCCTATTTTGGAATACATTATGGGACAAGAGAATGAAATTATGGACAATCATGGCAATCACATTTGTTCTTCTCCCAGTATCTCTCCTAGTTGTGAAGAAGATACATTGATGTTAGAAAACACAGTCAATGAAAGTCATGAGAATCTTATGTGTCTCTCTTCCCCTAGGGAAAACATTATTGAACAAGACAATGATGTCATTCAAAACAAGGAAATTCAACCATTGATAACTCCCTTACTTGCAATGAAGTCATTTTAGAAGGACTAACCTTTGAATGTCATGAACACTTAGTTTCTAGTTCTCCTAAAAACTCTCCTACTAGGGAAGATATCATGGTGGAAGAAAATGAAAATATTTTGGCTTCCTTAGATTATGGTGAAAATATGACACTAGATTCCCCTTCATTAGAAAGACATCAAATCGAAACAGCTAATGTGTTGAATGCACAAGTTTCCATTAGATCCCCCTTTATCAATGGACCTGCTACATACCGTGTGGGACATCCTAAAATCCTCTAATTCTTTACCCACCCTCACAGTGACCTTACACTCAAAACAAACCTGAACTTATCCTTTACCCGCCTAAGAATAATGTTTCACAATAATCAAATTATAGTACCGTTGTTTATACATATAACACTAGAAACAATTTGCAACCAAGACAAACACCTTCAACATACCTCCCATTACCTAACCCTATCTTGCCTAGTTCTCCTCGTTTGCCTTCACATAATGAAAAGGGGTACAATCTTGTTGAACAACTAAAGAATACTCCTGCTAAGATATCATTATAGGACCTAATTCAAGCCTCCCCTCATTATCACAATATGATTCAAAGTGCTTTATAGTAAGTTCCTATCCATTCTAATGTACAGCCAAATGAAATAGCAGCCATAATTCAAGGAATAAAACCTGACATTGTTTTCCATCAAAGTGAGCTCCCTCCTTTGGAAATGCAAAAAAATGATGCTTTCATGATAATAGCTACCTATGATTGGTGAGGAATAAAAATAACCCTTTTTGACAATGGATTTTCCCTTAATGTGCGTGGTGTGACCCTTTTGAATAGACTTGGTGTGGATAAATCAAAAATTCAACCTAATTCATTGTCTATTAAGGGATTTGACAATGTAGGAAAATAACCGCTTGGTGTGATCACTTTGCCTATTATAGCTGGAAATGCCACATTAGAATTACCGATCCATGTTAAATGCCTCATGATCTTTCATACAACCTTCTTTTAGGAAGATCATGGATTTATGCAAGGAATGGGGTGCCTTCTACTCTTCATCGTAAAATGAAGTATGTCTACAACAACAAAGTGTACATACTTGAAGTCAAACCTGAACCAAACAGTTGTTTAAGCATTGAGAAAAACAAGGAAAATCCTTTGAAAACGTTGACACCAACTACACACGTAGAACCTGTGTAATAGAAAGACAAAGAAAAACACTTTGAGGAAGTCACAAAGCTATTAGAAGATGATTGGGGTTCCTTATATTTCACATCATTCATGGGCAAATACGAGATCACAAACAAAGACTCTGAAAAGGTAAAATAAAAATAGGTAATGTCAACACAAAATTCGAAAGACCCTTTGAAAGCATCCACCTCAACTACTTTAGAACAAAAAACAAAAAATCACACAATAAAATTTAATGAGCTTAATTATGAACAACCACCGACTCAAAAAGAGATGAAAAATATTTATGGAAAAGGTTATGAAATGATGAAACAACTTCGTTATAGTGGAAAAGGATGTGGTACTAGAGAAAAAGGTATTTGTGTCCCTATAGAGCCTCACATGCAAGAAAAGACTAGTGGTCAGATTGGTTGCTGTCCCTCGAAAGAAACCAACAAGCCTTCGATTAATATCAACACTATTACAAAAGACTCCTCTAAGCCAACTTTAACATTAGTGCATCTTGAACTCATAGACACTAGTTATTTTGATCGTTATGCTTTAAAAGAAATGAAAGAAATAGAGAAATCTTTGCTTAATATCAATGTCATCACGTAAAACACTAATGATTCAAATTTTATAGATTTCACACCCTCCTGTAAAAGAGAGTATAAAAATATCGCAATCTAAAGAGTCTTGTGTAAGTATGGCATCCTGTACTAAGCAAGAGATATCTTTGTCGCAAAATAAAGGAGCATCTTCTACCATTGATGAAGAGGGTATCTTGTCGAGACTCCTCCAAAATCATTTGATATCTCTCCCTCCAAGAACATGAAATAAATTTTAGTACAAGAGCTCATTTTGTGCTTATCATAGAGTTCATGGTCATTCTACTAATGAATGTAAGGCTTTGATTAATAAAATCCAACATCTTAAGGAGTGTGGTGCTCCTCCTTATGTTGAGGCACATAATCGACACTAATTTTCACTCTAGCATGTTTCTCGTCAATCATTTAAGTTCATCCTTGTCCTACACTAAGTGGAGGCAAGGGGTTTGGTAGCCTTGTCCTCATATGTCACTTGTCATTGTCTCTTTTGGCTAGTTGACCGCCTTTCATGTACATAAAAGAGCAAGCTTGGGATGTGGACGACATGCCTTAAGTTGGCTCGCATGTGATGTACTGAGTTATACTTTGGGGGCAACCCCTTTCCTTTCCATGATATAGTTTCATTCAGGAACATATGACTTGGCATAGGGTTTTTCAAATAATCTCCCATTTCTACTATATTAAATCAATTGGTCATGAAAATGGTGTTATCAACCACTTTAAAGTGGGGGCATACATCGACACTCATGTTTCACCGTGCAATTTTATTTCTTCTTGTGATGCATCCTTTTCTTGGGGGTTTCATTGGGTTTGATTTCCTCCACAAGCATGATATTTCATTGACTTGTCCTCTCTTGGAGACATTAGGAAAAATGTTTCCTAAGAAGATACCTTACATGAACTAAGAAAAATCCCTTTGAGCATACCTTGAAGTATTTCACATTTACAATATCTATTATATGGCCACCTTCCATAACACACTTTGCATGCCTATGGATCCATCTTGTTTGTTCATGAGTTGCAATAATACGGAGCTTTGCTTGCCTCATGAAGCTTGAAGTTCATTATTATGTGGTGCCTTGTCAAATTTATCGGGAGGTATAGCTTTGGTATGGTTAATGTATGATGAGAAGCCTAAACGTGGGCATGAATTTCTCATTATACGATGAGAAGTCAATATAGAGGCATGAATTTCTCACTAAGCCACCCTTTGGATACTCACCTAGCAGACAGCCTGAAGTTTCATTGAGTGAGCATGCATTTTCAAACAAACAGCTAGATCTGATCCACATCGTGTTGGACAAATGGTCGAGGCTTGATCCACCTTTTTTATTTTTCCTTGTTTTTTCTTTCTTTTAGTTATTAACATTGTATGTTTGTGTATCTTGATGATGCGTGATCCCAAAATTGTGGTTTACAAGTTTTGGCCAAACTCGACACTAGAATATTTTTTTCTAACTAAATCTTCACTTTCAGGCACCTATAGTGGCTAAATCGTGAGGAATTTGAAGATGATGCAAACTAGTGATTTGTGAAATTTTGTCTCTAGATTCTAAATATATTTTGTTTCAATTTTGTTGGAATCAGATTGGACTTATTTTTCCATCTCCTCTGAAAAATAGTTTTTTTCAGCAAACAACATTTTTAAGGAGTGATGCTCACCGTATACAACATAACTTTTTTTCCATGAAGGATAAAATTCTAATTCTTTCAAACTTATATTTGTAACTCCGATATCTAGCCCTTTCATTTGGTTTCATAGTTTTTTATTGAATATTTTTTCCTTAATCAAGTTTCGAAGTCAAACCAATTACAATTCAAACATAGGCGGACCGTATACAAAAATTTATGTATCGAAATTCAATTTATTTTTTTACTAGATCAAGGACATCAATACCTAGCCTACACATATTTTTCAAAATTTTAATTTGATAATCTTCTATTTTTTCACATGTGCAGAACAAAGAGCTTGACTTTCGATGAAAAATCTATGTTTAATCAAACTAAAAAAACAAATACATAATAAAACTAAAGCATTAAAATTATATTTGTTGGATAGCTCGTTCTGAGGACTACCATCATCTAGTTGGGTCTGTGAAGTCTCCTCCATTTTCATCCTCAACCCAAGCTTCGAAGCGCAAAATTCTGGACTTTTTTTGTGCCTAAGGGGGAGGAGGGAAAACGGGGGTTCGAGCAAACCAGGGGGGTTCACTCGAACCCGGTTCACTTGAACCAGGGTTCAAGCGAACCCCCTTTTCAAAAAAGAATCTTTTTTGTTTCATTCCCCGGAATGAAACCTATGGTGGGACCCAACATTAAAGGGCTTCACTCAAACCAAATAGTTCGTTTGAACCCCAAAAAGAAATTTTTTTTGTATGGGGTCATTTTTTGCAACTTTTCCTTCCTCACTCGAATTGTAAACCACTTTTGTGGGTTTTCCCTTCTGCATATCATACATCTTGTGTGTGTCCTTTTTGTGCTTATGTCGTTTTGATGTAGGATCCTAGATCTTGGGGGCTTGATTGCCTCCTTGATCTTTGTTATCCTAGATCATCTGCATCAGTACACTTGGACCCCTCTTGAATGTCTACTTTAGTGCGAGTTTGAAGCAAGTTCCTCCTCTCACTAAAGTGGGGGCTAAATGTGGAAATGAAAAAAGTATCCCTTTTGCTTACTTGATTTGGGAATGAATGATGTTAAAATGAACTTAATTTTTCCAAGACCTAGTGTTGTAATGTGTTTAACACATTCACATTAGGTCGGCCCATCATTAAGCTAAATAAACTTAACTTTGCCTTAATTTAGTGTTGTAAATTGTATTCATTTACACCTTCACATTAAATTTAGGACCCTTATAAACTAAATGGACCTAATGTCACCTTGATCTAGTGTTGTAATGTGTTTTCCACATTCACATTGGATTTAGGGACCTTTTAAGCTAAATAGACCTAATTTTTCCTTAATTTAATGTTGTAAAGTGTATTTATTTACACTTTCACATTGAGTTTGGGCCCTCTTGCATTTATGACCTTCATATCATCATTAATAGGCCCCTAAGACCCTATATTATGCATCCTTAGGCATAAATCCTGACATAGACATCAAATATACTTAATTTTCCAACTGCCTGAGATTTTCTTTATCTAAAAAGGCTTAGTGGGACCCATACACCACCTTGGGCATATGAGTCCCATTTGGCCCCTTTTTAGGGTTTTGAGCGAGAAATCAGGGTTTTAAGTTCAAATTTCATGTATATCAGCCTCTGGGATCTAATAAATGGTACATTGGATGGATTGCATATATAAACAAGGTCTCAAATCATTATTTCACTAAGCCTTCATGATATCATCCTAAGATATCAAGAGTTAAGCATTCCAAGACTTTATAAGAGCATCAAGAGAGTTTGCAAGAGCATTTCTAAAGCATTCAAGGGCATATTTCTTCATCAATTGTTGCAGAAATTCAAGATCCATCATCATTTCAAGTTTGTTGAGCTAGTGTTGTGATGTTGCATTCAAGATCCAAGATTAAGCATTGTTCTACACTTATTTTAAGATCTAGGTCTACATCCTTCATGGACACTTCATAATAGATTGTTTATTTACAATACATCATTCAAGGTATCATTATTCATGTTCCATGTTTAATTTTTCATGTTTCGTATCCTTATTATATTATCTCATTATTTGATTTGATTACCTAAAAGAGGTTTGACCAAGGCAAACCCCCATTTACTAACAAATCAACAAGTTTTTCTCTCTCTACATGTGTAATTGCAGATCTAGGTGTCTTGAGGTTTTAAGATACTTTGAAGATTAGGATGCAAGGTTGAATAAATTCATCAATTTATAACAAGGTTGTCATCTTCACTAAAAGTCACCTACAAGTTACAAATTAGGGTTTCAAACCCGAAAAAAAAGTGTGGAAGGAAGAGAAAAATTTGGAGACCTGATTTAGATCTTATCCCTCTAAAAAGGTAGAGTGGGACTAATATTCCACTTGTTGTGTATGAGTCCCAATACAGTACATTTTTAGCTTTCAGGAGATTAAGATCATACACTGTCAAATTCCAATTTTGGCACAAAAACCCTAGTCTAGGACTAAATCACCCAAACTAGCGTATGAGTCCCAATGGGCATCAAACAATAATTTTTTAGGGTTTTGAATCTTTTCTTGACCACATCACTCTTCCAGGTGCACCTTTGTTCATTTCCAATTTGATATTTTGTATTTATGTTTCGTTTCCTAGGTCATCTAGTTAGGTTTTGCATGGTACTTTACATGATTCATTCATCTCTTGTCTTTCCAAGCCCTAGCTTGGTGGTAAACCCCTCTTTAATCATTGATCATACCCTAGGACATCCCTATTGTAGATTTATTTTCCCTTTACATCCTAGGATTGAGATCTCTAGGGTTTCCTTGAGTGAAACTTGAGCAAAATGGGAGGAGCCCTATCTCTTCAAGGATATAAACCCTTTCTCTCTCTTCCCATTTCTGTTGTTTCACATGGTAACCCTAATTTAATCCTATTCATAATTCAACCTTAACCCTAATTCTAACCCTAATAGTAACTCTAATTAAGCCTTATACCTAACCTTAATGAAACCCTAATTTTAATCCTAATTGAACCATAACCCTTACTACATCATAACCATAATTAAATTGTAATTGTAGTTGGATTCTAATCCTGACCATAAATCTTAATTGAATAGTTATTGTAATTGAACCCTAACCCTAAGCCTAACATAAATCATTATCCTAATTAAACGCTAACCATAAATAAACCCTATCATGAATCCTAATTTAACAGTAACCCTAATTAATTTATAACCCTTACCCTAACCCTAAATGAATCCTAATTAAACCATAATTGAATTCTAGCCATAACTATAGTTGAACCCTAACCCTAATTGAGTCCTAACCCTAATTAAACTATAACCCCAATCCTAATTGACCTAACCCTAATCATACTTGATTTGTAACCCTAACCCCAATCGAACCCTAAGCCTAATTGAATTTCAATCCTAACCTTTTCTTAAACCCTAATTGAGTCATAAACCTATTTGAACCGTAATCTTAAATATAATTAAACCTTATTTGCAACCTAACCCTAACTAGGCCTTAATTTAACCCTAACCCTAATTAAACCCTAATCATAACCATAACCCTAATTAAATCCTAAACATAACCATAACCCTAATTACATCCTAGCCTTAAATGAACCCTAACCCTTTAATTGAATGATAACACTAACCCTAACTGAACCATAATTTAACCCTAATCTTAATTGAATCTTAATCCTGACCTTTATTGAGCCCTAATTGATTCATAACACTATTTGAACCCTAACCTTAAACCTAATTAAACCTTAATTGCATCCTAACCCTAATTGAGCCTTAATTTAACCCAAATCTTAACCCTAAACCTAACCATAACCCTAGTTACATTGTAATCCTAATTGAACCATAACCCTAACTATAACTGATCCTTAATTCAATCCTAACTCTAATAGTAACGATAATTGAACCATATACCTAACCCTAATTGAACTCTAGTTTCAATTGTAACACCAACCCTATCCTTAACCATAATTGTAGGCTTGATTAGAATTAGCGTTAGTGTTAGAAAATTATATAATCTTATGTGGTATATGTTAGGGTTAGAGTTAGGATTAGTGTTAGTGTAAGGGTTAGGGCTAGAAGTACAATTATAATTAGTGTTAGTTTGAGAAACAGGATTAGGGTTAAGGTTAAAGTTATAATTAGAGCTATGGTTAAGATTAGTATATATGTTAATGTTAGGGTTAGGGTTAGGGTTAGATTTAGAATTACAATTAGGGGTAGGGTTAGAATTAGTGTTGGGTTTAGAGTTAGAGTTAGAATTAGTATTAGTTTCAGGGTTAGGATCTAGGTTAGGGATAGGTTTAGGGTTAAAATTAGAATTAGAGTTAGAATTAGGTTATAATTATTGTTAATTTTAAGGCTAGGGTTAGAGTTATAATTAGAGTTAGGGATAACATTAGAATTATTGCTAGTGTTAGAGTTAGAGTTAGGGCAAGCTTAGAAAATTAGTGTTAGTGTTAGTGTTAAAATAATTATTCTAATTGTTAGAATTTTATATAGATTTATATGGTTAGTTTAGGGTTAGAGTTAGAGTTAGAATTAGAGTTAGAATTAGAGTTAGGGTAGGGTTAGAATTAGTGTTATTGCTATAACTTTATATAAATTGTTAGTGTTAGTATTATCATTTGAGGACCTTACAATCATATGCAATTATTAGAAAAATAATATTAAAAATATAGGGGAAAATAGTGAAAAACTATTATTTAAGTTGCATGGCCATGATGATATTTAATGTTCAAGTATCTTTCTCATAGTTTGGTTTATGTTGATGGTACATATTATATGATGTATATTGATATAATAGACCAACCTTTTAATGATAGATTTATGTGACTGGCCTTCTTTAATACAAAATGGTATTATTTATGATGATAGTTCTCTTACATATCTATTTTTTATAAAGATTAGCAATCGATATGTCAAGTAATTTATTGTAAGCTAGTTTAAATAAATATGTTTTTCGTATATAAAAATTAATAATTGAATATATGTTAAATAAAGATCTTAAATTTGTGACCCGTCATCAAAAAAATTGTCCAAAATTTATGAAATTGAGTATTCTTTAATTAAGAAAGTACTAAAGCATTAAATTGAACATGGCTCTATTTAGGATTGGATTTTCCATTGAGAAATAATCCTTTTGAACTCCTTTTCATAGTAGTGGAATTGAACCATTTCATTATTTGAGGAAGCTTCTTACCAAAAAATATAAGAAAGTAGTTTTTAATATAGCTTCTTCCCATCTTCTATCCACCCTCTATTGATATTTTTCCAAGAGTCTAGGTTATAATTTGATTGAGTCAACGCCATAGTATTCTTATGATGAGAATTTAATATTAAGAAAGAAATGGGATGCAGCATTTTGAGATTTTTGGAACTTTAGAAAAAATGGATGGGAAAGTAGCTTGAAAGGATGTTTCAAAAACAACATGCATTGATCTATCAAAAAAAGTCAACAAAGAAAAGTTTTTGTTGAATTAAGTAAGCTCATTTTTTATTTGTTAATGATTCTAATATTTACAATTTGAATATATGAATCACTGTAAAAGAGAATCCACCATAAATTGAGATCTTCATAAATAAAAAAATTGAATCTAAAGATTTCT
Source organism: Sequoiadendron giganteum (assembly GCA_007115665.2). NCBI lineage: Eukaryota > Viridiplantae > Streptophyta > Pinopsida > Cupressales > Cupressaceae > Sequoiadendron > Sequoiadendron giganteum. Next base: position 517,392,343 of record CM021102.1, read on the forward strand.
TCAATGAACCATCTTTAAAGAGCAATTCCCTCCTCATTATTGAAAGCATAAATGTTGACTATACCTAGAGACCTAACCCTCCATGTTCAAAACTAACCACTAAACAGTTGGCACAAACTTGAGGATCACACTCCCACTAAAGATTCATTTTATCCTTTTAAGGTCCTCTAGAGGTCCAAAACTATCCTTCATAAAATCACTCATCGAGAAATACCTTTAAGCGATCAAGGATATGAAAGTGGTTCAAACCACAAGAAATGATCAAATAGTTCTAGAAATCTAAAACATTATAAGTCAAAAGAATATATTTTTTTCAATCGACGCCACAAAATTTGATTAAAATCTAGACTTGTGAGGGCTGTTGTGAGCTGCATGGAATTGTCAACGAGCATATTATTTTCAAACACTGTCATGAATTTTGATGAATGTCGATGTGATGAAGGTGTGTAGAGACTCATCAAGCTCCTTGCAAAAATATATGTTCCGCGTCTCTCCCTCTATCGACTTTCTCTATGCAAAGGACCTATATATAACTTAAATAGGATTCGAGATGAAAATTATCCTAATTGCTTGGATTTCCATTATATGCTTCTCAATCCATGGAGGTAAATTATTTAAGTGATTTTATCAACCACAAAGCTATCACTTTTGTCTTTCTAAATTTATGGAGACTGGACAACGTTATATTAGCTTCCACTCTCATTAAAATATACACAACCTTCACCTAGAATCGTATCCATCTTTGTTTCATTTTGGTAACAACTCCTTTGTTATTCTACGCAGATGCAAGTTTTCCAATGTCTATCATCAAATGCACACATTTTGTTAACTCTGCCACCTCTTTTCTCTTTGTTTCCTCTATCTCTGCTAATAACTATTAGCTCTTTGGATTTATTGCAATAACTGAGTAAATGTACCAAGTTCTTGTAATTTACTCTCAACTGAAGATCAATCTGTTAAAAAAGTATAGAATCAGTAATCTATGTAAGATTTCGGTTGTAACTGCATCCACTGAAAATGGTATTTGACTATTCGAGTGCATAAAGTGAGCCATACATTGTTCTTAGAATCATAGAATTACCTCATTTAGAAAATCTATAGTTCCTTTCTTATAAAAAAGGGAGAACACTTTTACTGTTATTTGTTTTCCATCTGGAAGTTTACCACAAAATACAGATCCATAACCACCACACCTGATCTTGTAGCTGGAATTTTTTGTAGCTATCATCATCTCCTCTCGACTAAAATCTCGAGTTTTTGATGGGTTTGTAACTGTATCAATTGAGTATTCTACAATTCATTTTGATCTATCGTAAATCAACAAAAATTTCTAAGACGTAGATGATTACAATAATGGGCACTTACTGAAACGAAAAATGAAGGACCAACTTTTTCTATAAGCATGAACCAGTTTTCCTCCTGAAGCCCTTATTCTAGCATCTGCATCGGTAATCACCTTTTTTCCTAAATAAAGCTAAGCTTAAGACAAGCACACCTAAGAATGAAGATGTTTGGCAACTGAAAAGAAATAAAGCTTAGGAAATAAAACTCAAGAAAATCTACAGGTAAGAAGGAATTGAAAATTGAGTGAGGCATTTGATAGGCACATATTTATCCATCGCCAAAATGGAGATCACATCATCGCCAACTGGAGCAGAGGGAGGCTTCCATCATTCAATAAGTGACTTGACTGATTTGAATCCATCTAAAGATCCCGAGGGAACATGCTTATGCGGTAGTAGGAGATTCCATAGACTATCCATCCATGCTTGGATCATCATAGAAGGATGGGGCATTAGTGTCTCCTCCTCCCACGCACTCTGGCTATCGAACTATTAAATCATGATTTGAGTATCGATATTAGATCGAGACTTTCTTTGCACCGTGAGTCGAGCCCTTCCCTCCTTATCTCGCCAAGAACAGATACGCGATATGACTGAATATTACAGATGGTTGTTGTCGAGCCACTAAATAGGTAGAAAGAAATTGATTGAATCATGAAAAACCAAGGACCTACAGGTCAATTTCCACACTGCTATATAAAAGCCAAATACGCAAGACAGTATTGAAATGCAAATGTCACGGCCGCATCGATTCTTTTAAAGACACTACGCAATTCTTCCCCTCCCATGCGTTACATTTTCACGTTTCTTTATACGCCTCACTATTTTAATGCCTTCTTAATTGCTAGTTTGGACAACACAGAACACTCTTCGTACCATGCCGCCTCATCTTCCAGCACTACCATCTGCACGTCAAAATAAATTCAGTATTTATTTATTGACACAAGCTCTTTCCACTTCCTGTTGTGATTGTAGAATGCCTCTCGATGTAGCTATATGTCTGATGATCATTCTAAAACTATCTTGATTTATAAGTGTAGACATGTAAAAATGGCTTAACGTATATCACACATCCTAAATAACTTTTTAGGTACAAAATCGCTATTGCAAATAACAGGCCCGCTATCATACTGTTTGTTTGTTCCTGGTTCAATTTATCAAAGTTCTTGGATTTTCAAAAAATTTACCTAACCCTAACCCTAATGAAATTGTTGTTTCTTGTATTATTGAGATTATCTGACTTCTTTTGGTGCAACTCTTTTAGGGTGATGGGATATTTTTGTTGAACTAATAATCATTTGTTTGTAGGTTTGACAAACGGTTCAAGACTCTTAAAGGCTTAAACTGCTAACGCATTTGCTTGCAAAACCTTTTCAAGCATTTGTATGGATGTTTTTAAGTCTTCAAACATTTACATTTGGTGCTTTAAAATGAATTCATTCTCCATTGGTGCACTAAAATTGAACAATACAACATGAACACTTTGATTTGGTGCATTAAAATTTACCTACAATCTTCACATTTCATTTTGGTGTCTAAAATTGAATATTTCATTTGGGCTTAAAAATCTAATTGCAATGACAAAATAATTTTGTTTTCAAGCATTTATATGGATGTTCTAAGTATTTAAAAACATTTAAATTTGGTGCTTTTTAAAACGCAAACTGTTATCTACAAAACATTTCACTTGGGCTTAAAAATTTGGTTGCAATGACAACAAATTGGTTTACAAAATTTGTATGAAGTGTTTGAAGTCTTTAAAATTTTGAATTTGGTGCTTTTAAAACATGAATTGCTATCTATAAACACCTCATTTGGGCTTAAAATCTAATTGCAATGAATTATCCACTGTGTCTATCATGATTGGCAAGCCAAGTGTGTATCCTCTCCCCCTGCGTCTTTTGACGATCTTGGAGAACGAGAAACACTTTGGGATATTTGCATTTTTATGGTCATCATTCCCCTTTTAGATGGGCCTGCCTTGAGACACGTCCCATACTGTAGAACTCAAGGCAACTCAAAGCAGTTTTTCCCTCAAGCCATTATATAAATTGATTAAGGCTAAAGTTGAGATCTAACTGGCAAGTACCTTGCCAACAATGCCATTCAAAAAAGGGAGGTACCCACATTTGTGTGAGGTATAATCAGTCCCCTAGTAGGATTGGTTAAAGCCTTAAGTGGCTTAGTGGGTGCTAGAAAGGCATTAAGTTCCCCAAGCAACAACTAAACACCTTATTATAGTTACCCACCTTATTGATTAACCATGTTGTTGGTGAAATTTTCAATGCAACTGATGTGTACCACACCCTAAAAATTTTACTCACCATATGAACTCCCTTGAGATGAGATAGAAATCCCTGGCTTAGCATAAGCTACTTGTAGCTTTTTGGGGAAATGGTGATTTGGGTTATCCTTCCATGTAAGGAGGCCCCTATCTTCCCACTCTCGCAAAGACAAAAGTGAATTAACCAATTTAGGTGTCCCTACACTTGATTCAAAGGAGCTTCCAATTTGTGGGCCTCAAAGTGTTACCATTGGCCTTGACCTTAGGGATAAAAATGCTTGAAATTTTTTTGATGTGTTATTACCATTTGTAAATCGGGTTGATTTTGGCCTATCATCATCAAAACTTATGATCGGTCCATACACTTTGTTCAAAATAATTTATCAGTTGCTATATCTCGGACAAATTATCTCAAACCAAAAAAACATCAAAACTTGCAAACTAATCAATAAACTACCATCATAAAACTAGAAACTATTGAAACATAGTCACTAGTACTGTATAAGTTTTATGCTATTGTCTCAGAATTTTACTGCTATCATCCTAGAATATCACCACAGTTGACCTAATATCTACTCTTTTTTACTCTACTGTAATTTTTCTACAGTTGTCCTAAAAATAGAACTGCTATCGACCTATTTATCTACCACTATTGCTAAACTTGGTGCCGCAGTTGACCTAGACAACAGTCGCTACTGTTTCCCTTACAGGCTTGCCCTAGAATTTTTCAAACAATTAACTTCAAAACATTGACCTAAAACTTTATTCAATTGTCAAACAACATTGTCATCATTGGACCTATCACTCACAATCCATCACCATCCTACACTTTGGACTTGGTTCACATAGGGTTTGTAACTATCATATTTTGGACACAACATCAAAATCAAACTTACACCATATCCTATCAACATCACCATCAACAACCAAACATCAACCTAGTATTGAACACGTATTGAACATGCAAGAAATTAAACCATCATCTTGCTATTGTTTTACAACAACCTTTACTTACAACCTCATAGCTAGTTCAAGTAAACCAATCACCATATCCTCTAAGACATAGAAAAAAATCAATTTGAGTTCTGTGCACCTTGTGTTCTAAACTAGCATGAAATCAAAATATCAAACATTCATTCGTACTCGTGTCCTACGGTTTGAATATCCAACATCATAGCATCATTTATCAAACAACATCCAAAATCGGATCATCTCCTCATCATAGGGTGTTGAGTAGCAAAATCTTACCATCCAACATCAAACTTGATCGACCAACTATCCCAACATCAATCCATAACAAACAATCAAAAACCTTTGTCCAAAAGGTTTACAAACAACCCTATTGTATGTCATTTTACCAAACAAAATATCAACTCAAAATACCATCCCATAACTTGTCATCTCAAACTCACCAAAGTCTTTTGATCTTGTTTATGACTACAAAAAGATCTCAACATAAAAATAAAATGGAATCCAATAAAAGCAGCTCTAATGTACCAAACACCAATACCACCAATGAGGAATCTCAACCATGGGGTTATGATCCTAAGACATACGCAATTCCTCCAACACATCCAATGTTCATAGCTCAACCAAATCCAACACCTAGTGATGTTGAAATACTCCTTAAACATCAAGATAGATTTTCTAGGCAACAAAATCAACCTCCTAATCCTATAGATATGATCATAGAGGAGTATGATAGTGATGAGGAAATCAGCAATGAAGTACTTTTAGTGCACTCCCAAGATCCGAAAATGCAAAAACTAATGGAAAATTGATTGGGAAAGATCCAAACACATATTTCCTCACACTAGCACAAAGTGGTGCCAAGCTACCTATAGACTTTAATGTTGAAATTATTAAGGATCCCAATCTCATTCCTTTGGGAGACCGATCGGTGGTGAGACAAGTACTAAAGCAATGATGGATCCCAAGATACCACCTTTATTCTCAAAAGCACCCATCGGCGATCAATATTTCCCACAAAATGTGGAGAATCCATTGTATAGACATCCCTCACAAATTGAACAAGATGTGGTAGCTCAACATGCTCAAGAAAATCCAAACCTATTGACAAGTCAAAACATGCCACCACATAATTTATAAACAAATACAATGGGAACCAACATATATGACACATCTTGGAACACCCAACAATAAGTTCCTAGTGTTAATTGCAAAACATCAACCCACCTCAAGGACAACACATATATCAACAAAACAATCCACCCATATATCAACAAACACCACAAGATCAAAGCATGTATCAAGGAAATATCCAAGATCAAACTCAATACATGCATCAATAACAATACTATGATCCTAAAACACAATATCAATATGGATCATCATCTACCCAAAACCCTCAACATCAAACGTACGTTTCACCACCACAAAACACCAATCCTCAACATCAAATGTATGGTCAACCACCAAAGCACATATCTTCAAAGTCAAGCACTCAATACCCCACAACACAACATTGGTGTAGAACAACCTCCATCACAATATCAAACCTACACACCTCAACAACACAGCACACCTCAACAAAAACACAACATACCTCAACAACAACACAACATACCTCAACAACAACACAACATGCCACAATAACATCATACCCTCAATCTAGAATACACCCACATCAGTCCTTAAGGACCCCACCCATCATCCTACACTCACAACATGGCCTAAGGGCCCTCATATGCATAAACCCCACATTAGAACACACAAAACATAGTGGGGAAACAAGGTTATAACATCCCTCTCTATCAAACGAATGCACCAAGTGATGATGTAACCTTACAAATCCAAACTATAAACCAAAGGATATCAGACAATCAACTTGGAAAACCAAAGAAGAGTTACGCTCTACTAGACATGTCCAAATCCTTTTGACCAATCCATATCCATGATACCCTTCCCTAAGAACTTAGAAATACCCAAATTCAAAAAATACAGGGGAAGAGGAGATCCAATAGAACACGTACAAGAATTCTCAATAGCTTGCATGGATGTACAACACAATGACACCTATTTAATGAGGCTTTTCCCATGAAGTCTTGGCAGTGCAGCTATCAAGTGGTTCTCTCATCTACCACCCATTATCAAAACATTCTTTGAGTTGTCAAACAAGTTTGTTAACCACTTCTCTTACAACATAGAGCAAGACATAATTATCCCCGATCTATACAAGATTAAACAAAGCCAAGGGGAGTCCTTTGCTTCATACCTATGGATATGGAGACACAAATCTAGTAAGTGTAAGTGGCCCATTCCCAAAAAATAACTCGTGGAAATCTTTGCCACTAACATTCAAATGGACATTATCTACCAACTAACCATGTTGTGCCCTATTAGTTTTGAAGAAACCATTGAAAAGGGTTTACTCATCGAAATAGATCTCATAGCAAGGGGATTCATTGAACTCTATAACAACAAGGATCAAGCTTCTAGTTCTAATGACAAACCTAAAATATGGGTGAAGAACAAGAACATTACCAACAATGGAATCGTTGATTCCAAATTTGTGCAAAATGCACAACCTCCTAATAATCCATAGAATAATGTCCAAGTAGCTCAAACAAACTATCCTAAAAACAACACACAAAACAACCAACTTATGTATCCTTAAAACAACCAACAAACAAATCAAGGTCAGGATATTCAAAGAAGGCCACCAAGGCTAAGTAACCAAACTAGAAGAAAGTTCACCCCATTGGGAGAAACTCTTGAGGTAGTTATGCATAAAATCATCCAAAATAACCTCATCAGACTTCCTAATCCTGATAAAATAACTTATGATGAACCAAACTTTAAACCCCCTTGGTACAACGAAAATGATCAATGTGAATTCCAAAAAACAAAAGGTCACACAACAAACAACTGCATGAGGATAAAAAACACCGTACAAGACTTGGTAGAAAAAGGAGAGGTCAACATTGAACATCATCTTGGGCCCTCCGCAAATAGAGACATTAGAATCTACAAGAATCCAATCCCCGATCATTCTAGAGGAAATGACAAAGGTAAGGAATAAGATTACTGAAAAGCTAAATTCACCTACGATGAAGTCGTAGGAACCATTCATCAAGTTGATTGCAATATCAATGTTGTAACCATATTTTGTAAAATCCCTGAACGTAATGTGACTACATGAAGAGGAAAAGTCGCGATCCAAGGAGCCCCACTTCCAACCAAAGTCACCATCAAGCCTTATAATGACTACAGTATTGTTGGTCAATTAAAAAACAATCCAGCACTAATCTCTATCCTTGAGATTCTAAAGTTATCACCAGCACATAAAGAGATTCTGGAGAAATCTCTCATTAAATCGTCAGTGCTTAATGATCTTAACATTGATCAATTTCAAGCTATAGTTGGTGCCATCACTTCCCACCATCATTTGGTATTTTTTGAAAAAGACCTTTCCCAAAGATCCTTTCATAATCAAGCTTTGTATCTCAAGGTTTGTGTCCATAAACACAAGATCAAGAGAGTCCCGATAGATGGAGGTGCAGGCTTTAAAATATGTACCTTAAAAATTGGTAAAGAAGTTGGGATATTCTTATGACGTGATCAGCAAAAACAAAAGTATCACCATAAGGGCCTATGATGATATTGTGGCCTATGAGGTCACAATAAGACTTCCAATTCAATTGGGGCCAATAATAGCAGAAATAACTTGTCAGTTATTGGATATTGAGTTTCCCTATAACCTTCTCTTGGGACGGTCGTGGATCCATGTGATGCAAGTGGTCCCTTCAACCTTTCATCAATGCTTAAAATTTCCTTACAATGATAAGGAAGTTACAACATAGGTCAATCTTGAACCCTTCCGTTATTGCATGAACTTGTAGGAGAAGTACAAAATGTGTCTTCAAATACCTAGTAATGACATATCCTTCCACTCATTTTCCTATGTCGATCCAACATCACTTGCTTCATCCTCAACTCCATCTACATCAACCGGTCCTCCAAAATCATACCTCAAGATCCAAGTGCTTGACAAGGGCTACAAACAATACCATTTCAAACAATCCTTCTATAGGGGAGCTTCCCCCATCACCAAAATCCTATGAGCGACCAAAGGAAATCAAGCATATTCAAGTTGTCACCTATGAATTCAAACCAACTATCTTTACCAAGTGGGGAGACATGAAGGATGAAGTGGTATTCGAAGAGGACCTCTCATTGTGGCTCTACAAAGAAGAACAATAAGAAGAACAAAAACAACTACATCCCATTCCTGTTAGGGTTAGAAGGCAGATATCTAACAAGTTAAATGCAGATTTGATCAATAAAGTAGAGAAATAAAACACACACAAAAATTATAGCAGAAACAAGACAACACAGAGAATTTAGCATGGTTCACCCAATCTGGGCTACATCCACAAAGCTACGGCCATCCAATGATTTTTTTATCCAGTACAAAACATATTACAATCTCATGAATAATACCATGCTACAACTCCCCATCCCAACCGCTTATAACAAGCTTTTAGAAGCTTCCAGAAATAAGGGTTTACAAAGTTGGTTTTTTCTTTTTCGGTAAGGATACATGAAGAGTGTACAGTACTAAAGAGTGTACAATATAGCATGATCAGTCACCACATACCAAAAATCTCCCACTTGGAGACTGATCAGGCTCCACACCAACACAATTCTTGTGGATCCTAACAATAAAGGTTATCAACTAGCAAGAAATATGGGATACATTGAAAAAGGTGGCATTGGTCTACATGAACAAGGTATGATAGAACCCATCATAATAGACCAATGTAAGAAGAACATGGGACTAGGTTATGGTTCGATATACATAGTTACCCCAAGCATTGAAACTACCTCTTGTCAAGAAATTGATCCTTCTACCATTATTGAGACATCAAATGGCTACCATACTAAAACATATTCCAACGAATGGGAATGGGAATCTTGTGCCTCTAGGGATTATGACCTAGATACCCTTTGGGACCTTGATAACACTTCTATCCTTACCCTTTGCACATCCTCTATAAGCTTTGTCGATAGTGATCATAACCTACCCTTACTTCACCCGCAATTGATCGATTAGGATCAACAACATCACGCACCTGTTGTGGACCTATTCCAAAACAACAAAGCTATTGTTGAGTTCATGGTGATTCAACATGGTATCCTGCAAAGAGATCATGAGGTCGGTTTTATCATACAACTAGAACAAGGAGAATACTTTGGAGGGGAGATTGTGTCCTCCAGTCGTAAAATTGAAATGAAAAATTAAAAAATCAAAATGAGATCCCCTAGGGAAAACCACAATGTGGCTCTATCGGATCATGAAAAAGAAAAAAAAGGATGTATTTGAGGGTGAAAACCTCTCTGAGGCACTTGAAGATGGAGAATTCAATCTCCCCATCATGGAGTATCAATAACAATCGCAGTCTTGGTTGAAGGTTTTGAACCTATCAACATTAGGACAATAGAGGCACCTAAGGTAACATATCATGCAGCTTCCTTAGATCCTGAGGAAAAGGTCAACTTCACCTGGACATATGCAGATATGCCTGGGATGGATCCAACTTTAGTGGTACATCATCTAACGGTATTCCTTACATCAAAACTAGTTAAACAAAATCTTCGCAAGATGCACCCGCAAATAGCACTATTAGTCAAGGTGGAGCTTCAAAAACTGCGAGACGTTGGATTCATCAGACCTATAGACTGTCTTGGGTGTGTATCCAACCTCGTACCAGTGTCAAAACCCACTAGGAGCATATGGATCTATACAGACTTTGGAGATATTAACAAAACATGCCCTAAGGATGACTTTCCCCTTCCCAACATCGACATAATAGTGGATCTAACTACTGGTAATGAAATTATTTCACTAATTGATGGATTTTTTGGGTACAAACAGATAAAGATAGCCCATGAGGATCAACACAAAATGAATTTTACCTATGCTTGGGGAACTTTCTGCTAGAACGTCATGCCATTTGACTTGAAGAATGTAGGAGCCACATATCAAAGAGCAATGACTACCACATTCCATGACATGTTGCACATCACCATGGAGGACTATGTAAATGATCTTTTAGCCAAAGCAATCAAAATAGATGAACACCTAGCTAACTTAGCTAAGATATTTGATACATTAGAGGAGTATAACTTGCATCTAAATCTGAAGAAATGTGTGTTCAGCGTAACATCTAGGAAACAGTTTGGCTACATTGTATCCAGAAGAGGTATCGAGGTGGATCCCGCCAAGGTCAAGGCTATCCTGGAAATGCCTCCCCCAAAAACATTGAAACAACTACGCAGTCTACAAGGAAAGCTTCAGTCTATCATAAGTTTTAGTGCACAACTAGCAGATAAATTTCATCCATTCACACACTTGCTCCAATAATATGTAGCATTCAAATGGGACAGAAGGTTTGATCAATTTTTTTAGTAGGTAAAGGACTATTTACTCACTCCCCTAGTATTGATGCCTCCAATTTGGGATAAAGCAATGATTTTATATGTATCCACAACAACAACTTTGGGTGCTCTATTGGCACTACTTGATAAACATAACAAAGAAATACTAGTTTACTACATTAGTCGTACCTTGGTTGACTATGAGTTAAATTATAAACCCATCAAACAAGAATGTCTATTAGTTCTCTTCATAGCACAAAAGCTTAGGCATTACATGTTAAATCGACAAATCAAGCTGATATCTAAGATAGACCCCTTAAAATATCTCTTGGAAAAATCAGCTCTTACAGGAAGTATTGCTAAGTGGGTCATGATACTTAGTGAATTTGACATAGAATATGTTGATAGGAATGTCATCAAGGGGCAAATGATAGCATATCAGTTAGTAGAAGCGCCTATTGAAGATCATCAACACTCATAGAAAAATTTTGAGATGACAGCATCTTGCTAACAACTCAGCCAACCTATTGGAATTTTTACTTCGACGGATCCCATACTCAACACAGCTCAAGGGTCGATATCCTATTTCTTACACCATAAGGAGACAGTATACCCAAAGCATACATGATTGTCTTCCCATGTACAAACAATATTGATGAGTATGAAGCATTGATCACTAGGTTGAAAATGGTTGTGGAATGGAAAATTAAGGAACTACAAGTCTATGGTGACTCCCATCTAGTCATAAGATAGGTCAATGATGAATACCAAACTAAATACAACAATCTCATGCCATACAAGAGAATGGTGGATAGTTTCAAGCAATACTTTTTGGTCGCCATCTTTGAATAGATCCCAAGGGTTAACAATAAAGCAACTGATGCTATGGCTACTATCGGTTCACTCCTTGATATACCTGAGAAAATTCCTTAGTATGAATTCGTAGTGGAACAGTTGCTTATACCAGCATTTGACGTCCCAGAATCCAAACTTGTATGTGATGTTGTTGGTCCTGAATCACCTTGGTATGAAGACACATTTGCCTATATCCAACATGGAATCATACCACCTATTGAAACCTTCAAATTTTAGCAAAATTTGAGGTTCCCATAATGAGAAAATTGATTACAACACTCAAGAATACATTTGTGAGATCTACCCCAGTAGCCTACTTTGGAGGATCATAACTTGAAACCTATTCACTTTTGTGCCAAATCACTTTGTAATCACATTCATCTACCATATTTAAGTGTGTAATTTTTATTACAACTTCCTATGATCAGATTTGATAGGGTTTTGAGGCACCAAGTTGGAGGGTTCTAGAAGAGTGTTGTCTGCACATTATTAAATCTGCCAAGATTGTCAACTTTGGAGGCCAATAATTATAAGTTGGATGTTTTTCATGACAAACCAATTAGCATTTGAAACTTCCCCCATGTTAATATGATCTCATGTCCATTTTCAAAGCCCCAACATCTCGTTTGATATTTTTTCAAAATCAAAAGCAAACAGAGTTTTCACAGTTTTGATGTTTGCATTTCTAAAAAGTTTCAAAGGGGACACTTTTGACCTTTAATATTTTGTGAAGAAAGTGAATTGGTAAAAATTCGTTCTACACACATGCTCATAGGGCCTAAATGAACTATTTTCCCTAGTGGCAGCTTCCTAGGAAGAGATATGGTATTTTTTCAAAATGGTGATTTGGTAAGTTCCAGTTGATTTTTTCACAGGTGCAGTTTCAAAAACAGTTGGGTGAGCTACTTTGAGCATTAATATCTTGAAATATTGTGGGCTTCATGCAAATCCATTTGGCAACCTTGCTCCCATATCATCAATCAACATGTCAATGCATTTTTGTGGCTCTGAGAGAATGTTTGATTCAGTTTCCTAGGGTGATTCTGGAGACCATCTAGCCTATTTTGGTCACAGTACAAAGTGTCGGAACCTTTTCTTCACTGTCAAATTAGAAGATATTCACAATAGGATGTGATTGCCATATCATTTCTACTCTTGACTTACGTTGGTTATCTAAGACATTCACAACAAGCCCACTTCATGTGGCAATGTATAAGTTACTTCTACATACTTAGAGCTATTGCTCAACATTAAAGGCTCCCCACTGCCCTAAATAAGAGAACATCCTAGTCACATATCATGCCACCAAGACTATAATGGTTACTTTAAACAAGGTAATCCCAATCTAAAATAGTTAAAGAAACCTAAAGGCATGGTCTTAGTGGGCTCAATGACCTTCAAACAGGAGCTGAGATTTGCAGACAGTTTTGAGGATACTATCCATAAAGTTCGACATATACAAACTATTGCAAGATTGCTTGAAGCTTGAATTGAGGCCAAAAGATCACAAGAAAAAGCAATTAAAATTGTAGATGGAGAAAAAGAAGCATCTTTTGGAATATTCATTTGAACTTATGGATGGACTTACCTCCAAACATAGCTTGGCATTTGTTGAGAAAAAATCACTTTTAGGAAGTAAAAATTTTAAGAGTAAGATCAAGGGTGGTGAGTTACACCTTGTGGAACTTGAGCAAGTATATCATGCAACATGGTTTGCTGTCATTGGTATACAGAGTAGATTTCCAAGAGGATTGATTTTGGACAAGGCGACTTGTAATAGTTAAGGGACAAATTTCAGTTGTTAATATCATATTCAAAGCTTGGCTTACTAGCGAAGAGACAATTTACAATCAGACGGCTAAGAGTGCTACTGTTGAATGTGAACTAGTTAGCTCTAATACTGGCATTTGTGAACTTATGGGTGTACTTGAAGGTGTTGATTCGAGGATAGATGAAGGATCAATTCACAGTGTCCTCACAAAGTCTTTAGATAAATATATGAAGCGGTGTAAATATCTGCGAAAGCATCCTGTTTGGCATAGTGTGGAAGCATTAAACAAAGAAAAGAAGTTGTTGCTGATTGTTTTATACTTCTTGATTTGGGGTGAAGCTGCTAATATTTTCTTTTTGCTTGAATGCATTTGTTATATTTTTCACAATATGGTGAAAGACTTGGAGGAAATATTGCAACAACAATTCGCCCATCTAGCTCATTCTTGCACTAGAGAGAATGGTGTATCGTTCCTTTAGGAAATCATTTTCCCTGTATATAAGACTACAGCAGAGGAGGGTCAAAATACTGATAATGGGAAAGCATCACATTCAGCATGGCGAAACTATGATGATTCCAATGAGTTCTTTTGGTCATCAAATTGTTTTTGGATGGCCTTGGAAAAGGAATAAAAAATTTATGAAACCAAAGAAATCATCAAAGGGCATACATGCTTTACGGTGACGGACGGGGAAAGTTAGCTTTATTGAGCATAGAACATTTCTTCATCTTTATCATAGCTTTCATCGTTTTCTTGCTAATGATGTTTCAGGGTTTGACACTCATTGCATTCAACGATGGTAAGATTAACGTGGATACCATCAAGGAAGTTCTTAGTGTTGGTCCCACGTATTTTACCATGAAGTTCATAGAAAGTATGCTTGATATTGTGATGATGTGTGGAGCTTATTCAGTGGCTCAAGGATTAGCTATTTCAAGGATAGAAAGTATATCCCCACCCTAATTGATGGCATCCATAGCAATAATTTCACCATCTCTTGGCCATGGGAATGCCTGTACCTCCAATTCATCTTCCTTCTCTTCGAATATCTGGAAAATAAAAAATTTCTTGCGGATTGTCCCTTAATGAGGTGAGAAGGAGTGTGTCTCTCCAAAATATATAATTGCAAGAGGATGATGGTGGCGGCAATGCCAAGGTTACAAGTAACAACAAGGAGTGCAGTGGCCTCAAAGACCATAGAAGGCGAAGTGGATAAACCTCTTGGCTTGGCACTGGGCCAGAAGAGTGGTGCTGGTGTTGTAATGACGATAATAGAAAATGGGGAACGCTACCAAAGTGGGTTTGAAAGTTGGGGATAAGTATTGTACACCAGTAGTTTCTTTGGAGATGAACTCTAGCCTGCTGATAAATTGGGCTCACTAAAACTACCATCCAAGCAAAACTAAATTCTGTTTATTTTGTAATTAGTTGTCTTGAAGAACTTAAAATCAAACATTTGGTGTTAATGCACGAATCTGAAGGGATTGGGCATCACATTGAGTTGAGCATTGAGCACAACTTTCTTTCTCTATCAATGTTATGAGGCCAATGAATGTGATGTGGTTGCAAAGGTATAGATGTGGATGTGAAGAGATCACACAAGATGACCCAACACGATTCCCACATCCTCGCAAATACAAGATAAACATGTTACTGTAGCTCGACATGATTTTCCTGCATCACCGCAAGGAAACCCTACAGCTAATGTGGTATTGTGGAGCTGTGTAGATGGCTCGGGTCATCCATATAACCATATTGAGCTAAGAATTTGCATACACCCTTTGGTCCAAGTCGATAAACCTAGTTTGAGGAATTGAACATGGATCTCTTCAAGAAATGCATGGAGCCAGTTGCAAGGTGCAAAGATGGCTTTCCCGCATCACCGCACAAAGCAAGCCGCAAACCCTAAAAATGGTGCGGTATTGTGGTAATTCAAATGATTTTCCCGCTTCACCGCAAAAGCCCAGCAATAAACATGTGGTGTTGTGGTGGAAATATACAGTAAAGTTTTATAAAATGTGGTGATAGTTTTCGATGAAGAATTTATTAAAATCATAACTTTGAATATAAACTTTACCACAGGCATAAATTAAAAGTTGTGCGGAAGAGCGGGTAACTCAAAGCCTTCCCCATGTCCCCGCAAAAGGCCAGGTAAAGAAAGTGCGATATTGTGTGAATGCATAAAAAATGACAACTGAAGATTTATTAAACTAGCAATTGCACCTTGGTGTGCAATGGTTACGCCTAATAGGTGTGGAAGGTTAATTATTAAAAAGAATTGGTTTATTTTTTGAATATGAGATCATGTTGAAAATAATGAATCTTTCGGTTACCATATTCCCACTTTGATTGTGTAATTGTGCAAATGTGTAGAAAATGTTTGGATGACATGATTAAGAATTATAATTTGTCCAATTAAAAATATGAAAAAAAATATTGTGAAAGATGTGAATGTTAATATTTAAATTTGTCTTTTACAAAAAAAATTCAAAATAAAATAGTATGTAAGATAAATTGTCTTTAATTAAAAAAAAAACATAAAATCTAAATAAACTTAAAACTAACTTCAAACTTCAACTACAAATAAAATTTACAAATATCTCCCACAAGTTGTCTATATTTATCTATGATAAATAATATTTTTAAAAATAACAAACATCAAGATTTCACCATGAATGGTTGCTACCATTCCTCTCTAGTCCAAAAAGGCTCTACAGTGTGACCCATTTTTTATCCCCTAACATTCGTTTGCTTTACAAAGAGGAAATTTTGAATTCTCTCTCTTCCACATCATGCTCACGTAACTAGCACTAATGTAAAAGGAAGAAGCTTTTGTCATAAAATGGCAGTTTGGTCAAACCAATTCAAGCTATATATATTATTTTATGTATATTAAAAGAACCCACAACAAACATACACCTGGTAGTTGCATGCCTCCCACGTTTGGCTCGGTAGCATACTACACGTTGCTTATGATTTCCTTGTTCTCATCGCCTTACACTATTTTGTCAGGAAGGCTGCAAAATCTTGTGATCTAATTTTTTGTTCATTGTGAATATATTTGAAGCTGCAATTGTAGGGAGTGTCATCTATGATATTTTTTAGAGATATTTTTTGTTTATTGTGAATAGATTGATGCAGCAGTTGTAAGGAGTTTGGTTTTGGTGATTCAAAGACTGATGGATTATGTGTTGTTGAATCGATATAGTTTTCAATTTGCAATTGTATAATCTGAACTTCAAGGAAAATTTATTCCATATTGATATCATTCAGTGAGAATTTGTGCATAGTTATTTTCTTTATTGAATTTTTGCGCATAAGTTTTTGTTATGGTCATGTTGATTAGAAGTAGCAATAATTTATGCAGAATCTTAAAGTTAGTCACTTGACATGGTTTCAATGATTTTTTTTTTAATCTGCGTGACTTTTTAAATTTAAAATTTTACACGTTTAAAAGTTTAAATCATACACCTGGAGTACAAGGGCATGGATACTGTGGCAGGGTGTCATTTCAAATCTGAGCATAGGAGAAAATGAACAAGAGTATGGCCAGAAGATGTGGGTACATGAATGGGATTCTCCTCCCAATACTGAAGTGTACTTGTGATAATGGTTCCAAGCTTATCCCATAAGCATAAAGGTATATCAGACTGCAGATTTCATTAGATTTTTATACTTTAAAACCAATGGGGGCTCGAAACAACCATACTTTTAAACCAAGTGACATACTAGGAATTATTATTTTTTGAAGTCAAAACAATCCCCAAATTAGAAGCAACAGTTGTAGAAAGACTGGTTTTTAGTCTATGGAATGCAAACCGAACTCTATGGAATGAGGCGTGGAGATTTGAAACAGGAGGGCAGCCTCTTAAATTACTCACATCAAACAACATGCCTAGTCAATGAATATTTCTTAAGAAGCACACAACTACTTGATTTGAAATAAAGTGATTCACCCAAGCAACCAATAAAAGCATTGAAGTATGCAAGGCATGGTCTGACAAATTCCATAATGGATGCTTCATTCAATTGCAAATATCAAATAAAAGAAAAACCATGAATGTAGAAGCAAAATCCATCAGATTGACATACATACATAACTAAAAAGAAAATGAAATAAGTTTTTTTGCGCATATATTTTTAAGCTTCGAAATTGGTTTGGATTTTCCTTTGTAGCTCTAATTGTATTTGTAACGAGTTGAGGCCACAGAGAGAAATCCAATTGCAAGTGATAGAGTAAATGCAGATTTGATGGTGGAGATTGCAGCTCACCTACTAAATTTAAAGCAACATATCTGATTTCATTCACCTCACTAGCATGTTTTTCAGATGTGAGAATGTTGATTTCAAGCATGAGATGATCAACGGTTGACGATGAAGGAACTGTCAACCATGCCATCTCCCACCATTTTAACTGTCGATGGAGAAAATGAGCTTCGAAAGCTCAAATAGGACACACCTTCGGCGTAAAAATGATAATCACATCATATTACTTCATGTGATAATAATGTAAAGTGCAATTATAAAATATATTTCCATCAAGGGAATTAAGAGAATATTAAATCATGGAGTGGGTAATTATTTTACTTGAAGGATATTTAATCACTTCATATTATTTCGTATGATAATAATGTAAAGAGCAATTATAAAATATTCTCACTAGGAAGTGAAATATTTTCACCGAGAGAATTAAGAGAATTAAGAAAATATAAAATCATGGAATGGTAATTATTTTACCCAAAGGATATTTTTATTAAATTGGGTGAAAATGCATACAAGTAAATGTGAGCGTGAAATTGCCAGCAAAAGGAGTGATAATAATTATTAATCTTTAGGGGAATGCAAAGATAAAGGAGATTAAAATTAAAATATTTTATTTTCCAAAGATAATCAATGTAATGAAAAATTTGCACCAAAGGGGTAATTGAAAAGTTGTAACAATCTGAAGCTTGTCTCTTCCTGTCTCTTCCCTTATTCACTTATAAAAGGGAAACGAAGACCGATCAAAAAAGAATATAGTTGGGGGAACAAAAAAGACTTTTGGTACACAATGTAAAATCTTTTAAAGTAAATCAATGGAAAAGAAGTTATAATTTGGTAGCCGAAATTTTGGTTTTATATTATTGTGTATGATTGTGTGGCTATCTTCAGTTTGATATTTCCTTATTATTTAAATTGGTGTATCAAGGATATCTTCTATTTATCAAAACACATTTGCTATTTTGTGTGGTTCATTTAACTGGTTTCTTCAAGGAAGAATTAAATTATTTTAAGTAAATCATAGTAATCTAGAAGGATCATTTGGATCAATGAGAAGGGTCTCATAATCACTTCATTGCACATTTATGTAAGGCATAAACATCTAAAGTGCCAAAAAAATGAGTTATAACCAAAAGGAAGAGGACACATATCATTCACATCTTGACTCCATTGCCCAATAAATAAAAGGCATTGATCACATTTATTTGTACACATTTTAATTTTCTTGAGTAGGAGTAGGATTAGAAGTTAGATTTGCATTTAAATCATCTATTTCACACCCTCATGTCCTATTGAAATAGATTGAGAGAAAATCATTTAATTGAAGAGTTGTGATAACATGAGGATGATTTAATTGAAAAAATTATTGATAACACAAATTCTTCAAAAGGTTTAATCTGCTCAAATATCACCATTTAATTTTGGAGAGTATATTTGTTGGTGATCAAGGTACACCCGCCTAGGCCAAGAAAATCCTGAAGAGCAAGGGATTCCAACCATCTTGGTTGATTTCGTTCGTTGGTCAGATCATTGTTAAACTTGAACATAAAGCTTGGCATGCTTTTAGAGTTTAGAAATTTATAGATTTGGGAACCAACACCACCCCACCTAACATCCAATAAAGGAAGACCTTTATTCGCCAAACTGCTTGATTTACTATCATTGGAGATACCTTATATCGTCAAAGCCTCAATGACACATTACTTTGATGTCTCAACGTGGAAGAAGTATAAACTACCTTGCAAGAGTACACAAAGGTTTTTGTGGGTCCCATGCTAGTGGACCTAACCTAGTCCAAAAGTTGCTATGAACAAGGTACTATTGGCCATCACTGGAGAAAGAAGCAATTCATTTTTCAAGAAGTATTGTCAATGCCAATAATGTGGAGATCTTATGCATGCACCTGCATAAGAGTTGCATCCTATCACTACCCCACAACCCTTCTCTCAGTGGGGACTTGACTTAATAGGAAATATATCACCAACCTTATCCAATAGACACAAATTCATCAACACTACCATGGAGTGCTTTACAAAATGGATAGAAGTTATTCCTTTAACTTATATCACAGGGAAACAAATAACTAATTTCATTCTTAATTATTTCATTTATCGATATGGTATCCCACAGACTATCATAACAGATAATGGAAATCCTTTTAAGAATCGACATGTATGCGAGCTTTGCTCAAGATTCTCTACCCAACACCTTTTTTCCACCCCATATTATCCCCAAGGAAATGGCCAAGCCAAAGCATCTAATAGAACCATCCTAAAAATCCTAAAGAAAATTATTAATGACGTCGATCATGACTAGAACCTACAGCTAAACCAACCTTATGGTCTTATAGAACCAGCATTCACGCACCTACTAGTACGAATCCCTTTTCCTTGGTCTATAGATCTGAAGCAATATTACCTATAGAGGTTGAAATCCCATTCTTGAGAGTATCATTGAAGGATCTTGTTAGCAATAAAGAGTATCAAGTATCCAGACTCAATGAGCTTGAACTCCCAGATGAAAGATGCTTGAGTGCATTGAACCATCTACAGGCCTATCAAAATCGTCTCAAGAAAAGCTACAATAAGAGAATCAGAAATATGAACTTTTAGGTTGGTGACTTGGTCTTGAAGGAAAATCAAAAGATCTGGCTAAATCAAGATGGGAAAGGTAAGTTTGAGCCAAATTGGCTAGGTCCCTACATCATTAAAACAAGCTACGGCTCTGGAACATATCAGTTGGCTATGTCAAAAGGAGAACCTCTAATCAAACCTCTTAACAGTAGCTATCTTAAGAAGTTTTACACTTAAGTGTATTAGAATATCCCAAGCAAAAAAGAGGAAAAAGGTGAAAAAAGAAAAAGAAAATCAAAATCAAAAAAAGTCGAAAAGAGAAATAAAGCGTCCTTTAAGTGAAAATCACCTTGTGGTACTTCTAGGATCGGTAATGTAGTGAAAATGTGGTAAACAGGTACTATGTTTGAATAAGAACAGCATCCTCATCTATTGACACTATCCATCTACTATCGCATCCACTTCACTCATTGCCATAATAAAATGTGCACCCAACCATGGCTAGATGACTGATCAAGTGTTGAACCTTGTTGCACCATCTCTATCCACCATTTGTTTTATCTACCTATCCCTAATAAAATGTAATCCTATTCCAAAATGGAGGCAACCTATTGAAGTTGGTAGCGGATTGGATCCTTGTTCATCCCATCACTTACAAAAAACTATCAAAACAAAATCAAAAACATCTATAAAGCTATCAAAATCAAAAACATCCAAAAAACCATCAAAATCCAAAACAAAGTTGTAAAACACAAAATCCCAAAAACACTATAGGTTGTCTCCAGACGAGCCGCAATTGAGTCAAAATAAGTTGAACTATGATTTCTTTGTATTTGTCACGTAGACAAGGCCATCATCGATGAGCCCTCGAGTCACTAGGTTAGTCCCTTTAGGTCCCCCTCTTGGTCTCTAAACTTGGTCAAAAATCCAAAAACAGTGTCAATCATGGTCAGTTGAACTACATCATCTATGCGCATACGTAGGCAAGGCCATCATCGATGAGCCCCCAAGGTATTAGGTCAATCCCTTTAGGTCGCCTATTGAACTCTAAATCTTTCAAAAACAACATCAAGTAACCTCAAAAGCACAAAAACATTCAAGAAATCTCAAAAATCCTATCTCCATTATCACCTATCTGTAATAAAAATTTCATCCATAATAAACAATCATTGCCTTCAACCTTTGACAACGCAATAACCAAACAAATCAAACATCAAAATTCAAAACTTTCAAGCAAAGAAACAAAACAACAGGATCATCATTAGACTAAAACAATGCTTAAGTATTAACTACCCTACCTTTTGAGAATCATCATCAACATCCTGGCATATGTCGTAACAGATAAAACATTCCTACAATAGACAACAATGATGGATAAACATCCTAAAACATTAAAACATCTATGGATTCAAGTGATACAGCAACATTATTTATCTTCTTATGATCTTTTTTAATTTATTTATCTTATTGTCACATTCTCAAGATCTCTCAAGGATTTCCATAAGGATTTAAAGAGGAAAGAATTGGGCATTGATCATGGATTTTATGTCTTCTTTGTTTGTTGGATATTTTTGCAATACTATCACAGTGAATAATTGCTTTGTTTTGTGTGTGAAAGTTGTTTTGGGGAAAATTGTGTATTATTTCCGTATTAGGTACTCCATACCTTTCTATGTAATTACTCTGAATTTTTTAAAAAACTTTTCACCCATACACTCTAACAAGGTTTATGTATGTTTGGTATGAGCAAGAAAACTTCTTGTTTGCAGAGTCAAATTCCACGCAATAGATACAAACTCACCTTGGTTATTAATACCCTGGTGCATCATGTCTATTTGCTACATTAATAAGGATTGCTAAAAACTACGTAGTCCTCCATGAAAGCAAAAGAAAACTCATCAATACATATAATCACATAAAATCAATTATCTCATCAATCATAACATCAATGCATATCATCAGAAGCATAATCCATGGATTTTCAGACATTAGATCAATCATATAACACTTCTATCTTTCTCTAATTATACTAATACATCTTCTAACTAACATTTTCATCCTGCATCACAAATTCATTAGTACTGAATGCATCCTACATCCACAAACTCAATCAGTGCATATTATGTCCATCATATAATAAAACATCATACATCATAAACATTATCCAATACATATCATCAATCATGTCATAAATCATCCATACATCAATGTCATATAAATGCATCAAAAAAGTACAAAAACATGAGTATATAATCATAAATCATCTATCATATATATAAGCATCCATAAATCATTTTTTTCAAATAGTGGTCACTCAAAAGCAGTCATCGTTAGTGTAAGTGATCATATTTTGCAAAAGCAACCTTCTTTTTCAAAAGCGAGCAACCTAAAACGGCACTAGCGGTCGTATCATGCCAATAGTGTGTTTTTTCCTAAACTATTGCTATCACCTAAAACATTTTCAAGCATTAATTACAAAAACGAAATAAACTCAAAAGTGAAAATTAAAGATATACATACCATGGCTCCTGTATCGGTTGGTCGTCGGTACTGCCTGGCCGTGTCCGCTCTGTGTGGTGCTCTTGGAACTCGATGCATCACGACTCGACGTTTGTGGCTAAAAATCTCTAAAAGCTCTCTAGAGGTAAGAACCTCTCAAATCAAAGTATGCAAATGAGGGGTAAATTCACCCTAATCTCCTATTTAACCCCCCAAACCTTGATTTTTACCCTTGGAAACTTCTTCTAGGCCATATCTTGAGCACCTACAATTATCCTGAACCTTGAGAACGACCCTTGGGGCATAATTTGTCATCCTCTATGCATCTAAACTACTCCTAAACATTGTGGAGTGCACGACCTTGAAAAGATTTTTTCGATCGATCTCTTCATGGGGTAGCCCAGTGTCTTATCATCCTTCTATTGACTGTCGAGGCACAATGGGGCATATTAATTTTTTTCTTTCTTGATCTGAACATCAAATTGTTTGAAACAATGTAACCAATACATTGTGTTAGAGAGGCAAAATGTAGACATGTAAAGATAGTTTGACACATAATGAGTTCAAATCAATTAAAAACGAGATAACAAGACCCACTTACCCATGAAATGTAATTGCAAAACTTAAGAATCCAAACAACCAAGGTTAGCATAAATGAATGAAACACAAAATGAATTCAAAAACTACAATCATACCATCCTATGGTTGAGTGTATTTGTGTTGAAGATGGATGTTGGATTGCTTGATTCAACACAAAGCCTCCATAACTGCAAAAGCTTGATAAAAGGATGATCTAGAATACAAGTATATGTTTGCTCAATTTGCTTCAACAGTCAATCTGACATGACCTTTCTACAAATTCTCCAGATTAATTATGGGAAGGATGAAGGTTGTTTTATATATTTACGATTTTCAAATGAATGATCAGGATGCAAGGATTAAAGATCAAGATCAATGATTGAGAACCATTGAGACGAAATAGATTGATCAGATAACTCACTTGATTGATCCAATCAAGGGAGTTGATTGGATAATCAGTGGGATTAGACTAAATGATTAGAGGGATTAAAGAAATTATATTGAGTGATTAGTGGGATTGGAGTGATCAGTGGAATTGGGAAATTAGATTGAGAAATCAATGGTCATGATTTATTCAATCAAGATATGTGAGGATGATTTGATTAATTAAATAATTAATTAATGTTTGAGAGGAACATGCAATATGTGTTTGACTTTAATAAATAAAGGTATATTCATTAATTGACCATCTTGAGTGAATTTTGGGGAAATCGAATAATTGATTTAATTATTCAAATTTGGAAGAGGGGAAGTATTTTATTTTAAATAATTAATGATAACTATTTAATTAATTTAGAAGAATAAGTAATGTTAGACATAATTAAATAATTAATGTTTATTTAATCAATTAGGAGGAATAAGGTTAAATCAGGTGATGACATAATGAATTAATTAAACAATTCAAGATTATTTAATTAATAGAGGAAAATAAGGTTAATGATGAAAATGATGTTAAAAAGGGGATTAATAATGTTAATGAAGTGAAATGCAATAGTGATAATGAAAGTGATGTCGATAATGGAAAAATGTCATTTAGGATGTGTGATATACGTTAAGCCATTTTTACATGTCTACAAATAAGGTCCTTCGTAGGGTCAAATTGGGATCCAATAAGGGACAATCTTGTTTGCTTCAACATTTTTGAGCTCTTTGAATTGCTTGGATTTTTAACACTTCGGAGATTTCTAGGATATCACATGCCCTATACCATTATGACCTCATTTTCACTTTCTTGGTTATAGCTTCTCCCTTGAATTTATTAACAACTAACTTTAAATTTCCAAATATCTACAACTATTTAATCTTCAAAATTTTAGCAAGAAGGTGACCATGGATAATCAATTCATAATACACTTCAATGTTTGTGTAGTTGAAAATAGAAAGCTTAAAAATAACCTCCTCTCCTTTTGGTGACAAGAGGTATATCCTTGCTCCTAAAACATTTGTATAATTGGTTCCATCAAAATATAACTCTCATAATGTGAATTCATCATCATTTTTGTTGTTGGAAATTTTTGAAAGTTTGTTTGCTTCAAGAATAACTTGTTCCTTGTCATAAACAATGTATGTCCCTAACTGATCAGTTGAATCAAAATTTCCATAAGGACCGGACTAGAAACTCTTAAAGATATATTGATATTCTTCATTGGCCTTGTTTATTGAATAGATCTCTTCTTTTAGAACCTCAAAACATGACCCTTCTTCCCCAATGATCAAAGTATGTGCGAGTTCAAAATTAACCTTCAACTCATGGGTGATGTGTTATTTTTATTGTGGTTCTTATAGTACTTTCATTTTAGAACCATACTTTATTTTGAGCATAAGGTGGCTCCAATATAGGGATAAATACCCTCCTATCTTTGCTGTAAAATCTTTGGATAAGCATAATCCAAAGATTGATGGTACATTGATCACTACCACTTCCAAGAGCATAGTGATGTTTGGACATGTATATAGTGTAAGGAGATCTCTTACGAGTCTTATAGTCTAAACTCTTTGTCCATTCAACTACATAAATCACTTCTTCATTGAATTATAAGTTAAACCCAAGGCATCTATAATATTTTTAGGCGTGGTTGTGGCGCTTGCATCATAGTCTTTCATGGAATTGTGTAATAATTTCTTGCCAATGATCAATGTTAAGAAGAATGAAAAATGGGATTTTATTTACTTTCCTCAATGCCAACATTGTGAAGGACTATATATTGGCCATTTGGTGTGACCTTCTATTTGACCATCTTCCTTGAAAAATTAGTTGGTATATCAACAATTCTACCCACGTCATCGTGCTTCTTCAAATCTTCCTATAATCAATTGTTTTGCTCAAGGATCATTAAAATATAAAATAGTGAGATGTTGGCAACTATTTTCTTTAATTGATAGAATGTGTTGAGTGATCCTACAACTTGAACCTTTGTGATACACTATCATAGGTCCTTGAGTGATCTTCAAAATGCTAATCAAGGACCGACATCTTCTATATTATTCTTCATGCTCTTCTTTCCCCCTAGGGGTCACCTTTTTTGTTTTTCTATGTTAAGTTATTTTTTGATGTCTTGTTTGTTTCCTATGTTTTATGTCTATCACATATGTTTCCACATATTCCTTAGTTATATTTCTATGTTAGGTGACTTATGATGGTCCTATGATTCTTGTTTCTTATGATTATGGTATCCCTATACCATGCTCATTATGCTTATTATGCTTACCTTTATCATGATCCAAACACTTTTATCATGTTTCTATATGATTGTTATGCTTATGGTATATGCTCATGTGGCTTAAATTATGATCCTTATCATGTCTACATCTTATGATTGCATGCTTATGATCCTTATCGTGCTTTTATCTTATGGATTCATATTTATAATCATGTTTATGCTTATATGTTTATGATCCTTATCATGCTTACACATTTATGATCATTGGCATATCTACACTTTTAGAGCATATTTGTGCCTAAACAATCCTTACCTAGCCTTTAAGGTTATTCTTATCTTGTCCCATACCTTCATTAGAGGAATAGCAAGGGGCATTCTATCTTTCCCTTATTACACATCATGTATTTCCTTTATTATACATGCTTTCACATTTTATATATATATTGCTTATGATCTTCATGCATATCATATGATGCTCTACTTTTACCATGTTTTCATTCCTTTTCATGATTTATAACTTCTACTCCTTCAATTCCTTGTATCTTTTGTGTACAACCAAATGGACAATGGGACATATCTATGAGTAATGTTCTTTTGTGAGTTATATTGTCTAGTTACAAGCTCTTATCCAATCCCATGTTTAGGGGAGTTTCACAAATCTTTTAGTATTGTCAAAGTCGTTTTATTTTTTGAATAGTCAAAGCTTTACCATTTCTTATAACAAGCAAAATCTCCCATCGAGGATAATTCCACATCATGCAAGTTGTATTTAGTTTCTTTTAAATATATTATAATTGTTATTCTTTGCTTACTATTTTTTTTTAATTTACAAATTTTCAATGGAGTACCTAGAAGAATCATTACCTTAATTTACAAATATTTGCATCTTTTGACTATGCATATTATTTAATGTGCATGTTGACTACTTTTATTTTGACATGAGTATGCCTAGTAGTCTACATGCACATCAAAGTGGTGACAAAATTTAATGCAAGATAGCATATCCACCCCCTAGGCCTATCTATATTATTTAATGTACATGTTGGCTACTTTATTTTTACATAAGTATGCCTAGTAGTCTACATGCACATTATTGTGGTGACAAAATTTAATGCAAGATAGTGTGTATACACATGCCCCTTTAAGGCATGTTCTTGCATGAATTCAGCTCATGACATCACAATATCCCAAACTCATTATCATGCATCCCTAAAGATATGCCCAAATCCATAGATCCGTTTTTGTCACCCTCAATCAAATCCATAGATGCAAAGTTGACCCAAGCTAGTTCCATAATCAAAGATTTAAACCTTAAACTTTTAAAATTCAAATTTACACATTGCCAAGTCATTTCACTATGATCTCTATGTGATAATTTGAGAACAACGTTGTAGTTAAAAATTGGCACATTTATTTGAAATCATCTAAAGATCAACTAGAAATCTATCACATGCTTGCTTGTTGCCCTTGAACCTTTCACTCAAAACTTGAGTTTTTTCAACTAAGGGCCTAACTAAAGAGAATGTGGCCCTTGCAAATCAACAAATTCTCGAGGCTTTTCCTAAACACTACTAGTATTTACACATTTAGATATCAAAACACTTAAGTGAACAACTTCAAATAGTTATATAGTCCACCAAATTAGTCCAACCACTTCAATTCAAACCCACGTTGTTACATTCATAGAGACCAAGTCCACACGTAGGTGCATTAAGATTAGGTCTACATTCATAGAGAACAAGTCCACACGTAGGCGCATCAAGATTAGGTCAACATTAATAGAGAACAAGTCCACACGTAGGTGCATCAAGATTAGGTCATCATTAATAGAGAACAAGTCCACACATGTAGATGAGAACAAGAAGGCCATTTGTGAAAGCACTAAAATTCCCATCGTGGCAAATTCTAAAGATCTTCTAACTTCACTTTATTGTAATCTAGCTAAGTAAAATTTAATCATCATTTGTTTCAATTATTTGATATATTGATCAACCAAAGATTAGATCTATTTATTCCTGTAATTTAATTAAGATAAGTGTGATTTTTCCCTTGAAATATTTTGCAATATACAAAACATATATATCATCTTCAGAATCTTCACTAATAATATTGAATTAATAATATTGTTTGGGAGATCTTCAAGTGGAGAAGATTTTCTATTTGCAGGTTCAGTCCAGCAATCTGGTAGAATAGAATGATGCTATAGTGGAAATCCTATCAAAAAGGATTTGTTCAAGCAAGAAAACTAGGTTACTACTGGATAAAGCTTTATTAGCATGCTTGATTTTAAACCACATAGTGATCAGTGTGACAAATCATTGATCTCCTTCCCCAATCATGGGGCAGGCCTTCATCCCTTTTTGAGTTTGGTTGCAATTCTTTTAAAGGCATGGGAAGGCTTAGATAAGTATATGTCAAAAAAAGGGTTTGTTTAAGCTAGAAAGCTAAATTACTATTAGATGAAGCTTTATTAGCATGCATGAGTTTTGAGATATTCGCATTGTTATCACAAGTGTAGTAAGTCATGGATCTTCTTGCCAATCATGGAGCAAACCTTGATCCCTTTTTGAGTTTTGCTGCAAATCGTGGGAAGGCATGGGAAGGTTTAGACAAGTATTAACTTATACATATGCCAATGTTATCAATGTAGTCCTATCTTGAGTGAAGGGTAGGTACCATGAAATACCTCCCCATGTTTCTATAGTAACTTACGCTTAATTAAGTTGTTTGCATTGGGTATAATTAAGAGAGAAAAAGACCAGCAACTAAACCTACGCAATAATTGACACCGTATAAATTAACGGAGACAAAAAAAACTCAAACCTACAGGAACAGACTAATAGAGTACCGAAGACATAAAAACAAGTTAGATTGGAAATCAAAAGACCAAAAAAAGTTAGATTGAGAATCAACACGCCAAACCACCAAGGTAGATTTTAGAATCGGATTAAGAATTAAAGACAAAAACCAGGATTTTCATGGAATTAGAATTCATACAACGATTCATAAACAGGATTTCATGATATCATACAACCATTCATATTCAACATATCATGATTACCCTTATTTAATGTTAAAATCCTCCTTCAACGATTTTTAAAAGCAACATAAAATCTGAACCATTACTTGTACATCCCCCTTGTTATTATGGGCAACCAGTCCGTTATACTGCATCATTGAGCCCATACATGAAAGACATCATAAAATACAGACAATTTCAACCTGCCTCTCCTTCCTGTGTCCCTCCCCAAATTAGTGTTTGAAATTCTCGAAATTTAGAGTTAACTACCATCCTATATTATATGCATATGTCAAATTAAAATCTCATTTGCACAGACAAAGACATGTAATTCCAGATCGCACAAAAATTTGCCATTAACTCAAGCTTTCATAGAGCCTACCCATTAAGTTGAAATTAATGTAGCATATCCAAAAGTAAGTCCTGCTGAACAGACATTCTAGAGAGAAACAATACCTTCAACATCCAATCAATTTTTTGGAATAGAACTAGGTATTACGATTATTCTTTAACTACATTCTTTCAGTAATGGAACAAAAATGCATATGTAAATATTATGCCTATGAAAATTACATGTGAACATAAAACTAACAAAAGTAGAGTTTAAATTTAACAACAAAATCATACAGAAGCATCAACCAAATTTATGGCAGAGAAAAATTTTAAATAAATTCAAAAGCCTTAGTTGTATATTTTCAGAAAATAAAATAACTCAAGATGTTGTCAAACATAAACCTGTGTTTTAGCACCTGTATCTTAACATCGAAGACATCATAAACATCTATTTCTATTTCAAAAAATTAGCTTAACAGAACCACTCAATACCCCACAAAATCATTGCTACACGATAGCATTTGCAGCACTAGCAATCCTTGGCCATAAATCTGCACACTCTTTGCCAATAGGCCCTGTGATAGCAGAACCTGTGGCAACAAATAATAGAAAACATTTAAACGATTACCACAGCTACACCCAATTATTATCCAAATGACAGTCATACTGACAATAACTTCAATATTTCAGAAATTCAGATAAACATCCAAACTTAATCAGTGGTAAAATATCTGACCTTTCATTTCTCCCTTTGGATTCACAATCACGCCAGCATTGTCTGCAAAAATAAAAAATGAAAACAAACTTAAAATCAATAACAATAAAGGCATAGAACAAGACTTCACAACAGGAACTTGAATTCAAAAGTCATCCTCGCAAGCTGACGACTTAAATAAGCACACCTGTGGCAAATCAATTTATGTTAAATTCACAAGACACAACAAATGTATAAAGGCCTACATGAGGGGTCGACCATACTCAGTTTTTCAATTTAGAATATATTCAACTTAGACATGTTCTAAAGCCATCAAATCGTTGCAATCTAAACTTCAATCCCTCAATTTAAAAGAAAAAAAAGTCAGCTTCATCAAACATTGTGTGACAAGGGTTCTGCTTGACAATAAAAAGCCTGAGCAGACAAAGAAAAAAGAATAAGTACATATAGCTATGTAGAGTAGAGTTTCTAGTCAGATGAAAAAGTGAGTGTTCCTAATAGTGGCATGAAAAACTGTTTAATGTCTGTCATCAGGTCTATACTTCAATTATCGATTTAAGAGAAGAACCTTCAGTCATGTCAATCAGTGCAGCCACATCTGTCATTGTGTGATAAGGGTTCTTCTGCTTGATAATTAAACAGTTAAACTCCTGGGAAGACAAAGAAAAAAGAATTGGACGTATATAAAGCTACATAGAGTAGAGTTTTAGTCAGATGAAAAAGCGAGTGTTCCTAACAATGGCATGAAAAACTGTTTAATGGCTGTCATCAGGTGTGTTAAACCATAAGACAACAGCATACTTGCATAGTGGATTCTTCAATAAAGTTCAAAGTTCAGATAATCATCACACACAGATATTTAAGCCAACTGAAATTGTAGTTAACATTCAAAATCTGAATTTTTGATAGCCTACATCAACCTGCATAGCAACAAACTCTTGATAAACATTAGAAAAAACTTAACGCCAATCCAATTACAAAAAAGCACCCCCTTTAATGAGAACATTAAATCTTTCATGCACAAGCCATATTAAACTTGAATATCAATTTACTACTGAAATCTTCCAAACCAGCCTTGCTTAACTTGTAAATAAATTCTTCAAGTGATGAAACAATGGAGTACTCATGTCAACCCATGTCCATCACAACTAAAACAATGGTCTTTCACTCCACAGAGCACACAACGAAGAATTATTACTAAAATCGTCAAAAAACCACAATATGTTGTGAGAAAATGGAATCACTGATAAAAACCAGTTTTTTCAACCTAAAAAATCACAATTTTCACATACATAGAATCTCTGAACATTTTTTAAGCTAAGAAAGTGCCAAAAAATAAAGATTTTGTTGCGATAAAGTGAAAAATCAGAAATCACAAGTCTTTTGCCTATCTACCACAACTTTTGGTTTACTTAAGCATTCTGCAGCATTTTTTTAAGATTTTCAGAGCATTCAGTCACACAACAGGTTTACAATTTAGGGTTTAGGGTATGTGTTTACTTTACTAAAATAGTAGGATGACCATTTCCATTTCCACAGCTTCCCTTTGGTATATTCCTGTATCGCCCTCTATTTCTATTTATTTAAATGTGGTTTGCTATTCACCCAAATTCTTTGAATTTTCTCCTCCTTTTCTGCTTCTATTATATATTGTGATGGTTTTATCATTTACTAATCACCCATTTGCCAACATCATTGTACATCCAATTCTGTACCTACAATCTTCTGAGTAGCCATCCAAATGCTATTGTATCTTCAAAACCCAACCTACCATTCACAACAATGAAGTACAACTCTCCATATGCTGTCACGTCAGACTCATCAATGTAAACATACTTAGTACAATGGTAACTGAAATTATTTGACATTAGTTTGTGAAAGTTAACATGGTACGCAATAAAAAGTCATCAATTGTAACAAATAATTTATTTCGTGGAAATGATACTTCAATACTAAAACAGGCAATCCTGAGCTTTGTTTAAAATTTCTAGACAGCTTACTGCTTAGTATAATCAGATCACTTGGTAATACTAATCTGCTCAAGAACCCAAAGAAATAGCTTTTACGGGATATAGCAAAGTAAAATAGCAATTTCTATTAAAAGGGATCTCCCAACAGCAAATTTTAAGCACATAAATTAAACAAATTATTTCACATTAAGATCATTATCTGTCAAATGACCCAAATGTGCTGTATTCTATTGATAATGTGGGAATCTTATTGTAACAATAGCTCGGGTTCAAAACTTGGTAAGTAGGCTCCAGACAGATGCTAAGTTTCATAAAAAATGTGAAAGTTGGGATGAGTTGATTTCTTAATTGTAGAAACTAAGAAAGGCATCGACTCCCCCTGATTCGGTAATTGTTAAAGTTTCAGACAAAAATGGTATAATCTGGGATGGCAATCCATTTTCCAGATTTCACCTAGTCAAAGAAGGCTGTAAAAGAACCGCATATTGCCTAAGGTAAGGGTCATAAAGGCGCAGTAATTCTAATCATCTTTTAATTCATGCATTCGTCAGCCTCACCTACTGTCTAATGGAAGGAGTATAAGTGTATCACTGTATAACAAATTGTTCTCTGATGACACTGCTGAAACAATGTCAGTGCGGTTTGGTGGAAAATGGTTCCATTGCACAAGGTTGTTCTGCCACAATTTTGAATCTGTATCAATGTCCAACAATTTGTGTTTTACTCTAAAATATTTCAAGCAGATGCTTCAAATTCTCAGTCATCATTGCTACAACTGCCTGAAAATCCCCTTTGCAAGGAGTAGATTTATTTTGTGTAAATGATTCTGTTAATAACAGATTAATAAAACATATTGAACAGATTGCCGAAGGAGCTGGGCGTTAGATCAGACTCCACACCAACAATCGATAGTACAAAAGATAATTTAATAACAAACGTTCACATAGAATATATTTTTTCATTTCGTATGAGCTTAATTTCAAAGCCATCAAAGAATGGCAAGAAAACTGCTTTGTTAGCCCTATGTCAGCTGCAAGTTTCTCTTTTATGTTTTGAAGGTGGTCAAGTCTTTTGCCTAGCCTAGCTAGATCTTGCCAAACCATCCATTTTGAACTCAACTTCAGACACCAGAGCCTCGGATTAATAAGTTTTTCACAGACAACCAAGTCAGCCATTTAACATACAAACCATAAATCATACAACAGGGCAGCAGTCTTCCAACAGATAAACGCATTTTAATTTATTTTAGTACAGAAACAATAAATTTAAATCGTTTATTGTAAAATGAAAGGCATAGTTAAATAGTTTTTAAATATGAAAACAGAATTTTTCTCTTTTTCTTTGTATTTTTTGGATTCCCCTTTAAATCGTGAGTTTTTTAGATGTCTCTTAATCTTTTGGTTTTCCAATTTAATGCTGAGAAAAAAACTGTTATTATGTAATGGAACTTCAACTCCAATGAGCAATGCAGATCGCACAATATACAATAGCTTAGAAGTGGTTCCAGCCAACAAATCCATCAATCTATCAATGAGGAGTTCCGAGTCTTGTATACAACGACTGTTAACAAATAGGTAATAATGATAAAGTGCAAACAGACATCAGACACGTTCTGCAGAGAATATTGAGACAATTGTCACTCGTAACCTTCAACTCCTCCACACCTATATCTTTTTCTTTTCCATCTAAATGACAAATTTTCTGGTGATGACTCAGGTAGCGTGAAAATGAAAGTGTGTGTGTCCGAAATATATACACGTTTTTCTCCAAAAACCTTGCACATACACTAATATGGACTGAAAGTTTAATGATCTTAATGAAATAAGAGTTTTTAAAAACCCTATTTCATATCATGTTAAAGTATGCATCCCTCTAATAATGGAATTACACCAATCGTGTGAACAAAATCCAAGATGCAGTCCATACGCCAACGTAATAGAGCATATTAATCGGGACCAAAAGAGCATTAAGAAGTGTGTGGCCAAGGCAATCGAGTAAAAGAGCAAACGAGTAGAAGTGAATACCTTCAAAGTACATGTAAACGCCGTCCTTTCGCCTCCACGGCTTCCTCTGACGAACAACGACCGCGGGCATGACCTTCTTACGCAGATCGGGCTTGCCTTTCTTAACAGTGGCCATGACCATGTCGCCCACGCAGGCTGCAGGAAGCCTGTTCAGCCGCCCCTTTATTCCCTTCACACTGATGATGTAGAGATTTTTTGCTCCTGTGTTGTCGGCGCAGTTTATCGTGGCGGCCACTGGAAGACCCAGTGACATCCGGAACTTATTTCCAGCACTTCCTCCCCGACCTGCACAGTGCACATCATCGATCAAACAAATTCATTGCCTTTGCATTTTCGCTTTCACTTTCAAAGATCCTAAACAACCAAACTTACCTCGTTTCGACATCTTGCCTTCCTCCTCTCACAACTCTGCTTCTCTTTCTCCAAAATAATATACCGTGTAGTTTTCTCCTTTAGGGTTTCGAGATCTAAAACCCTAATTTAACTCCCGTCAAACCCGAGTTTCTTTATCTTCTTATGGGTCTTGGTAAGCGTTCTACGGTGGCCCTTCATTTAATTAGCCGACAGGAGGTAGGATTTATTTTTTATTTTTATATAGCGAGAGGTTTTATGAGATGAGGTTAAAAGTCGTTTTAATTTATTTGTGAAAAATAGGTATCTTTTATTTTTAGTTTTCAATTTATAGTAATTGGATTGGAAATTTTTCTTATTAATTTTTTAGATTTTTTTTAATATGATATTATTGATATAGATTTATTTTTTAATTTATAGTAATTGGATTGGAAATTTTTCTTATTAATTTTTAAGATTTTTTTAATATGATTTTATTAATATAGATATTTTTTTATTTCTTTTAGATGGTAGGAAATATAGATATACTAGCGTATCGTGGTGTGCAATGGGTACGTCCAAGAGGTATAGAATTATAATCAAAGATTATTAGTATTATTATTGATTTTTAATATAATTATTAAAAATCTACAATAATATTAGT
The DNA here is from genome assembly GCA_007115665.2 of Sequoiadendron giganteum. Classification (NCBI taxonomy): domain Eukaryota; kingdom Viridiplantae; phylum Streptophyta; class Pinopsida; order Cupressales; family Cupressaceae; genus Sequoiadendron; species Sequoiadendron giganteum. Next base: position 517,427,624 of record CM021102.1, read on the forward strand.
AATTATAATAATTATTAATAAAACGGTTATTAATATTATAATATCAATAATAATAATAACGGTTATTGATTTATTATTATTATTTTTATAATAATTATTAATATTATAATATCAATAATTATATTTTTTTTATTGTTACAATTTTGAAGAAATAAAAATCCATTAGAAAAGACTATTCCAACTAAATAAAACGGTTATTGATAACGGTTGCTACATTTGTAGCCATTGTGAGCACTATTGGAACAGGGTATTTTGTTCATTGGTTGCGTTCATTCCAGTGTTTCTTGACAGTTACTGCAGTTTTGAATAGGTATAATACATGTGTTCTCTATTTTTGTAGTTTTTCAAATCAATGTTTTGTATTAGTGAAATCGAAAGATGAGGCTCAAGAGGAGGCCAAGCGTGACTTATTGGGGAACCTTACACTTTTAGAAGATGCATTGAAAGAAATGTCGGGAGGAGGTTCTCTACCTTTCTTCACTGGAAAGGACTTCAGCGTCCTTGACATTGCCTTTGTTTCCCTAAAATCTTGGTTCCATACATACGAAACTATTGGGAATTTTAAGAGATGTAGGGAAAGTTTCAAGAAAATTACTCCCTCTAACCAAATTTTGAAAAAGGACTTGAAAATCAGGGAGAGATATGCGGTAGATTAAACTACAACTAATTTATGTGGAATAGACTAGGGGAAAACCCCCAATTGCCACCCACGATCCAATACCCATTCACTCCATGCTCACCTGACCCCCCACGTTCACATTTTAGTCATTACATTGTTTTATTTATGCCAATAAAAATTTACAAATTACACCAATATATGTTCACTACTGAATGTGTAGTTGACAAAAAAAAATAATCCCACATTGAAAACTATTGAAAACACCTTTTTAACTATTGAAAACACTTTAAATATTTGTGGGTTTCTATTGTTTGTCTAATGAACGGGTACTGGCGAAGTGGTAAAGATGTATGGGGCGAAGGTTTTAAAACACCCTTTTTGAACACTTTTCATTTTACGGGTTCTACAAGGTGCGTTTTAAATACCCAAAAGCCAATTTTTTCTTTTTAAGGTCCTAACTCGCTTATGAAGAAGCCCAAAAATAAAAAATTGAAATTGGACCTATTTTGCACTCTGCACAAATGTGCGAAGTTAGCCCTGACGGCTACTGGTACATTTCCCCTATACATTTTAAATAATTAGTGCATGTAAGAGCGTTAAGGTGTAAAGCTGTTTGGAAGGTTTTCAATGGCATCCCCTAATTTATTGTTGAACTGTTAAGATTATATTTCTATCTTTTAGGAATTTGGCTGGTGTGAATTATGTTGTTTTTTCATTGTGTAAAATTTTATTATGAGAGGGTTTTATATTATTTATAAAAAAATTTGTTATTATGTTGAAAGCATTAAAAGGGAAAGCAAGCAATGAGTATGTGAGTCTGTTTCAATAAAAACTCCACTGCCATGATCTTGCATTGGTGCTTATAGGTTAATATAAAATATGTTTCATCTTCTATTTAGTTTCATGTATTGGATAATCATGCAACATATAGTTATATCTTTAATTTTTATCAAAATTATTATGTATCATTAAAAATGAGTTTATTGTATGTCAATTTTGAAATGAATTTGGAAATCTTGTTTGGTTGCCATTTTAAAGATTTATTATTGCAAATCAGTTTTGGTTGTCATTGTCAAGATTTATTATTGCAAATCAGCTTATATAAAATCTTCACTTATATGTTAAAATATATTAATTGTTTGTTGGGTATTTGAAAAGTAGATTACATATAATTAGATAAAGAATTAGTAGAACATTCATTTGAACATTCATCCATATTTTATTTTGAATGCAATGTGGTAAGTTTATAAATTTAGAAATGTAATAAAAGAACTTACTAAATTTTATAAAAGTAAGTTTTGAAATTAATAGACTTCAAATTAAAAAATATTTAAGATAATTAAGTATGAATCAACTTTGTTAAATGTACTATTACATAAAAGTTTATACATTAATATACTAAAATTAAAAACAAAAATATTCTTTGATATCATTATACAATATTTTTTCACACTAGAATAATAATTAAATTATAAAAGAATGAAAAATAATTATTTTTAAAAAAATAATCTAAATTAACTATTTAAAATTAGAAATTAGAAAATTCAATTAAAAAAATCTTAAATTTACAATTACATAAAAATATGTTTCTAAATTATTATATTTATTTCTTTTTTTTAAATTGAAAAATATTTCATATTCTATTTTTATTCAAAATCAATATATATTTATAAAGAAATATTATAAATTTAATGTTTCACTAAATATTTTATTGTACAAAATAATAGCAACTTAAATATGCATCCTAATAGAAAGACTTTTCATAATAAGTGCACATTTAAAATCATGTTAAAAATTTGCAAAATTAAATACAAAGAAAATATAATAAATTTATGATAACAAATAAAAATAATTCATATAATATTATTATTATGGTTAGAGTTAGATTACAATTTAATTAGGGTTAAGATTATAATTTTGTCAAGGTTAAGTTTCAATTAGGGTTAAAGTTCAATTACGTTGATGGTTCAATTATGGTTAAGGTTAGGTTTAGATTAGTTAAGGTCAGAGTTCTTATAGTTTTATAATTATTTATATGTTTAATTAGGATTAGAATTACAATTTGCAAGGTTAGGGTTCAATTAGGGTTAGATTTCTATGATTAATTAAGGTTAGGGTTCTTATAGGTTTATAATTATTGCTATGTTTAATTATGATTAGAATTACAATTTGCAAGGCTAGGGTTAGACTAGTATGAGGGTTTTAGGATGAATTAAGATTAGGGTTTGTATAGTGTTACAATTACTATTACAATTCAATAAGGATTAGGGTTAGGTTTGACATTATGATTCATTTGGGGTTAGGGATGGGGTTAGCCTTGAATTATGCTTATATTTTGGTTAGGGTTACGATTCATTTAGTAATAGATTAAATATATTATTATAATATTTTAAATATAATAATTTATAGGGAGCAGACCATGGTTAGAACTACGGTTAGGGTAGGATTAAGGTTAGAATCAAGTTTTAATCTAATTAGGGTTGCATTCAATTTTAATAAATTATGGGCTGCCCCAAAATATAGATTAATGGTTATAATCACTTTAATTTTAACCTTGATATGAATATAATAATCACATTGAACCTCTTGAAAGGAAGGGAGGTGGAAAGAGAATAAAAAAGCAAGGGTAGGAACTCGCACACTATTTTACTCACCCACACCTATTATATTTTAATATATTATAATAACATTTATTATATTATTATATATTATTAGTTCCTGCCTAAGGAACTATAGGCACGGCTCTTCCTTAACAAGTTATTAATAATTTTGATTTAAACAATTCATTTTTACGAGAAATTTGCAACTGTTTACATTTCAGTTTGGACAGTTTCAAAATCCATTTCAAAGATTTTCAGTCTACTAGAAGCAGCTGTATTGCTTTCGTAGTATTTGCAAGTTTTGTTTTTGGAAGGGTTTCCCTTCTGGTCTGATAACACTTTGAAAGATTTATTTTTTTCAATTTATTGAAAATGTTGGTCAATTTTTAAGTTTACGATTGGTCTTTTCAAAGGCTTTGTATTGAGCTGAAGATAATCTTCATTTGGAGCTTTCCGGAAAAACAGACGGTATACTGAAGTTTTTGTACGCCCTCTCATAATTTTGATGAATTTGTGGCTTACAATGTGTTGTTTTTTTATTTTGTTTCGTGCTTAATTAAAAACTAGTTCATGTTTTTTCAGAAACCGTGAGATGAGATTTACTAAAGTTATTATTTTTCTGTAGGGCTGCCTTTGGTTCAGATATCGAGCGTAGATAGGCCAAATACAAAGCTTTTCCCTGACAGATATAAGGACAAAATGAAGAAATTTTGACAGGCTTTGTATTGAGCTGAAGATAATCTTCATTTGGAGCTTTCCGTTAAAACACACGGTATGCCGAAGTTTTTGTACGCCGTTTCATAATTTTGACAAATCTGTGGCTAAGAATGTGTTGTTTGTCGATTTAGTTCATGTCTTATGAGATTTACTTAAGTTATTATTTTTCTTTCGTATTCTGGACTTTAAAGGTTTCAAATTTATGCTAGCTGGAAATTAATCTAAATTTTTGCCCAAAACCCTATGGAACACAAAGCAAGCCGAGAAAGAAGTAGTTCCTAAACATTAGTGCCGAGCAATGCAATAATCTAGTGAGTTTTAGAAGATTTTTGTGCTCTTGATGGTGAGACCTAAACATAAGAAAAAAACAACTTTGCAGTACAATCTCATACTTAACCTCTTTCACTGAAAATAATTAATTGACCCATGTGCTGGAGGAACAAAACAGTCTTTTCTAGTGCCCAATCAGAGTGTTCAAGCAGTGTGAGGTAAGGCGTACAAGTCTTCCATTTTAAAATCAAAGATAGTTATGAAGTGGAATGTCTAACAAAATAACAAAACTTCGTAATTTGCAGCTGAAAGTCTGGAATATGTTAACAAAATGCCTAGATGATGTTTCATAATAGAGTTTGAACATGGTAATTTTGGTTCTGGCAAAACTTAATAAACACACGCTTGCATATATTTTGTGAAACATTGCTTAAGCATCTTATTCTTTCCTAACAAAAATGCAATAGGATTTTTGTTACTGATACTCGCCGTCAAAATGTGTTGTTCTTAGTTTGTATAATTGGTTTAGTTCTCTGTTTGAAGTGGCCCACAAGATCATACATTTGAATCAGACTTCAACATAATTTAAACTGTTTTAACTAAGCCAATTGAGACCTAAGCATTGGGAGGCAAGTTGGCCAAAACAAAAGTGGCTCTGAACAATTTTGCATCTCACAAAGATCTGAGATTTATTTGGCATCTTAAAACTTTGTGGAAGTGAGCACAATTCTTTTTAATCCATCTCTATGTTGTCACATAATCCTTTTCAGAATTTTGATGAAACTCTTTTTCAGTCTAACGTGAAACACAAATGGTTGGAGGGGAAGCTATATCTATCTATCTAACTAACTAGTGTAAATGGAAGTTATTCAAGTGCTACATTCCAAACCCCAAAAGATGGAATAAGAAATCAATAAAAATGGTGGCCAATAGTAGCACAAAGTTTTCAACCATACTGAATAGACATCACAAATGACAAAATAGTAGATGCATAACTGGGAAATTGGCTTCTTGAACTATTGTACAAAAAAAATTATTAAGGAAAATAAGAAACTGAATCAAGATTTACAATTTATATATTAACTGTCTGGAACAGTTTCAAACTAGAGCATCCCAAATTTCTGTTGGTGTATCCTAATCTGCAGGACACGATACAATATTTTAGTGAGGACAAAAGGACAAATCATACATATTTGCTTGGCTCCACACCGGACATACAAGTCAAAGCTATCTACATTATCATCAAACCTTTCTCCTTCTCCTTCACATAACAACCGCGTATTCTTTTGTTTAAGGAATCTCCTAGCAAAAGTAAAGAGAATAACTTTGACCAGCAATTTAATTAAGTGTTCGAAAAGTTAACCAAAATCCATGACTTAAGTATGCCTTCTGTAACAAACCCACAACCCAAGTAAATTTCCTCATGATTGGAGCAAGAGGATTACTACGAGAGAAGAATCTTCTTTACCAGAGGTAGAGAAGTCCTGCAATGATACCACTAAGATGGCCAAGGAAAGAGACACCAGGAACAAGCATTTGTATAAGTATTAACTCTGTCCATGCAGCATGTCATGCTGGAACAATCAGTCCATACACGTTGGTGTAACCTCGGGTGTCTGAACTGAGAATAAATTTCAAAGAAAACAGCACGGCTGAAAATCCAACTGAACATTCAGAGAAATAGTAATGTGGGTAATCAAAGAATGTTGCAAGCATCTTTGCAAGGATTACCTCTATCCCATGTGACATACCAAGTAGCACAACAACTGCTGAAGCAAATTCTGTGCTTCCCATCATCCTTTCCAATTGAACTCCCTTCCACAACAAGGAGAGCATATTGTATCGAAGATGAGAATCATCCACATGATAAAAAGCTGAAAAAAAAAGCCGTTTAATATCCCTGTTCTGCAAAATGCCAAAAATCAACAAATCAATCAGCTAGCTGTTGTTATACAAGAATAGTATTCACACAAAAACACTTGTAAACTAGAAACATTTACTAAAGACATTTTTCATTTTGAATGCATGCTTATGATGATTTCAAGGACTTCCCTGAATCTACAGTCTAGATTTCATATAAATCTAGTGAATGAAAACATATCAGATGCTTCAGTTTATAGTATATAGTTTATACTTTATTGCAATTTGGAAAATTAGGTATCCAGATATTTTTTTATATTCATAAAGAGGGTAGAAAGTTCTGAGTGATAGTCCACTAGAGTAAACCTGCCAGTTCGACAAACTCTATCTTGACACTGGAAATATCTTATACTGAAGTCAACTATGGAAGAATTAGAGAGGAATAAACCCACTTTCCAAACATTATCAGGATTTTTAAGGACATTCAACTGCTATTTTCCTAAAATATTGTTTTAAATGCTTTCAAAAATCCATCAATTTAAAGTCCCCAAGGCAACATTGAGAAACTCTTGGAATTACTAAGAGTAACCATTCATGGCAGTTTTGATGGATAATCTTCTAAAGTAGGGGCTCTTAAAACAAGTTTATAAGTTCTAGAATGAACTATTAAAGTGTAAAATGCATAACTGGGAAATTGGCTTCTTGAACTATTGTACAAAAAAAATTATTAAGGAAAATAAGAAACTGAATCAAGGTTTACAATTTATATATTAACTGTCTGGAACAATTTCAAACTAGAGCATGAACAGGGAGACCTGCTCTGACAGCACAAATTTCTTAATACTTCTTCAAACAGTCTATGTGCTAAAAATTGAAACATATGACTGTAGTAAATAGTGCCTTCAGTATTTTAGGCATTAGCATTCTACATCAATCCGCTAGAGATTTTGTCTTTGAATATTTCTACAATCACATTTATCACCCAGATCCCTACAAGTATTATAGTCAAACTTTCAAAGCACACCGACTGAGATGACTCAGCAATATCAGTTCAATTTTGTGCTGCTTCTCAAATGCTGCTGAATCTATTGTGTCCCTCGGAGAAACTTTTTCTCATCATTCTTCAATGGCAAATTTTTAGCTTCCTTTAGATGTTAAAAAAGCAAGGTTTTAAGCATAGTTAACAGACTTGCAGGGACTCACCCAAGCTTGGCGAGTCCTGAGCCGACCAGGCCAAACCGAGCCCTGGGGAGTCATGACCCAGGTACCTGGCAAGCCCAGATGGATAGACTTAGCCAAGTCTGAAAATAGGGAAAAAGAAAAAAATAAAAAACAAAAATGCTTAAATGTAAAAGCATGAAAGTTTTTGAAGGTTTGGAGGATTTTTCGAGGATGATTAAAATTAAAAGCAATTAAATTATGAAAAATAGGATGCACCATGACAGTCTTTGTAGTCTCAAGGTTGCCCCGTCCGACCTTGTTGGGGGCGTTACCCCTTGACCCCATATTCATTTCCATTATTTTTATTTTAATATACTCCAAGGTTTGATCTTACAATAATACTTTTTCTCCATCCCAATCATATCCAGTTTGATCTTCAATTTGCTTCTTGAGTGCATTTTTTCATATTTCCACACTGTCCAAGGAATGGGGAAGCTCTGGCCATTTCATACATGTATAAAAAGTTAATCTTCATGAACCATCCTTCATTTGTGGTTGTTTTCAATCTCTTATGAGCTCCATTGCATTATTTGGTGCTCAAAAGGGTGGAAACGTTGGGATTGAAACCGGCAAAATGAATTATTGCATATCATCAATTGTCACTGTTGGGACTTGCACCCAGTAACGTTGATTACTTGGCAGGTCACTCATCCTATAGTATTATTCTAGGTTATGTGCATTAAACCATATGCTATTCCTCATAATCAAGTATGTTTCAATTGCTACCCATTTGAGAAATCTCTAGCAAGTATCATGCCTTATTAACCATTCATTTTGGAGCTACCTAGCCATCTCTTAATGGATTTGCTGTTTTCAGAGTGTATCCTTGTAAATATCATCTGTGAAAGAGTACCATGTGGTTCGCTAAACTTGCTCAGTAGGGATCAGATGTTATAATTGGTCCCTTTCTGCACTTGGATGGGTGTATCGTTTTCAATTTACTGACTTGTAAGGGGTTCCTATTGGTAGTTCCAGGTAGTGTCTAGCAACCAACTGAGCAGAGAGTGTGAGATTGCCACTGGAGAGTCATATGCAGGGAGCCATAGCAGTCTATTTCTCCTTGATGAGCCATTTTTTCTGTAATTTACATTGTATTTGGTGATTCATTGTAGGAAATACAAGGCTCAACCTTTTCCTTGTTAAATTTTTTGCAAATTAGGTATCTTAAAGGGTATGCCTTGCGTTGAATGTATGTGTATGCTTGCTGTAGCTGATTTCCTTTTATGTATGTTTGATTTCTTTCGCTGTAGTTGAAAAATTATTAATCAGAGCATGGTCTGAGTCTGTTTTCAATGCAAACAAAACATAGCATCTAGCGTGATAGCAGTAGAAAGCATGTTTAAGACATTAAATCCTATTTTGTGTTGGTGAGTTGTTTCAGGACTGTCTTGAACAATCACAAACATATTGGCATCGAAGTACTTCTTCTTGATTTACAGGAATTTGCAGGTTCTTACCCTTGATTTTGTTGGGGAAAGGAAGGGGTGGAGTTTTGGTACCCTTGGATTTGGATATTGGAACAAAGAAGTGGAACACAATTACAAGCCTCAAGCATGGAGCATCTGAAGAAGATATGCACACACTGTTAGATATGGTGTTAGTGCTTAAAACTAGAAAAATTAGGAGCATTGTTAAGATCTTATTTTTGTTTGCTTGTGAAGATTGTTCAAGGATAGCCAACTTGGATTTTCTGTGTAAGCCTTTTTAATAGCCAATAGGATGTGTGTATCATAAACATAGTGAAAATTTTAACACGGGATTGTAGAGGAATGAAATTGTGATTTAAAAAAACAAAAATTAATTAAGAATGTTTGGATCAGAGTGATCACAGAAAGTTGGTTGGGACATAGGGTTGCAGTTGAATGAACTAGTAATTTCAGAAAATGAAAAATTAATTGACAATGTCTGGATCAGATTGATTTGATGTATCCTAAAAAATCTGAATCTGACATTTTGCATCTGGCCCAGATCCAGAACGATTTAGTAAATTTGTCTAACAAGTTTGATTCTGGGAAAACTCCATGGTTAAGCACTCTTCAATGTAATAATACTGGGATTGGTTTCCCATTGGGAAGTCTTTGTAAGTAGGTGGAAGTCCCAATGGTGAGGATTGATGATCTGAGTAGTTCATTTTGCTACTTTCAATGCCTCAGGAGCAAATTTATTGAAGGGTGCATAATAATTGTTTTAAGTCCTTAAAAAAACTCTATATTTCATGGTTTTTTCAATTTGCCGATCCTAAGCACCAGGTCCCAATCTAGGTCAAAAATCAGCTTGTCAAGTCCAAGTTTTGTAACTTGGGTTTAAGAAATACAACCCATGTTCAAGCATCTTTTGCTGGGTTCACTGCAAATGGCAGAAATCTGAGCTTTATAAAGCAAGCTTCAATTCTTCTAGGTATGAATAATGATGAAAAGCATCATTCTTCCACATTATAAACAATACACCACTCACATTCTTGTGCTCTTCATAGGCTCCACCCAGAAAGCTATTCAGTTCTAATACCATATTAAAAATAAGAAGAATTTGTTAGGATAGTGAAATTATTTACAATGTGCTTTAAATACAGTCAGAGCTCTCCAATAACTCTCTCAACTACATAATGCTGAATGTTCATCATGTGACCAACAATTGAGTAGTATCAGCCAGATTACAAGCTCAAATTTTAACAACACTGTGAGGTTGGAGATTGCTTGCTCTGCAATCTCCACCTTACACTTTTGTCCTCATTTTAGTGACCTCTCCTAAGTGTGTTATAGAGGGCCCATTTGCCACTTCCTAAGCCTTCTCCCAAACAATGAATTGATTTCTCTCATTCCTCAAACCTATCCTAGAAATCTCAAGTCAAAAATCCAAACATACACTTGAATGGGAAAACAAGGGTATCCTAGACACATGTCAATATCTAAGACAGGGGTTTGGGATTATTTTGAAATTGTAAGATTTTCACCTTAAGTTTTAACCTAACCCTAAAGCCATTTTAAAAACCCCCCGCCAGTAACTTTGCCCTAAGAATGCAATAAAACATATCATCAATTTTCCCATACTAAGTGAAAAGAAATGTCAGGTGATACAAGTTTTTGGGCATTATTACAAAACAGTCCCATCTTAACAAAAATTTCAGTTCTAATTTTAAAAAACATTATTTTATTTAGAACATAACTATTTTATAACTTTTTGGCAGGAACTTCACTGCCCTGCAGCTCTTGTTATTATATTGTATTATATCATATTGCCAATTGAATTGGTTTGGATTCTCGATCAATTGTTCGGATAAGAGTTGAAATCAAATAAGTAGTATATATTGTTAGTTTTATATTATTATTATTGTTATATATTTTTATTATACAATAGTATTAATATATTATTAATATTTAAATTATTATAATATTACTTTGATATTACTATTATATTGTTCTAATTATTATAATATTATATTATTCTAATTATTATAATATTATATTATTCTAATTATTATAATATTATATTATTCTTATTATTATAATATTATATTATTCTTATTATTAAATTATTTTCATTATTATATTAATATAATTTTTTAATATTTTATTTAGTAAATTATCATTATCCTTAATATTATATTATTAATTAAATATTATGAATTTTAATATTACATTATTATATTATTATATTATTATTATTCTAATGTTATTAGCTTGCAATTCTCAAATAGGACACGCCTTAGGCATAATTAAGTATAGAATATCTTGTATTATTTTATTTTTATAATATTAATATAAATATCTTAAATATAAAAGATATTTTCAATTATTTTATTTATATAAACGTTTTATTTTTTACTTTTAAATTATTTTAGAACTATTTTATTTATTTGAGAATTTATTTACTTTTTAAGGTAAAAAAAACTTTTTATTCAAATATAGCAAATTAATTACATACACATCAAATCGATTTATCAAAACAAATCAAAAATGAAAAATCCACTGAGGATTCCTATAATACCACATAACCTTACAAACAATGACACTAAAACCACCATCCATACTAAGTTTCCCTCTAACCAACACATGTAAATTATCCCCCAGTTGATCATTATGGATAATTTGTAGAATCTAATTGGATTTTTGTTGGGCTAATCCTTCCCAATTTCTGGCATTCCAATTACCCACCTCCTTAGAAGCCCAGTTAGCTAGACAATTTGCCACCCTATTCTACTTTTGGGAATATTAATAAAAGATATTGTTTCAAAATTTATGGCTATATGAAGAATTTGCCTAGCTATATGAGCAAATCTCCATGAAGATTCTTGTAAATTTATTTTATTCAACAATGGAACCAAAATCATAGAATCCAATTCACAACTAACCTTCTTCCACCCAATTTTGTTAGATTTTGCTAGAACTTTAAGAATTTCCAAAGCTTCCATTTGATTATTTGTACGTAACCCCATATAAGGACACAACCTGTCGCTCAACAATGAAAAGTGTTTCATGATGATGACACGGGGAATTGTATTGGGACACTTTATATCCAATGCAGGAATTTGATCCACACAAAATAGAAATAATATCTACTTTACCTATTCCTAAATAATAAAGAGATATCATGAGATTTCTTGGCCATGCAGGCTACTACAGGCAGTTTATCAAAGATTTTAGCAAGATTGTTGCACCCTTTTTTTTTTCTGAGTAAGGATATTGAATTTGAATGCACATCTGAGTGTCAACAATATTTTGAAGAACTGAAGAAAGTTCTGACCCAAGCATCAGTATTGAGAGGTCCTAATTGGACTCTGCCTTCCCACAGATGCTTCAGATTTTTCCATCGAAGCAGTCTTGGATCAGAAGGAAGGCAACAAAGAGTACGCAATATATTATATTGGCAAAAAACTTCAAGGAGCAGAGTTGAACTATACTGTAACAAAAAAAGAGACGCTTGTTGTAGTATATGCAATTAATAAATTTAGACATTATATTATTGGGTACTCAGTCTTTGTCCATATAGACCACACAACAATCAAGTATTTGATGAACAAGCTAGTAGTTGGGGGTAGATTGGTAAGATGGCTAACTCTCTTATAGGAATTTGACATTACCATAGTTGACAAACCTAGTAAAGAAAATGTAGTGGCAGATTTCCTATCAAGATTGTCAACAGAATCAGCTGAAGGAGTGGTAGATAATTCATTTCCAGATGAACACTTATTTTCTCTACAAGTACAGGTAGCCTAGTATGTACATATTGCCAATTATTTGGTCACGGATTATATTCCACCACACTTTCCTCCAAGGGAGAAGAGACGGTTGGTTCACAAATGTTTCCCATACTCCTGGGTATCTAGTTATTTGTTTTATACTAGCCCTAATAACATCATGATAAGGTGTATCAGGGAGGATGATATCTTTGACATCATGAAGGCATGCCATGATGAGCCATGTGGAGGTCATTTTGTAGCAAAAATATTAGCCTTTAAGATCCTCACAATTGGCTATTATTGGCCAACTTTGCATAAAGATTTAGTTAAATACACAAGAAGTTGTGATAGGGGTCAAAGGATGGGAAGACCAACAAAAAGTGACGAGATGCACTTACAACCTCAATTGACATTGGCACCTTTTGACAAATGGGGTTTAGACTTCACTAGACCGATCTCACCTACATCCACCAATAAGGAATACATCCTTGTTTGTATTGATAACTTGACTAAATGGGTGGAAGTAAAGGCCTTGCAATTTGCCAGAGATGGTAATGTGGCTAAGTTCTTATATGCAGATATATTTACTAGGTATGGAGTACCTGGAGAAATAGTCACTGATCAAGGCCCACAATTTACTTCTGATCTAATCACCAAGCTAGTTGAAGAATACCAAATTAGACATAATAAATCAACACCCTACCACCCACTGGCTAATGGTCAAGTGGAAGTCAATAATAGGGAGATTGAAAGTATACTCACCAAGATAGTACAACTGCATAGGAAAGATTGGGTTGCAAGATTGTTTGAAGTAGTATGAGCTTACAGAACAACATGGAAAACCACCACTAGATTCACCCTTTATGAGTTAGTTTATGGTAAGATAGTAGTCCTTCCTATTGAATTTGAATATAAAACACTAAGGACAACAATAGAATTGGAAATGGATTTAACAAAAGCTTAGAAGGAAAGGCTGCATATTTTAAATGGGTTGGATGAGATACAAATGGAAGTAGTTCATCATACATCAAAACCAAGGAGTTCACAATGGGGGATTGGGCATTGCTATATGATTCACGATATAAATAGTTCAATGGAAAAATTTAGTCTAGATGGTTGGGACCCTATGAAATTAGCAAGTTTATCCTAATGGGGCAGTCCAGTTACACACCATTGATCAGTCCGATTTTTACTTCTTGTAAATGGGCACAGACTAAAGTTATATAAAGTTATATAAAAGGCCATTGCAGAAGGATGATTTTATATTTTCATTGTTTTAACAATATGGTGCTCATAGTGAACCAAACACAAAATCTAACACACAGAGTGATGATTCAACAATACATGATATACTTAGCACTTATGTGACCCAAAGATTGAGCTACATAGCTCAATCTCAAAGCTCACTCAGGCTTAATTTTTAATTTTCTCTCACAAATTACACACTGCATGTTATAATAATGTTCACAATATCTTTAGAGGGACTTGTTTCTCAAATATTCACAAAGGGTCTTAATGTCGTAGGGACCTATAGCTTCATCCTATCAACATTCAGAATGGGCCCTGACACTGAAAGTATCTGTAGCATCATCTAGTGGCCAAAAGAAAATTTAAATTAGTTGGCTCCATATTCATTGCAAGTTCATGCACATTCATTTCCAAATATCCACATGTATTATCCATCTTTCTTAATAAGTACCCGTGGCATAATTCTTTTATTGCCCGCTTGCATTTCAAATACTCGAGCTGTCAAATCATCAAATCATATCCATAGTACCTATCCCATCATTTGCACTAGCCACCCACTATTTATTACCTTGTCATTAATATATGTCACATCAAATCAACAAACATATATATTCTTTCCAGTTTCCACATGCGATGGATGGTTATTTCTTCAAGGCAGTACTTTAGGTACACTATCATGATTATTCTAGTCTTCTTTAAACTTTCATTATATTTTTCATATTACTCCATGCATGCAAACTATTATATCACTAATTACCATCATTTCACATTTAAACCAGCTCCAAATCATAAACGTGAAGTGAGGTCACTTCACCAATTAAGTGGGGGGAGGGTACAACCTAGTTAGTCTTTTCATCAATCTTTTCCACATCAAACACCTAGATTAAAATCAATGAATGGAAACCATCTGCAAAACCTTCTAATCTATATCTCATTTTTTTTGTCATTTCCAAACTGCTAAATTTTACACCATGATAACTTGAGCTTTAAGTTTAAACCAGAGTCGAGAGTCGAACTTAGAACCTGTCTATGAGCTTGAATTAAGTTAGTATTAAGAAGGAAAAATTGCAATATGGTATGCCAATAAAGATATATGAGAGAAGGGAAGGAGAGTGAAGGGTTTTGAAGGTGGTAGGAAAGATTGAGTTAAAATTAAAAGCAAGATTGAGTGCATTGAAGTGGAAAAGTGAGCCAGAATGGGCGGTGATGTTATAAGAAGAGAGTCGACAGCTCACCAAGGTTGGCTAGCTCGACTACTTCTTGAAGTTAACAAAATTTAGTGATGACATGACAAGAAGGTTTTCATCTAATATTTAGTATGATGAAGCTATGGTAAAAGTACTTTCAGTAGACACATCTAATACTGCCATTGCACATGTCACAGGGTTACCAAGAATGGGGACAAAATTTCTAGCACGAATCGACATAGTTGCAATCAGGGAAGAATTTTGCATACAAGGAGAGGAATTAGACTCCTCATCACAAGGTACAAAGAGACTTTCCCTCCCTTGGTTATGGGAAAATTGTGCCTCTTATTATCAGATACATCACCTATGATGGTAGGTATAACATTTTATACACAGTTCATTTCAAATTACTTAGTAATCTCAAGCATAATAGGTTAGAAAATGTACCAAACTTTTTGTATAGTTTGTTGAAACAGATGGCCTCAGAATACCAGAGAAAACAAAGTGATAACTCTCTCTCTCATCACTGTTTAATTACCTTGCTGATAAAAAGGAGTTTAAGAATTCAATACCCACAAGTGAAGTGGGAAGATTTCAGGGAATGCCTAGACATTAATAGTTTGTTGGATGCACTTGTAGTACTTGAGGATGCAAAACCCAAAAATGAGCCACAAAATGAGCCTGAAGAGGAAAACCCCCATGTCTCACCTATGGCTTCACCTACCTGTAGCCAAGGTGAGCATGAGGAGTCCAAAGAACTAGAATATAGGCCACCTACAGTTGAGGAATTACCTTCTTCTCTAAGGTCACAAAAATCTAAGAGTCGGAGAGGTAATGCATCCACCTCCTCTAAGAGAAAGAGGGATACTCAAAAGAAGAGAGAAGAAGATCCAAAATAGAAGAAGGAGGATCTTCCAAAGCAGAAAAAGAGTGTTAAAAGGGGAAAGAAGAAAATTGGAAAAGAAATACTCACACCCAGACACTCTAGTAGATTGAGGAAACAAGGGGCCACAAAGGAGAATATAGGGGAACCTGAAGGAAAAAAGACGAGTAAGGAACAACCTCAGGGAGAACAACACCAACAAGAACAATGCTAGGAAAATGTTATGATTGTAAAAACTGACTCCAAAATAGAAGGGAATGTTCCTAGTAATGTGAATATATCAACAAGAAAGAGAAAGTATGTGGTGATAACTTCTAATTATGAATCAAAAGATATATTTACTACCAAGAAGTTACAAATAAAATCTTTAGATAGTCCTATTCATGGAGATTATGAAGAGGGTAATGAGCAATTTGAAGATATAAAGGAGGTTTACATTGAAGAAAGAGATGTAAGGAAAGAACTCCAAAAGGCATTGGATAGGATTAAACACTTGGAGGAGTTAGTGCAAAATTAAGAGCAAATGGATAAGGAAAGAGAAGCAAAAATGCAGGAGATGGAGGAGAAACTGCAGTTGTATGGTCATGGCACTAAGCTAGATTTGTTGGCACAGTTGGCTGTTACTAAGATAGGGGACAAAGAACTAGAAATGTCCAATGAGAAACCCCCTCCTCTCAAAACTCCTGATTACCATACAACCATCTCACCTAGCTACCAATCGTGGAAAGTGACTAATGAATTTGCACAGGAAAAGGAGAAGTGGAAGAAGGAAAAGGAAGAATATGTAAAGGAATTGGAGAAGAGAGATATGGAATTGAACAAATCAACAGTCTGGTTGGAGGAGATAGCAGATAAGGTTGCACAAATTGTCTGATGTAGGTATCCACCTATAAATTATGCACTATTTTTATAGGAAAGGTTTCTATGCTTTCAATTTAGTAGATTAGTTAGCAAACATTCAATCGGCATGAGTCAAACAGTTTC
This sequence comes from Sequoiadendron giganteum, assembly GCA_007115665.2. Classification (NCBI taxonomy): domain Eukaryota; kingdom Viridiplantae; phylum Streptophyta; class Pinopsida; order Cupressales; family Cupressaceae; genus Sequoiadendron; species Sequoiadendron giganteum. The sequence goes on from CM021102.1 coordinate 517,444,389, forward strand.
TTGAATTTTTTGTTGCTTCCACACCCAAAGAATAGGATCAATTGTGTGAATTCTATTTGCACAACTATCTAATACCTGATGAGACAAAATGGAACCCTTTAATCTTTGTGGGAGATCTTTAGATCAGAGCACTTGCCTCTTACTATAGGAATGAGTAGCTCAAGGGTGAGATAACATAAGAGTATGAAGAGAAAGAAAAATCCATTGCACTTCCAACAAAAAGAGAAGCTAAGGATCTAGATGCAGTCATTGATGAATGGATGAAACTTCTTAAACATAAGGGAGTAGGTTATTAGACAATAGTGTTACAAGCACGTGCATAATATATGGAATAGTTTAACACCTGAATTGCAGAAGAAAGAGTCACATTTTGTGTATAATTTTACTGCTATGCTTCATAGGGCACACAAGTAAATGGCAATTGGTGTCAACAAAGGAGTTAATTGGGTACCACTCACCTTCCATCCACCTATTCTCCTCTATCCAGTCCCACATTGGACTGGGAAGAAAGGTGATGAATTTGAGAAAGCGGGAACTATCAAGATGAGGCAACTTTCAAAATATCAAGTTTTCTATTTGAGAAAGATTTAGGGGGTTAACATAGTTATGGACCTAAGACAAATTGCTTTGCAATACAATCAAAATCCCTAGTGTTTTGATTGGGGACAAGCAAAAGGCTAGTTGGGGGAGATGATAGGTCTAGATAATAACTTATGTTCTATTGTTTTTATACATATTTTAAGATAATTTTAGATACACTTTCCAAACAATGCTCCTACATTATACTGTCCTTTCATATCCATTATGCAGATTTGAACCTAAAATACAATGATGGAATTATGATTATAATATATTATTATTATATGGTCTATATAAAGATATGTATGGAATATTGATGGAATGCTATGACTTAATTATGATAGTTATCTGTGTGTACATGCTTTTTGAAATTAACTTGTTTGAAGCTAAAGTGGAACTATGACACACAATAGTTGCAGGATGAACCCGTAGCAAAAGGAATGATTGGACACCGAAACAGGGGAGCTCCATGTTAAGCTAAATGTGATGATTGTTGATTAAAGGCACTTGATGAAGGTTGAACATGGTGTTATTATAACCAATTAATAAATGTTGAAGAAGAGGTATCCTTTACTTATATAGTATTTTGACAGATGGTTGTATGTTTACATGCAATTTTTTTTACAGAGTTTTAGTCCTATTATAATTTCTTTTCCTTTTTAGTTATAGGTTGAATAAATCAGTCTTAACTCTATGCTCTAGATATTTGGGAGTGGAGTTAATGATTTCGGTTAAGTAGTTACTTTGGATAAGATTCCCTCAAGCTTGTATATAGCTTTTGGTTGAATCCGTAGAATAGTTAGTTGGTTTTTCGATTTTATGTTATCAGTTACTTTCAATTTTCAAGACATGAAATATTCAGAATGATTGAATACAATCTATGAAAGATCTTGTGTAATCTTCATGAACATGCAATGAATGGAGTTTAATTTATGGGATGCGTAGAATCTGATTAATTAGATTTGGGTTCAACTAAAGTGAGAACAACCACTTGAGTAGGCCACTAAAGGTATTGTTCCTCACTTGATTTTCTAGTTATTTATTTATGTTTAATAGTTGTTATTAGTTTATCATTATTTCAGGAATCATATGGAAGTTAATTAGAATTTCATATCTTTCTTATTGTTAATGAATGCTTATGAATATGCATGCAATGGTTAACCATTAATACTCTAGAGGATAGTTTAGTCGAGTCATTAGTTTTTATTAATTTTGAGTTATTACAACATCATTTCATTAGGAATACTTAAGTTACAGTCTTAGCTATAGATACCTGTAGCCACTAGTTCTAGTTATGTCTTTCACTGTTTTGCAATTCTATGAGTTTTCCAGCAAGTAGAATAACCTGAGTAGGGTAGCTTAAGTAGTTTTGAGTTCTTGAAGGCATATATAATGTTGCACCATCATAATCTTACAAGCCTTGGGTTAACAATTTAATGTAGTCTTGAGCAATATTGAGTGGATTATTTAGTTAGTTAAACCTTTGAATTGTGTAGATTCTACCAAATTTATAATTCATTAGCTTAGACTCTACACCATCCATCAATCAAAGCCATCAAACCACACTATATTCAGCATTACCGTTTGGTGTCTTAATTGGTCAAAGATGAATATTAGCATTGGCATGAGAGTCAATTATTGTTACATTATTATTGGGTTCCTTGATATTCTAGACTATTCAACAGGTTTTGGCCGCCAATCAAAAGACATAATATTAATATTAAATATTCTTTAATTCATAATTTGATTCAAGGATTTTGGAGGAAATCAATCTCATTGAAGTCTAGTAAAATTTAACAATCATAAGAATAATGATTAATGATGAAGAGGTTTACTTTAAGGATTCAAAGACAAATACTATCGGGCCTATTGAGATTCTTCAGATTTTATAATTATCCAGAACTTTTTAATTCTAAGTTGTCACCATGAGGATAAAGTTCCAAATACAACATTATCCATGTTATCTGGCTTAACAATTATATTATTCAAGGGACTGTGGCTTACATGGGATCGAGAATTTTATCTTATGCACAATCGTATGAGGTAGTGGGCCTCTTAATTGGAAATTATCACTGCCAGTACCCTTTAGCATACGTGGGCTCGAGAATTTTGACGAGAGCTAGACAATCATTAATCATGAGAATATTGTGAAGATATAGGTGTAACTTGGATGATTTCATTGAATTAATATAGAAGATGTATACAGACAATGATCTCATCTCCTTTGATAAAACCTTAATTAGAGCGATCCTCTTTTAGCAACAATTATATAAGCAATGGTTATTAGTTAAAGAAAGTGAATATCCTAAAGGGAAATGGATCGCCAAAAAAGTATAATGAGGCTGATCGCTTAACTAAAAGACATCTCCTTTTAATTGGACATCTCTTTCCAAAGAGACATGACCATTCAAATTAGGCTTTAAAGGTATAAAGGTGTTAAGGAGTGAAGATGAAAGGGAATAATATCAAATTATGGAACTTGCAATTATATATTTCTGAAGATTTGAAGTGCTCTTTGAGAGTTGATGATCAACCAATAAAGGATGCATGGACAATCAACAAACATTAGATACAAAACCCCATATTTATTGCATGTATGTAAGGATATATTTAGAAACAACAAACTGAAGAGGTCTAAGCCTCCTACAAACTCCAAGGCATGATTTCAATTGATAAATCAGAAGCAACTATCATATTTATTTATTATATTTTTATTATTGAAATATGATCAAATTCATTATGAAAAGCCATATGCAATAAGTTCATTTGTTTTTATTATAATTTGGAAAATTAGTTTATTTTAATAATATTGGATGACAATTTGTGTCAATCCAATAAAGAGTAAATCAAAAAATCGAATGATCCAGACCTCGGGTCATTATAGTGGTATCAGAGCTAACAAACCTACCAGCCTTTGGGGACTGACAAAAACTTGATTAAGCACAACAATAAAAGATGTCAAACCATCAACAAAAACACTATATGAAGCAAGTAATAAGCAATCAAATATCTGGAACTTACTTAAAGAAGTGGAATAACATTTGAACCAAATGAAGCAGTCATCTGAAGCATTACATGTCAAACCCTTGGCAAGGAAAAAAGAAAATAATGAAAAAGGAATTACCAATTGTGATATGGATGACAACACCAAATGCAAGTAATAAGGTGATAAATAGAACACCCTTAGACAATTGTCATGAATTCCTCAAAAGAGAATACCCTCCTATGAGTAAAAATAATAAAGAATGTTTTGAGGAAGACTTATATCACTCTAAGTATGAGATTGAAGAACTTAGAAAGAACAATCAGGAACAACTCCACGAGTCAAATAAATCTAATATGTTGTTAATACAAGGCCTTGAATAATGTGAGAAGACCACTGTTGATCTAAACAATAACTTTCAAGATGGGCGTAGATCGAAGGCCCAAGTACAAGAAGATTATGAGAAGGTGATCAGTGATTTGAAGGATCAAATAAAAGAAGCAGAACTAATGATCATCAATTTAAAAATTCAAATTAAAGAAGAGAAAACAATTGAAGAAGAGATAAGAAACCAATTGAAAGCAAAGGGAGAAAATGGTGAAAAGCTAGAGCATGAAATTATTTCGGTGAGGGAAGAGTTGGAGAAGATGACCATCAAGTTGAACACAAATCTCAATTTTGAGAAGAGCACTGAAACCCTTGATGACATCATTAATGGGAAAAGGTCACCATCCAATAAAATAGGACTAGGCTATAGAGAAACTCCAAAATTCAAGGATGACCCCAAAAAGACTCCTAAGAAGTCTAAAGGCTTTAAAGAAACTTTCAAAGGCCCTATTAGAAATAAAGGTAACAATCTGACAAAGATTTCTCCTAAAGTTAACAAGGACCATTTCAAGAAGTCTTTTCCTTTGAGGAAAGCACATACGTACAGGTTCAAGAGTACCTTTAATGAATATTGCTACTCATGCAATCATTTTGGACATAAAGCAAGTGAGTATAAAACAAAAATGAGATACAATGACAAATGGAACAAAAATAGAAGATCTTATGGATTCTCAAGAAGGAATTATAACTCCTTTGTTCCTTTAGTGGATTATAGTAAAATTTTGTAGATGTGATTTGGTGAAACCACCTAGACAGGGCATGAAGAATAACACCATGGATAAACATAAAGAGAGGTCTACAAAAGTATGGAGAAGGAAACATGAGTTGAATAATGAAGAGGATAAATCTATGATTGTGCAAAATACACTTCATACACAAAAATAAGGAGAAGCGCAATTGCAAGGGGAGCTAAGTATGACATTATTCATCATCCCCAAGGAGAACATAATTTTAAAGATGAAGTATCACAAATTGAAGAGAAGAATCCACTTATCTAATAGATTGGTATCGAGGAATAATAAGTTGGCATCTACATCATTGTGACAAATGTTCAAGATCCTACATGATGAAAGATTGCATACCTTTAACTCATTTACAAGTGTCTTCATGAAATTAAAGACTTGAGAAAATGGGAGATAATACTAAAAGCTTTAAAAAGAAGTGAAAATTATCTTAATCCGATTCACAATAGAGAAATAGAAGACAATGTTGCAAGATGGGAATAAGGATCACAAGATTTAACCTCTCCTCATAGCATGACAAGATATGAAGGAGAGAGTGATGAAGATGTATGTAAGAATAAAACTTGTTGAGAGAGTTCCTACAGCCTATTAGGAAGAGAAGAATGATCCAAAGGAGTCTTCTTGAAAATCTTGCACATATATTTTCTCTAGCACACACAATCATGTGTTGGCAAAAAACAAAAGAAATTCATGGTGGAAAATTGGATGGTTCAACTTCACGCTAACAGTGTTCCTATTGATGTAATAATATTATTAAAGACATAGATAGAAGTATGGGGGCATTCCTTCATCATTATTGTCAAAGAAGGAGAGTTACAACAAGGATAGAGATGAACATGGATAAGAAAGTAATGGGATGACTAAACCAATTTCTAACTTGGGAAATTCAAAGAGATGATCAAAATTATATTGCAGAGCCATAGAGACGATAACTCAAAAGATGAATTATAAGAATGAACAAAGATATCTATTTTGATTTAAGACAATAAACGCTTCTTCGTATTCGAGAGAGATAAAGACAATTGGAATCCTGAAACCACATTGCTTGAGGATAAACAAATTTTGGGTGGGAGGACTTGTAATGTCCCATTTTTAATATGGAGAAGATAAAATTATTTAACCTCCAAAAGTTAAAATATTAAAGAGGGAATTAAATAATAATAATAAAAATTTATTGAAAGATTCATTCCAATGCATGTTCTGGTGGATAGGAGTCTTCAAGGTGCACAATCAAAGAAATTGAATTTAAAATATAGTGATTGGAGATTCGATCACTACCTATGCTAAGTCAACCTCTTACAAGTATTATGTCTTTCATTTCCAAATGCTATTACTATGCCATTGTGGATGCTTACTCAGACAATAGCTTACTTCCAACCATGATATACATCCTTAAGGAGCACTAGACCAAACCAAATATTTATCGTTCATCATAAGGAGCGATTGCTTATATTGTATGACCTTTATGTAGCGACGCCATCCATCAATAAAAGTCATCGAACCACACTATATTCAACACTACTATTTGGTGTCTTAATTGGTCAAAGATGAATATTGGCATTGGCATGAGAGTCGATTATTGTTACATTATTATCGAGTTCCTTGATATTCTAGACTATTCATCAGGTTTTAGTCACCAATCAAAAGACATAATATCAATATTAAATATTCAGTAATTCATAATTTGATTCGAGAATTTTGGAGGAAATCGATCTCATTGAAGTCTAATAAAAAGTAACGATAATAAGAATAATGATTAATGATGAAAGGGTTTACTTTAAGGATTCAAAGACAAATACTATCGTTCCTATTGAAATTCTTTAGATAGTATAATTATCGAGCCTTTTTAATTATAAGTCGTCGCCATTAGGATAAAGTTCCAAATACAACATTATCCTTGTTATCTAATTAATTGGCTTAATAATTATATTATTCAAGGGACCGCGACTTACATGGGATTGAGACTTTTATCTTATGGACCATCATATGAGGTAGCGGGCCTCTTAATCGGAAACTATCACCGCTGATACCCTTCAACATACGTGGGCTCGAGAATTTTGACGAGAGCTGGACAATCATTGATCGTGAGAATATTGTGAAGATACAGGTGCAACTTAGACTTAGATTATTAAACTCTAATCCAACCTTCGTAATGACCTGATATGTTGACGATTTCATTGAATTAAATATAGAAGATGTATAAAGACATCAATCTCATCTCCTTCGATAAAACCTTGATTAGAGCGATCTTGTTCTAGCAATGATTATATAAGCAATAGTTATTAGTTAAAGACAGTGAATATCCTAAAGGGGTGATGGATAGCCAACAAACTATAATCAGGTTGATCTCTTAACTAAAATACATGTCCTTCTAATTGGAAATCTCTTTCCAAAGAGACATGACCATTCAGATCAGGCATCAAAGGTATAAAGGTGTTAAGGAGTGAAGATGAAAGGGAATAAAATTAAATTATGGAACTTGCAATTATATATTTATGAAGATATGAAGTTCTCTTTGAGAGCTGATGATCAACCAATAAATGATGCATGAACAATCAACAAATATTAGATACAATGCCCCATATTTATTCCATGCATGTAAGGATATATTCAGAAACAACAAATTGAAGAGGCTTAAGCCTCTTATGAACTCCAAGGCATGATTTCAATTGATAAATCAGAAGCAGCTATCATATTTATTTATTATATTTTCATTATTGAACTATGATCAAATTCATTATGAAAATTCATATGCAATAAGTTCATTTTTTTTATTATAATTTGGAAACTCGGTTTATTTTAATAATATTGGATGAAAATTTGTGTCAATCCAATAAAGAGTAAATCGAAAAATCTAATGATCCGGAGCTCGGGTCATTACATCCTTTACCCCTCCCAAATACTTATGATTAATAAATATTTCCCAAGGTTGATTTGGATTTTTGCACCATCATTAATATAATTTGGTAGTTAAAGCCTAATTATTGAGTTTAGAAAGCCTAATCCCAAGTCCTCCATTTTATTTTGGTTTGAAAACCTAATCTCAATTCACAAGGCTCCATTTTTTGTGATCCAACCTTCATGCCCATAAGAACTTTTTGGAAAGAGAGTCAAAATCTTTAAGAAATTTTTTTGGAGCAAACATAATTAAGAAACTGTAAATAGCAAGAGCCTATAGAACATATTTTAGAAGAGTCAATCTCCAAGCAAAGGATAACCACCAAAAGGTCAAATGGTTAACCCTTAAACAAAATTAGTTTAAAAACTTCCCCTAATAAAGTTTTTTAATCATACCCGAAGGAAGGGGGTACCCAAATAATCAACTGAAATCTAGCCAATCTAAAAGTGAAGAATATTGGCTATCTTGTGTTAAATAGGCACATGTTTATTGAAGAAGAAAATAGTAGATTTATCTTCATTGATTTGTCGGTTGCAAGTCGATAGATCTATAATCCAAGGCTTTCCTAAAATTGATAGCCTCTCTAACTTTAGCTAATCCCATCAGAGTCATATCATCCACAAATTGAAGTTGGGTTTGGGGCTCCAAAATTTAATTCCACTACTAACCCTAAATGCGACTTATTTCTTTATGATGCTTCAACAATCTACCAAGTTCTTCTTCCAAAAGAATAAACAAATAAGGATATAAGGGATCACCTTGTCTAAGTCCTTGAGAAGCAGGAAGGAGGTTAGTAGGAGCATCATTAATCAAAACAAAGAATGAACTTGAGGCAACATGGCTCATCACCCAATCAATCCACTTAGAGAAAAACCAAAATGCTTGTAAGATGCGTTGAAGGAATGGCCATCTAATTCTATAATAGGGTTTGGACATATCAAGCTTAAAGAACATAGATTTCTCCTTAGAATTTGAAATAAAGTGGATTATTTCAACATCAACAACAACACCATCTAAAAAAATTCACCCTTTTACAAATCCCTCTTGCTCAAGAGAAATTAGGTGAGCCAAACGTTCTTTAAGATGATTAGCAATAATTTTGGTAATAATCTTGTAACATTACATAGGGCAATAGGGTGGAAGAGATCCAGAGAATTGGCTCATTAATTTTTGGGGATGAGAGCAAGAAAATTAGCATTAATGACGCTAAGTATTTGTTTTTTTAACGATTCTTTAACAACCTCAAGAAGATCATTTTTAAGAATTTCCCAAAACCCCTTAAAAAATCTACATGAAATCCATTAGGTCCAGGAGCCTCACCTTTCTTGATTTATAAAACCATCTTCCTCAATTCTTCAATGGAGATGGGTTTCAAGAGATCTTTGTTCATATCTTATGACATCAAGGAGGGAACACACCCAAGCACAAGACTCTCTTCCTTAGGATGATGAATATTCTAGTTAGAGAATAAAGAAAAAAAATCAAACTACTTCCACATAATTTTTTTAAAAGGAGTTCAATTGATTTCCTTGGGAAAACATAATAGAATAAATGGTAGTTCCCCTTCAATGCTCTTTCACCGAGTAATGAAAAAAAGAGGTATTTATATTCCCTTCCAAGAGCCAATCAATATGTGATTTCTATTCCCGAAAATTTCTTCTCGAAGCACCCACTCAAACAACTCCTCATACCACTTTTCTCTTCGTACTAGAGCTCTTATGTCATCCCTTCTTTGATAAGAAAAGCGACTATATCAAATTTACTCTAAATTTGATTTTTTATTTTGACGACATTGTTAAAAGAAAATCCATCCATCTTTTGAGTTTAAATTTAACAAATTGAAGCCTCTTGAAAAAAGAGTACATAGTTGACCCATAAGTCGGCTTCCAAAATTATCTTATTTTACTTTATAATTATTTAAGAATGATTTCATTCTACAATAATTTCAAATAATTTTTTTTTTACACATTTATTCGTATAGATATTTTAAAATTATTCTCTAATATTTTATTAATTAAAGGGGATACATAGCTATTTCATTAAAATTATTTAATAGAGTTTTTTTTTTTTTGTATTGGTCATATAATTTATTTGTTGTGTATATTTATTATTTTTTATGTTAGGCTATATATTTTGTTTGTTTTGTATTTTTATTTTATTAGTTTTTGTTCACATGTTCTCACCATTACACTTTATCTCTTATTGTCAATACAACTAAGTCTCTCTATGTAATTAACAAGGTGTGTGTAATTTTTGGATTTATATCAATGAAATAATTTTTGAAGAAAAAATTAGTTTTAACTATGGAACACCATCTTCCTAAAAAATTTGAGCTAAAATTTATAGTGTTTCCTATTGCTATAAAATTCATTAGACCACTTGATTGTTAAAGGCCCTTAAAGATTTTTATTAATTCAGGTAGCCTCCTTCCACAAGACCATGACCTTATTATTAATCAATGGGTTTGTGAAAGTAGGTATAAAAGATTTGTTGATTAACTAAAATTTGAAGATGTTAAAATTATAAAATGTTTTAAAAAATTTATTTTACTTTAATGCAATGATAAAATAATACATATGAATGTGTTGAACAATTTAATATGGTCTACATCAACCTCAACACTATACTCCTTTATTAGTATTAAGAATGAAAGGTAAGAACCCAAGCTAATATCACACTCTGAATGTCTCATGGAAACCACTATATCATGCCTTAACTTGAACATAAGAACTAAAGTCCATCTCATCCATAATAGGATTGAGTATCTACCAAATAATCAATAATATTTGGAATAGTGACCATAACATATTTCTAACAAATCCAACTAGCCATACCTTTAAATAGGGTACACACATCATAAATAGACCTTCTGATATTGATATATTTGGCTTGATCCATAATCATGTCTCTTTATATTTACTATCTTGCACAAAGAATGTTTCCTTTAGTAACAAACACATTGTCATGTGAAAAATACATAAAAATCCTTGTACCATAGTCTAATAACACATATAAATCCCGAGGGCTCTCACTACTTGTGTAATGCTAAGTTTAAAAATGTCCAAAGCCTCAAAAGAACCCACCAACAAGACTCACAACAAGAACATTTCCAACTCCTCTATTACATAATGGTAAAGAACACACTTATTTGTAAATTACCTTTAAACAAAAACATTATAAAATCTTTCCCTTGATCACTTCAACTCTATTAGATTCTCCATATCACATAGAAAATAGAGATTAAAGAGGTCCAATTATCTTTACTATTACCATAATATGATGATGTTGTTATAATTGTGAAAAACACGAGCCACGAGATCAAACAATGAACAAAGACAACTTCCATGCAAGAAATTTGCAAACACTATGTGCAATATTTCTCAACAAGAAAAAGCTATAGAAGAACCTCAAGAATCTTCAAGGAAAACAAAAAAGTCCTCAAAGGTTGAGAGTTCGAGAGAAGAAGTGAAAATCTTAGAGGGATAATGTACAATGAGGGTTGAGTGCTGTATAGGACTGACCCTAAATGGTAAAGAGATTAGATCAGGACAAGTGTCAACATCACATGTGATGAGACATAATGATCTAATAATAGCTCACTTCAGTTAAAATAGAAAAATATTTAGTTAACTAAATAAAGAACTCTTAAGTTTAGCTTAAGTGCATGAGAATAAATTAGACTAATAATTAATTAAAGATTAATCAATTATTAGCTAATGCATGATTACTCTAACAACGCCCCTTAAGATGAACTTAGGAAGTAGCTAAAAACCCTAAAAATGAGAATACATGATGGGTTCCTGATGCAGGAGCATCTAGTAGTGTAAGGGCAATCGTGCATCACCCAAAAAATATTTTTTCCTTATTTGCTTTAGTTGTTTTGAGTCCCACGATGACACTTAAGGGTAAGATAGTCAGAAGTCAGAAAAGGTGAAAAATGGTCACTTACTATTTTTGGTAATTCGGCTTAAATGGACTTGTATGGACCTGAAAATTTAGCCCAAGGAGTGGAATTAAAAAATATTTTTGGTGGCAGAAGAATCTTCTCAATACCTTGTATTGTTTGGAAGATATTAAATTTTTTGTCCTGATAAATTTCTCCAATGCAGCTTCAAATTTCAAAATTGAAAACCTTAGAAGCCTCAAAAAGCTAAAAAAATGGACGAAATGATCTTCAAATGATTTTTTATGTTGTAGATCTCTTTGAGATCTTTCCAATGATATATTATAATAGCAAATTGGACATCCAAGTCAAAATCTATGGCTTCGGGAAGCTTCCCCACTAAAAAGTAAATTTCATTAAAATATCTTCCTGGGCAAAAAAACAAATGGTTGGACTTTTGGCGCCAAAACAAAAGGGGAAAGTTACACTTTCTAGAACATTTAGGGTGGTTATTGGGGTAAAATAAAAAGGGTTGAGTGGAGGTTTTAGAGTGGATCCATTAGTGTAGATTATGGCTCTAAATAATATATTTTCTTTCATAGTTGATTTTATTGTAATGAATCAAGCCCATGAGGTTGTAGCATTGTAATTTATGAATCTATAATTTCATTTTCTGAAAATAATTGAAGGTGAGTTATTTTTTGTCTCACATCTTCTATGTCGGTATCTATTGTTGTGTTTTGTGTGGGTTTCGAGCGGTGTAGACCTCATCAAGTGGTATTAGAGTAGGTTTTCCTGAGTGTGTAGATAGATCACCGAACGTGAGGCAGTTTACACCAGGACTTGTGGTTGTGGGTCTATGAGAAAAGATGCATCCACAAAGAAACCATGGTGGAAGAAATGCTAGGGTAACAAAAGAGGGTTTTAGAGCCCTCCAGAGAAAAGTTCAAGCACTACGAGAGGAGCTACATAGAGGAGCTGATGTCAAAAGAAGAGATGAAAGCAAAGATGGGGCTGAAAATGAAGCACAAGATGTAATGGATCCTAGGGAAGTCAAGCTGATTAGGGCCATTTCCAAGATTGGAAAGAGACCGAAGATAGAAGTTTCTATTTTTTTTGGAAACCTAAATTCAGAGGAGTTGATTGATTGGGTCAATGACATGGAAGAGTATTTTGAGTATGAGGAAATAGAATATCCGGAGAGGGTAAAATTTGCAAAGGCCAAGCTTAAAGGTCATGCTAGCATATGGTAGAAAGAAGTCCAGTTGGAGAGAAATAAAAGAGGAAAAGAGAAAATAACGAGATGGGATCAGATGGTGGAGAAACTGAAGAGATAGTTCATTATTGTAGGCTATGAGCTAGATTTATTGAAGAAGATGCAAGGGTTGAAACAACCAAGAAAATATATTAAGGAGTATACAAAAGAATTCTACCAAGTCCTTATCAGAACAAGCCACTTTGAGGCCAACAAGGAGAAAGTTACCCATTACATAAATGGGTTGAAGTTGAGCATTCAAGAATATTTGAGTCTGGTAAGAATGTCTACCATTGAAGATGCATTTTAGTTTGTTTTCAAGGTAGAAGAAAATTTGAATAGAAGGTTTGAAAGCAAGCAAAGAGGTGGAGGTCGTAGTGGAAATACTAGTGGACGATCATATGGAGGCTGAAGTGAAGATCAAAAGAAGGGTGAAGGATCTAGTACCAACCAAAACCAGAAAGGAGATAACTCGTATCATCCTCGTGATTAGAATAATGGAGTCCAAAGAGGAAGAGGAAGATCTGGATGAGGATCGAGAAGAGGAGGCTTCCATGGAACCTGTTTTCAATTTAAAGAAGGACATAGAGCCTATGAGTGTCCTCAGAATCAAGAGAGGACAAATAGAAGACTTGAAGGTAATGCTCGAGTTGTCCATGTGGATGAAGATTTTCAATCTTCACATTTTGAAGATGTTGAAAGAGGAGAGGCCCTTGTTGTCAGAAGAGCCTTGCTAAATGAGAAGGAACTAGATCAAAGAAATAACTTGTTCCACACTCGATGCAAGTGTGAAGGTAAATTTTGTAATGTTATCATTGATGGAGGTAGCATGAATAATCTTGTTTCAGAAGAAATGGTCACTAAATTTTAGTGGGAGCGGAGAAACCATTCAAAACCATACCAGATAGTATGGTTGCAAAAGGACCATAGGGAATTGGTCAATGAGCAATGTTTGGAAAAGTTTAAGATTGGTAACTATAAGGATGAGGTTCTATGTGATATTATACCTATGGATTCTTATCACATGTTGTTAGGAAAATCGTGGCAGTTCGATCAACGAGCGATGCATGATGGAATGCTAACAACTATTCCTTGACAAAGGATGGTGTTTTTCATAAGTTGAAACCCCTGACAGAGGCAAAAGAAAAGGTTTGTAGTAATGCAAGAATTTATTTGGTTGATGGAAGAAAGTTCTTAGAAGGTATGAGGCATGAGAATATGTGTTTTGCATTGATCCCTAGAGTTGATAAAGAAGATACTAATGAGGTACCTATAGAGGTTTCAAATTTATTGAATAAGTTTCAAGATATTGTTTCTGATAACGTACCTGAAGGTTTGCCTCTAGTAAGGAAGATAAGCCATTAGATGGATCTGATTTCTGGAGCCATTTTTCTAAATAAGGCATCCCATAGAATGACTCCAGTAGAGAATGAAGAGTTGAATAGACAAGTGTAAGAGTTGTTGCAAAAGGGGTTGATTCAAGAGAGTTTGAGGCCATGTGTGGTACCTGTAATACTAGCACTAAAGGATGGAGAATAGAGGATGTGTATAGACTCCTGAGCCATCAACAAGATCACCATCAAGTACAGATTCTCCTTGCCAAGGATAGATGACATCATGGATTATCTGAGTGGAGTCGAGTGCTTCATGAAGATATATCTAAAGAGTGGTTATCACCAGATACGTATTAGAGAAGGAGATGAATGGAAGACAACCTTGAAGACCAAAGAGGGCTTGTTCGAGTCATTAGTCATGCCATTTGGGCTAACCAATGAACCAAGCACATTCATGTGGCTCATGAACTAGGTATTGAAAGAGGTTCTGGGTAAATTTGTCACTGTTTATTTGGATGAAATTTTAATTTTTAGAAAGACATTGGAGGAGCATTTGATGCATATTAGAAAAGTTTTTAAGAAGTTGAGAGAGGAGAAATTGTTGATCAATTTGAAGAAGTGCAGTTTTGTGAAGAGAGAGTTGGTGTACCTAGGATTTGTTATCTTAACAGAGGGTCTTAAGATGGATTTAGAGAAGGTGAAAGCTATTGTCGAATGGCCTACACAAAGGGGTGCTATAGAGGTGAAATATTTTCATAGTTTGGCAAGTTTTTATAGAAAGTTTATTGAAGGTTTTAGTAGTATTTGTGCACCTGTAACTAAAACAATGAGATGGGATAGAAAAGAGTTTAAGTGGACTACATGAGTAGAAATTTTTTTTGATATGTTGAAGAAGAAAGTTACAGACCAACCTATTTTGGCACTTCTAGATTTAAACAAGGTATTTCAAGTAGATTGTGATGCTAGCATTAATGCCATTGGAGTTGTTTTGAGTTAAGAAGGTAAACCCATTTCCTATTTTAGTGAAAATTTGAATGATGCAAAGAAGAAGTATTTTGTTCATGATTAGGAGTTTTATGCTATAGTTCAAGATTTGAAGAAATGGAGACACTATGTATTTCCAAAAGAGTTTTTATTTATTTATTGATCATCAAGATTTATAATATTTGAATAGTCATGGGAAGTTGAATCAAAGACATTTGAAATGGGTTGAATTTTTGCAAAGTTATATATATTTTTTGAAGCATAGGAGTGGAAGATCTAATAGAGTTGCAGATGCCTTAAGTAGGAGGAAAAATTTGTTAACAAAAATGTAGATTGAAGTTGTTGGGTTCAATGAACTCAAGAGCTTGTATCTTGAGGATCCTGATTTTGTAAAGGATTGGAGAGCTTGCAAGGAGCCTATCACTTTGGATAGGATGAGATGGTTAGATTTTACCATCCAAGATGGTATGTTGTTTCGAGGGAATTGGTTGTGCATTCCAAGGAGTTCCATGAGAGAGAACCTCGTCAAGGAGAAACATAGTGGAGGATTAGCTGGAAACTTTGGTCAAGATAAGACCATGGTCGAGATACTAGCCATAGTTGCAGCAGGTTGTGAAGAAGTTTGTGTAGAGTTACAGAGTATGTTAGATGGTGAAAGGAACAAGTCAGAATACTAGATTGTACCAGCCATTACCTGTACCTGAGAGTCCATGGGAGGATATTAGTATGGATTTTTTTCTTGGGTCTCCGAGGACACAAAGAGGGCATGAATCCATATTTATGGTGGTGGATAGATTTTTGAAGATGACACACTTCATTTTGTGCCATAAGACCAATGATTTTGTTCATGTTGTAGAATTATTTTTCAAAAAGGTGGTGAGACTACATGGTCTATCGAAGAGTATAGTTTCAGACAGAGATACCAAATTTGTTGGTTATTTTTGGAGGACATTATGGAAGAAGTTGAAGATAGATTTGAAATTCATTTCTACACACCATTCACAGACATATGGACAAATAGAGGTGGTGAATAGGAGTTTGGGTAACTTGCTAAGGTGTTTCTTAAGTAGGAGACAAACCCAAGGGATGGGATTTGATTTTACCACAAGTATAATTTGCTTATAACAATTTTGTCGACAAGAGCACTAGTAAATCACCATTCCATATTGTGTATGGGATTAGTCCAAGAACTACTTTTCAACTGAGAAAGATGGATAAGGGGGAGAAGATTAGTGTTGAGGCTAAAGATTTTGCTAAGCACCTAAATAATTTGCATGAAGAAGTGAAGAAACATATCAATAAGATGAACTCACAATATAAGGATAAGGAGGATAAAAAAAGGAGATATAAGGAGTTCCAGGTAGGAGATGAAGTCATGGTTCATTTGCAAAAGGAGAGGTTTCTAGTTGGTTCATACAATAAGTTAAATATGAAGATGTTTGGACCATGCAAGATCATGAAGAAGAATGATTCAGGAAATGCATATGAGGTAGAGTTTCTTGATGAAATTCATATTTCACCTATGTTTAACATTTTAAATTTAACGAAATATCATGAAGGAGGAATTGATGAAGAAATAATAGAAGCATAGTGGAATATTCCAACACCTACTTCAGAAAAGGATGAGATAGAAGAAATTTTGGATACTCGTGTGGGTAGCACAAGAAATAGGCAATATGCAAATTACTTGGTGAAATGGAGAGGAATGCATGTTGAAGATTCATCATGGTTGTTTGAGGATGACGTTAATCGTATTGGTTTTCCTCTAACTCTTGAGAAGTGATAAGGTCACTTTTCAAATTACCCTAGGTGTCTAATGCAAGAGTACCTAGTGGTGTAGGGGCAATCTTACATCACCCAAAAAAATATTTTCCTTATTTTATTTAGTTTTTTTGAGTCCCATGATGATACTTAAGGGGTGTAAGATAGTCGGATGATACTTAGTAATTCAACCTAAATGAACTTGCATGGACATGAAAATTTACCCCAAGGAGCGAAACTGAAAAATATTTTTGGTGGCAAAAGAATCATCTCAATACCTTATACCATTTGGAAGATATTAAAGTTTTCGTCTTGAGAAATTTCTCCAATGCAGCTTCAAATTCAAATTTGAAAACCTTAGAAGCCCCAAAAAATCTTGAAAAATGGATGAAATAATATTCAAATGATTTCGGCATTGTAGATCTCTTTGAGAGATTTCCAACAATATATTATAATAGTAAATCAGACACCCGAGTCAAAAGTTATGGCTCCACGAAGCTGCCCCACTTAAAAGTGAATTTCATTAAAATATCTTCCTAGGCAAAAAACCAAATGGCTGGAATTTTGGTGCCAAAATAAAAGGGGAAAGTTACACTTTCTAGAACATTCTAGGGCAGTTATTGGGGTGAAATAAAAAGGGTTGATTGGAGGTTTTAGAGTGGCTCCATTAGTGCAGATTGTGGCTCTGAATAATAGATTTTCTTTCAAAGTTAATTTTGTTGTAATGAATCAAGCCCATGAGGTTGTAGCATTGTAATTTCTAAATCTATAATTTTGTTTTTTGAAAATAATTGAAGGTGAGTTATTTTTTTTCTCGCATCTTCTGTGTTGGTATCTATTGTTGTGTTTTGTGTGGGTTTTGGGTGGTGTAGCCCTCATTAGTCCCAACAAACAAGGCTTGGTGAGGTACCCATATACAACAAAAGATCTCTTAAAACTGGAGAAAAGGAGAAACCCACAGTGGGAGAAAACTCCTCTCCAAAAGAGTGAAAGGCAAATGAAGGACTGAAAAAGCCTCCAAATCAAGGTGAAGGACTAAGAATCCTCCAACCAAAACAATGTCCCAAAAAAGAGAGGAACATATAGAACATCACTGAAGCATGAAGAAGTTGTATATTGTTGTTGAATGACGACTGATATGGTGCTGAATTGATTTTTTTTAATTTCTGAAAAGAAATTAAAAAAAAGCTAACCTTTTAAGTTTTTTTTTCACTTTTTAATAATTTTTTCTTGAAAGTCGTGTAGGCAGTCGTACGGGCCCCTGTACAAAATTTTTCCTTTGAAGCTCTCAACGCCAAAATAAGGCAATTTTAAAGTCAAATTTTATCAAATCGGCCTCCTGAATCCAATGATGGGGTCCTTTTCACACCAAAATGTACCAAAAATGTAGCTACCCTTTGAATTTTGAAAAAAAGGTAACTACTTCAAACCCTCACTAATATGACCTCAGGAATCCAAATCAAGCCAACACAAAAGCCAAATATGAGTTTCTTGATAGCTTTGAATCCAATGATAGACTCTGTTTTGATCCTAGATGCACCAAATTTTTCCCACCTCTAGAATTTGCAAAAAAGGAAAAGGTGATTAAGATCTTAAGCCTATAACCCTTGTTTGAAGAAAAAAACCTCATAAATCAAGAAGGGTTTCATTGAATTGAGGCTTTGATACCATGTTAGAATTGTGAAAAACATTAGCCATAGGATCAAAAAACGAACAAAGACGCCTTCCATGCAAGAGATCTGCAAACAATATGTGCAATTTTCCTCAACAAGAAAAATCTATAGAAGAACCTCAAGAATCTTCAAGGAAAACAAAAGTCCTCAAAGGTTGAGAGTTCGAGAGAAGAAGTAAAAATATCAGAGGGATAATAAAATGAGGGTTGAGTGCTATATAGGAGCAACCCTAAATGGTAAAGGGATTAGATCAGGACAAGTGTCAACATCACATGCGATGAGACAAAATGATCTAATAATAGATCACTTCAATTAACATAGAAAAGCACTTAATTAACTAAATAAAAAAATTCTAAGTTTAGCTTAAGTGCATGAGAATAAATTAGACTAATAATTAATTAAAGGTTAATCAATTATTAGCTAATGCATGATTACTCTAATAGATGTATAATAATAGTAAATGATCAAATCCAAACATATCCCATCTCTAACATGAAATGAACCAAGCTTCTAAGATATAAAACACCATAGAGAGAAAAATTATAAATCAAACCATGTTAATTTGCCAACACCAACATGTGCTCAAGTTGTGATAAGTAAGTTCTTGTTCCAAATCCCCAAATAATTTTTTTGAACATCTGGCTCTTTAATCTCAATGTAAAACATGGTAGAAATAGGTTAAGCCTCTTAAACTAAAGGCATATCGAATAAAATAACTATTCCCACAATAAGGGAATATGCCCAAAGTCATTAATCATCTCATATATTTAAAAAAAAATATAGTTCAAGGATCAAACATAAGGAGATACCAAGAAACACAACCATGTATCTACTCCTTAAAAACGATATCCTTGACTCAAGATTAAAAACACACAATAAGACAAGACATAAAGAAATAATTCATCTAAAAAGGTGGGAAATATTTATCATATCATTCATCATTTAGTAGATTGAGAATGGGGTATATGACATCATTTTGTCTCTAAAGTACAATCTTCTTAATAGGTTAATGTTGAACTCACATATAGCTCTAGTTGTAGGATCCTTGGTCTTTCTACTAAAAATGAGTCAAGAGACTCACCACTCTAGCAAATGATCTCCAAAAGTAAGAGATCTATCCTCACCAAATATGATATAAGTGTATAATTGATCATCACATGCCAATAGAGTTCCAATTGTAACTCTATAATAACCAAAAGTTCACAAGGAAAAATAATCACAATATTCATGCAATATATTGCCACAAACCATTGCTAAAGTTCATACAACATGATTAATATTCAACACCACATTTGTAACATGCAAAACTAAGAAAACCAAATATAAATGTAGATCTTATAAACTCAAACACTAGATCAAATCTATATCAAATTGTGAATAGGAATAAATCAAATGATCAATGAATTCAAGCAAATGAAAATAAAATCAATAATCCAATTCAAATGATCAAATAGACCTAATCTCAATGAAGCGTGTGCAATATTTAAAATGAAAGCAATCAAATAAGAATGTAAATCAAATCAATCAATTAACCTACTTTACCTCCAATGAAAACGCCTAGCCTTAATCCATTGTCAAATGTAAGAATTATGTTTTTAGAGTATGATATGTGGATTGTTCACAAACCTAGCATAACCTTGTTAAGCAAAAGCATGATGAAAAATGAGTATAGTTTGGTTGCCAATTCGAGGAGAGATTGAATGATCAAATGATGGATGATTTATAGGTTTTCAGGATATCGAACCAATGGTGTGAGATGTGAAATGAGATTGACAAATGAGGATTAATGAAAGATCGGGATGATCAAGAACGAGCTTGCATGAAGAGATGAAGTGGAGTGAAGTTCAGTTCACTCACTAATTTTAGCCATGATCACTAAATTTAGCTTTGGTCTCTAATTTAGCTTTGGAAGAATAAAGATATAAAATGATATAATTGACAATAAATAAAATAATGATTATTTTATTTGTTTATAGAGGAATGTGCAAACTAAATAAATTAAATAATTTATTTAATTTTGGAGGAATAAAATTGGCTAATTAAATAATTAAAATTATTTAGTTATGGGAGATGAGAGGAATGCATGATTTAATTAAATGATTAAAAAATATTTAATTATGTGGATAAGAGGATATTGCAAGATTTAATTAAATAATTAAAAGTGAACGAGGGAAAATGATTAATTAATTAAATAACTAAAATTTATTTAATTAAAGGTGATGAAAGAAAATGATGAAATAATTAAATAATTGAAATTTATTTAATTAATAGTGATGAAAGGGGTGATGAGTGATGATGATGAGAAATGATGAATTAGAATAGTGTTTTAGACATTTTTTAGGTGTCTACATTTTCCCCCTCTTTGAGACAATGTACCCTATTATGTTGTTTCAAAGACATGATGTTGATATGGAAAAATTTGGTGATAAGATGCCCCACTATGCCCCGTAGACAAAGGAATGATGGTTGGATGGTAGGTTTCCCCCTCGAGAGATTGATCAAAATTTAAGTTGGGCTCATGACAAGAAACTGGGACAGGTTTAATGAATATGAGGATGAAAATCAAGTCAAGTTGGTGAAGAAATTGATCAGGAAAGGTCGGGTGTGATGAAAATGGGATGTGGATGGGTGGGATGGGGATAATCCAAGGTGCGATTATCTATTTATAGGCCCTAGGGTGTCATTTTATACTTATTTTAGCACTCATAGTTTAGAGATTTGGAGAGACCCTAGAGAGATCTTAGAGTGAAGTTGTTGCATAGATGGCTAGTGTTCCATGTGTGATTCATTGCAAAGATTGAGCTCATCAATTTTAGAGGCCATTTGGAGCTTCTCAGGTGGTATGTTTATAGCCCTTAGTTCTTTAGTTTTCAATTTGAATGCATTAATTATTAGGGGAACTTAGCCAATCAAATGTGTTGAAACATGAAGTGATGCCTTTGAAACCCGACATGACAATTTTGATACATGATACGACACTTTTGATGGTGTCAACTTGCATTTGCAAAAGTGCGACACATTTGATCTTTGGTTTATATTTGATTTTGACAATGTGGTGATTTTGAAAACTGACTCACAAATGATTTTGTAGTTCGATGCCTTTGATTTTTTAGGTCGCAAATAAATGGGAAAAATCTAACTTTTATTTGCAATCTTGCATTTGAAATAGAAACTAGTGAATTTAGGCATTTTTTTTATCAAATTGACGTTGTGTGTGCTATATTTACAAGTTACTCTAGACCTGATTATGTCAAGGGAGTGATGCCCTACCATTTTGCAATAGATATACCATCTCAATGCTCACTATATGTGTTTTTTAGTGCAGTGGGATTATATTATATTTGTGAAGAGGGGTTAGTGGAAAATGGAAATGAAACATGAATTATCAAAGGAGGGTTATAATTCACAATACCTAAATCAAGAAATGATCAAATCCCACTCACAAATAGATAAAATGCAACAAGTTAGAAATCAACATACACATAATGAATTCAAATAAAAAACTAAAATTAAACAAGGCAAACCTAACATCCCATTTTGAAATTTGCTTTGATGTTATGTTGGATTGCTCAAATCATAGCTCCCATAATTGCAAAAGCATGAATGATGACCTAGATGATGATAAAATTGCTCAAATTCTCAATGATATGAATATGCTCAAGAATTCAAAGTTTCCA
This sequence comes from Sequoiadendron giganteum, assembly GCA_007115665.2. Taxonomy (NCBI): domain Eukaryota; kingdom Viridiplantae; phylum Streptophyta; class Pinopsida; order Cupressales; family Cupressaceae; genus Sequoiadendron; species Sequoiadendron giganteum. The sequence goes on from CM021102.1 coordinate 517,466,547, forward strand.
GGTGTTGATAATGAAAAGGGATGAAGGATGTTTTATACATTTTCAAAATTATGATCAACGACTGAGATTAGATCTTAAGATCAATGAATGAGAGTGAATCAAGGAAGATGAATGATCAAGATTAATTTGAACTCAAAATATCTCCACAATTTAAGGAAATTGGTTTTAAATATTTTAAAATGAAGGGCGAAGATTAAATCAAGAAATGAAGGGTTGAGGATGAATAAGAAGATTTAGATATTTTGAGATATTTTAACAAAGAATATTCCATTGGAATGTGCCTTTGAGAGGGAAATTAGAATAATTAAATAATTCAATATTATTTAATTATGGAGGATCAAGATATTATTTTTTAATAAAGAATATTCCATGCAAGTAGGATGAGAAGTTAGATAATCAAATAATTTATTAAAATTATTTTATCATGGGACATTAGAGAAAAAATAGATTTATGATAATTAAATAATTAAAAAATATTCAATTAGAGGGGATAAGAGGAAAATTAGTGAAATACGATGAATTAATTAAATAATTCAATATTATTTAATTAATAGGGGAAATTAGGATAAAATGATGAGAAATGATGTTAAAAGGGAATAAGTAATGCAAGTGATGAAAATGCAATGCTAATGATGAAAAAGATGGATTATGCAATGTTGGTGATGAATATGATAAAAATGTAACATTAATGATGTTTGATACGAATTAGGAAATTTTGCCTGTTTATATTTTGCCCCTCTTTGACACAATGTACTTGCTACGTTGTTTCAAATATAATCGTTGCTTGGATAAAATTTTAATTTTTTTTTAATATTCCAATATGCCCCAATGAATCACGAAAGGATGATAGGATGCTAGGCTACCCCCTCGAGAGATTGGCCGAATTATTTTTTTTCAAGTCGAGCTCACAACAAGAGTTCAAGATCGGTTTAGTTGAAAAGAGGATGAAAAATTGGGCCCTATGGGTCCAATTTTTTTTTAGGATAGATGGCGAAACTCAAAAAATGATCTAGTATGGCGGTCATGAGAAAAACCCTTGGTTTTGGGGATAATATATAGGCAATTAGGCTCAAAACATCCTCATTTTTACACCTATCCTTGCGAGGTTTTAGAGCTCTGAGAATTCACTCCTACAGACATGCATTTTGATGGCTTTCGTTCCTCGAGCACCACATTGTGCATACCCAGTATGATAACACCAGAGACCAGTCGAAGCATGACCTATGATATGTACAACTTTAATTTATGCTTGCATGTAGTTTTAGGTTGTCAATTTCATAACTAAATGTAGGACAACAAACATGTCGATCTACGGATTGACGTGTATGACAATGATTTTTTTGTGTTTGCGTTCATGAAAGATCATGTTTGTGATAGGGTGTCACTTATGTGAAATAACAACACGTATGCGATAAAATACTGTGGCTAACTTTGTGTTTGTATTTGGAGGTTTAGTGCATTTGCAGATAAGCTCACATTTGACTAATTCTTAGTGACGTGTTAGTAAAAAAGCTTGCGTTTTCTTTTTTAATCAAAATAATTAGGATTTTTACCTGATTTTTGCAATTTTTGATGTTGTGGGCACTATGCTTGCAGACAATGCTTCATCCCATCTACTCAAGAGAGCGAAGACTAAGGCTTTTGGATAGATTAGTTCACATTTGATAATTTGAGATCCAATTTTGAGGCACTGTTGGTTTGTATCATAATGCTTTATGCCTAAGATCCGAGCACATGGATGATGATCATGCTCGTGGAGCGATGGAGGTCCAATACTACTACATTTCACCTACCCATTGGAGAGTGCACTATTACCTTAGAGGATGTATGGCACATCCTTATGGTTTTGATTCATGGTGTCTGATTGGAGTATGATATGGACCAAGGAGTGGTGGCCATGGTGAAGCTACTAGGCGAGGATCATTTAAGGTGGTAGAAAAGCAAATTGACCTACATCCCTATGTCGAGGAGGTAGACAACATTACTCTTATATTAGCTAGATTCATAATGGGACCTTTGATATTTGATAGATGATTCTAATAGTTTCTTGTTGGATGGGGATTGGTGATCGAGGGCATGATGATAGAGGGTATCAATCATGCGTGGGGACCCTATATTCTCGCTCACTTATATCATGACATGTACCAAGTGTACTACAGAGAAGTGATGAGCTTATTAGCAGGTGTGAGTTTACTTCATGTTTGGTCTTGGGCATGGATAGTGTTCACTTGGCCTCTGGGATTTGGAGAGAGGGATTGTAGAGATCCTTTCTCATACATATACTCTAATTTCTTGACTTATAGATGACCAAGACAACTGCATTACTAGAGAGGCCAATTTGATGACATGAAAAAGTTTGTATGACATCCCTAGATCTAGTGTGAGGCATGGAGGGATGACCACCTCCACATGACCTATTATAGGTAGACTTGATGGTTGATCGAGCATACATATCACATATTGGAGAGATATCTTTTAGATAGGGTTTATAGATAGTTTGGAGAGTGTCAGACAATGTTTGATCAGATTTATCATGCCACATAAATCCATACTACTAGAGAGGTGCCTACATTGGGTTCGATGGCATCATCTCAGACATCATTGGTAGAGTTTTATCAAATGGCTCCCCTTTCATGGGGATGGGCAGGTGGTCCCAATGATCTAAGGACTACCCAGGATTATGATGCTTGGTGGGCTTAGTGATGACCAATTTGATTTACACATCCTCCATGAGTTGGTGCACTAGGAGCCATTAGGGATTTTCGGAGGAGAGATGTAGCAGAGCCCAACAAGGAGGTTAGATAGAGATAAAGAGTAGTTATAGAGTGGAAACAACTTGTACAAGTTTTTCAAAAATATTCTCCTAGACAAGATCAACCACATCAAGATCCACCATAGAGGGATCAACAACAGAGACAACAAAAAGAGATACTCCACAGTCTGATCCACCATAGCATGATCAACAACAAGAACCTAGGGGGATGATGATGTGAGATTGGCTCTAGTTTTATCTAAGAGAGATCAAGCACGTTGAGAGCATGATAAATACATAGTAGAGAGAGACTAGGATATAATTGATAAGGATGCACAGGCTATGGAGAGGAATTATAAGATCATTTTTTGACATGTAACAAAGGGAAATATGCTCATATTATGACTGAGAGGGATCAGGCACATGTTGAGAGAGATTCAATTATAGCTGAGAGAGATATCGAGCAAGCACATAGAGCACAATTAGATATATCCTAGGCCAACATGATCTCAATGGATAGATATATGAGGAAGAAAGAGCACCTAGTGCAGGAGGTCACCTATTACATGGATCTTTATGAGGCATCTATCCCACAAGAGTGGAGGTAGCTGAAGTTTGTAGCTTGGAGTGCCACCATAGGAGCAAAGCCCAATAGATCAAGAGGTGGTTTTGTTAATCAACCGTCATAGTAAACACATAGGCACATACTACAACTGCATAGATCACCTAGCCACAATGAGCATACATAGAGGTCTTTAGGACATGGAGATGTCTAGAAAATCATGAGGCCACCTCATGACTAGCCTCCTCTTGATGGAGAGGAGCATAGGAGTGGATATACATTCATTCATATATTGATGTATATTTTGATGTTTCTGTTTGATGTAGACATGACTTTTATGATGTATATATATTCATCAACCTTTTTAACCTCATGTACATATTTATTTATGATGCATCACACATGTGACAGCTGATGATGTTCTATGACATTTGCATTTTTTGATGATATTATATATATGAGATGACATGATTTTGATGCGACTACTGATGTGTATCCTTCCTATTGATGTAATACATGGTGTTCATGATTCTATATGATGTCTATGATTATGATTATAATATGCAATTGATGCATTGATGATTATGAGATTATGATGCAAGATGTGATGACATGTTATGGATGATATACAAATATGATTATTTTTTGTATTTTTATGATATTTAATTATATGCATATTATATGAATTTTACATGATTTATGATGATAATATATGTTGGATGTATGTGTAGCTAATGATTTTGTGGATGCAATATGCATGCGATACTAATGATGTTATGAATACAAGATGCAAGAAATTGATGTTGGTAGGATGAATAGATTGGGAGATCAGATGATAGAAGAATAGATGATGTTGATCCAAAAAAAAATGATTTCTTATGAATATGGATTTGAATGATAGTGATTTGATATTTGATGATGTATAAAAAATGTGATGAGTATGATTTTTATTTTTAGAGAAAACTAAGTAATTTCATCATAACAATCCTTATTAATGTAGCAAATAGACACGATGCACCGAGGTATGAAGAACCAAGGAGGATTTGTATCTATTGTGTGGAATTTGACTTTGCAAACAAGAGGAGTATTCATGTTCATACCAAACATACAAAAACCTTGTTAGGAGAGTATGGTTTAGAAGTTCAAAGCATGTTGGACCAATGCATAGAGAGGTATGAAGAACCTAACATGCAAGGCCACTTTAGGTTTCTTGAAGCAACTACTACACACACAAGGCAAGTATTCACCATGGTCATATCACAAGAATATCCAACAAAATAAACATACAAAATAAATGGCTATGCCCCATTCCTTCCTCTCTAGATATTTTTGAAGACATCCTCAAGAGGTCATCAAAATAAGACAATAAGATAAATCAGAAGAAAAGATCAAAACATATCACTTGCCAAAGATTTTTTAGTTTACAGATGTTATCAGTTGATGATGCCCATTGTAGGAATGATATATTCGTAAGGCACATGCTAGGATGTTGATGGTAATGATGATGACGATTGATAGGTAATTGATATTTATGTGTTGTTTTTATTTGATAGTGATCAAGTTTTCATGATTCTTGCATGAATATTGTAGATTTTGATAGTTGTTATGTTTGGTTTGATTGAGTTGTCAAAGCATGAGGGTTATGATAATCTTATTATGGATGGATATTTTATTACAAATGGGCAATGAAAGAGATGGTATTTTTAAGATTTTTGAATATTTTTGTGCTTTTGAGGTTATTTGAGGTTGTTTTTGGTGTCTTGAATTTGTTTTTTTTTTTTTATGTTTTGAGGATATTTAAACCTAGAAGAGAAGACCTAATGCCTCGAGGGATCATCAATGATGGCCTTTCCAATGTAACTACATAGAGGTTTCATAGTTTGATTATCAGACTAGGCTATTAGCTCATACTCAGATGCCTAATAATGGTTTATTTATGTTTTTGACACTTTGTGAATGTTTTTTTGGATTTTCGAGAATTATTTGAATGTTTTTGGATTTTTTGGATTTTGCAAGATTATTCACAACTTGGGATATAAAAAAGGATCCAATCCATCTACTAGGTTCAGGAGGATGCCCCAGTTAGGTATAGGATTACATTTATTATGGATAAATGGGATGATGTGGATAGAGGATAGTAAGAGTGTGATGAGGTTAGACACTTATCAAGTCATGGTTGGATGCATGTTTATTATGGAACATATGGATGGGATGGATGAAAGTGTGATCATGATAAAAGGATGGATGAGATGGATTGGTGAAGAGAAGTTTCAATAGATGATGAGGTGAAGCTATGCAAATGTGGCACATATTTGCCAAGTTTTCACCATGGTACCTATCCTAAAAGTGCCACAAAAGCAGTTTTCACTTAAAAGATGATTTATTTATCTTTACTATTTTTTATTAAAATAAATGATTTTTTGCTAAGATATTTCAATAGGTTAGGTGTAGGACTTCTTAAGATGGCTACTATTGATAGGTTTTTCCAAAGGTTCTCCTTCAAGGGTAGCCAACTGATATACACCCGAGCCATAATTCAAGGTGATAAAAAAGGGTCCCAACCAATTATGTTCAAATTTTCCTTTACCCTCTTGATTAAGTTGAATCTTTTGATTCTCCTCCAGGACTAGGTCACCCACTTGGGAGCTTCTATTTTTTATTTTCTTATTGTAACTGTGCTTGAGACAATTTTGATATGCTTGGAGATGGTTTATAGAACTCAAACATCTTTCTTCTAACAACTCAATCTCATGGAGTCTGGATACTTGATATTCTTCACTATTGACAAGATTATGTAATGATATCCTTAAGGAAGGAATTTCGACCTCTATAGGCAAGATAGATTCAGTTCTATATACCAGGGAAAAAGGGTAGTGCCGGTGGGTGTGAAAATGCTTGTTCAATAGGCCCCAAAGCTGGATTTAGTTGGAGGTGCCTGTCACGATCAACACCATTAATTGTCTTCTTGAGGATTTTAAGGATAGTTTTATTCAACACTTTCGCCTGACTGTTCCTTTGGGGGTAATATGAGGTGGAAAAGTGATGTTAGATGTGGAACTTCATGCAAAGGTCACAAACGTATTGATTCTTAAACAGAGTCCCACTATCAGTGACAATGGTTTGAGGTATGTCATAGTGACAAACCAAATAGTTTAGGATGAACTTAGGTATATGCTTGCTTGAGATATAGGTTAAGGGTACATATTCTATCCACTTTTTGAAGTACTCCATGTTGGTTTTAATGAATTTATTTATGTTTGATGAGGTAGGGATATCTTTCCTACGAGGTTGAGTCCCTATAATTAAAAGGGCCATGGTGTAGTGATTGAATATAACTCTTGTGTTGGTGCATGAATAAGATCATTATGTTGTTGGCATTGAAGACATTTCTTAGCAAACTAATTACCTTATTGTTCTATCATAGGCTAGTAGTATCCAATCCATAGAAGTGTCTTGACCAGGTTAGGTCCTCTAGAATACGACCCACAAACACCTTCATGTACTTCCTGCAGAGCAGTCAATGCCTCTTCAAGGTTAAGACATCTAAGCAATTTTCTATCAAGAATTTTTTGGTATAACGTATCACCAAGCATAGTAAAGTGTGAGGTTCGTTGGATAAAGGTTTTCTTTTGGTTGCTAGTAATTACTCCATGGCGGTTTTAATGAATTTATGTATGTTTGATGAGGTAGGGATATCTTTCCTATGAGGTTAAGTCCCTGTAATTAAAAGGGCCATGGTGTAGTGATCGAATATAACTCCTATGTTGGTGCATGCATAAGATCACTATGTTATTGGCATTGAATACATTTCTTAGCAAACTAATTACCTTCTTGTTCTATCGTAGGCTAGTAGTATCCAATCCGTAGAAGTGTCTTGACCAGGTTAGGTCCGCTAGAATACGACTCACAAACACCTTCATGTACTTCCTGCAGAGCAGTCAATGCCTCTTCAAGGTTAAGACATCTAAGCAATTTTCCATCAAGACTTTTTTGGTATAACGTATCACCAAGGATAGTAAAGTGTGAGGTTTGTTGGATAAAGGTTTTCTTTTGGTTGCTAGTAAGGTTAAGGGGTATGGTTCTATGTTGAAGATATGCATAGATATCATGATAATAGGGCGAGTCAAGACAAATAACGTCGCACATGAGTTCAGATTCTAGGACCTCAAATGCGGGTATAAGTAACTACTCCAAAAGAAACTCACATTTATGACTATTTTACGACATGCACAAAAGAGAACCAATAGTATCCATAGCGTCAACAACTCTATTATTGACCCTTAGTATTTATTCAAAGAGGATGACTAGAAAATACTACTTGAAATTGTTTACCATCCTTTTGTAAAGAAGAAATTTATCATCCTTGGTTAGATATTCATCATTCACTTGTTGGATTACTAGTTGTGATTCACCATAGAATTTTAATTCCTTGATTTTCCATTCAACTGTCATTCTTAATCTAGTAATGAATGCTTCATTATCTACTATATTATTAGTACAAGTAAAGGCAATCATGTATGCTTTTGGTATACTATCTCCTTGAGGTATAATTAAGAGAATTCGAGCTCCTGATCCATGTTGGGTGAGATCCATCAAAGTACAATTTATATCATCTTGTTTGAGTTGTCACAAGGATTCCTTCATCCAAGAATTTTTATATCAAAGGATGGTGATCTTCAATAGGTGCTTCAACCAATTGATCCGCTATCTCTTATCCCTTGATTTATTTTTTATCAACATATTTTATGTCAAATTCACTAAGGATCATAACCCATTTCACCATTCGAATTGTTAAGGCTATCTTAGCCAAAATACATTTAAATGGGTCCACTTTAGAGATGAGCTTGATTTGTCAGTTAAGCATATAATGTCTAAGATTTTATGATGCAAAAATAATAGGTAAACAAGCCCACTCCATAGGTGTGTAATTTAGTTCATAGCCCACCAATGTGAAACTGATATAGTACATTACTCTTTCTTTATCATTCTCATCATGTTGTGCTAATAAGGTTCCTAGATTCGTTGAAGTTACGAATATAAAGGATCAATGGTTTGTCTGGTAGAGGAGGCATCAAAACAGGAGGTGACACCAAATTGTCCTTAATTTATTGAAAAGATCGCTAGAACTTCTCTTCCCATTTAAAGGAAACATCTTTGTGAAGCATATGTGTCAAAGGATGACACTTGTCAGTTAACTAAGCTATGAATCTTTAGATTGATTGAAGTTTTCCTTTAAAGTTATGAAGTTGCTTCAATTTATTTGGTGGAGGCATTTCTAGGATGGCCTTAACCTTAGCAGGATCCACTTCCATACCTCTTTGGGATATAATGTATCCTAGTAGCTTTTTGGATGTGACATCGAATAAATATTTCTTTGGATTGAGGCGTACCTTATACTCTTCTAACTTGTCAAATATGTGTGCTAGGACATCCAATTGACCTCACCTTGTTAAGGATTTTTCTAGATCATCTACATAATCCTCTATGGTGATGTGAAACATATCATGAAAGATAGCGGTCATCACCCTCTAATAGGTAGCTCCCGCATTCTTAAGCCCAAATAACATGACATTCCAATAATAAGTTCCCCACGGGAAAGTGAATGCTGTCTTGTGTTGGTCTTCAAGAGCTATTTTAATTTGATTGTATCTCAAAAATTTATCCACAAGGGAGAGCATCTCATGACATACTATTAAATCCACTATGATTTCTATATTCATCTTTTGGACAAGCCTTGTTGAGATCTCTAAAGTTAGTACAATTCCTTATGCCCCAAGTGGGATTAGAAATAGGTACAAGATTCGATACCCACTCAAGATAATCAATCAGTCCAATGAAGCTAACATCCAAGAGTTTTTGTAGCCCCACCTTAACCAAAAGTGTTATTTGTGAATGCATCTTGCGATGCTTTTATTTCACTAATTTTGCTCCAAGAAAGACTGTCAAGTGATGAACCACCAAGGATGGGTTTAATCAAAGCATGTTAGCTTAGGACCAAGTGAAGTTGTTCATACGGTTTCCCAAGAAAGATGTGAAATTATTCTTCTCTTTAGTATCCAAAGAAGCTGCATAGAAGGGGATCTTAGGTGAATATGATGTTCCCATATTTATTTGCTCAAAGTCTTCTTCTAGTACTATTGATCTCTCTTGGTTTTGAATGATGTTAAGGAGATTGAATCCTCCATCTTCGGGTGCCTCAAAGAGGTTTTCACCCTCAGATACATCCTTTATTTTTTTCTTTTTCATGATCAGATAGTGCCACATTATGGTTTTCATTAGGGGATCTCTTTTTTACTTTTACATTTTGAATTTTGTGATTGAAGGACCTAATATCACCTCCAAAGCATGCTTCTTCACCAAGTTCTATGTCAAATCCTTCATGATCTCTATGTGGTATACCATCTCTTAGGCCCATAAACTTAGTGATAGCTTTGTCATTTTGGAATATGTCTAAAATCGATGCTCGTTATTAGTCCCAGTCAATTAATTGAGGATAGACAAGCTAAAGTTCATGTTTCTTGGATGGTTGGTCAAATGAAAGGGCAGTGATGGTATTAATGAAAGTGTTCTTGAATAGGTCAATGATTTACATGAAAGTGTCTTCAATGGACTCATCGTCATTAGATGTAGTAACCACAAGAGAGAAGGACCTTCCTCACAAATGGTATTTCCGTTGTTAGGAGTAACATTGCCTAACAAACCATATCCTAGTCCTTGATGATTCTTATGTTTTTCTAGGATAATAGGTTCTCTCATACCTTTCTCATGTATTCCAAGGCCACCTTTTCCCATGAATCCCATATTTTTGACAAGTTGAAAACCTTTGTTATTGTGATCAAAGGAGATAAGTTCTAGCTCTTTTTCTTCTTCTTCCTTGTATAACCAAGTAGAAACATCTTCTTCTATGATTTCCTTGCTCAAATTCCCCCATTTAGAGAATATTGTGGGTTTAAATTCCATGGTAGTAGTGTTAGATTCCTTAATTTCTTGTGGCTTTCCATATGATCTTAGAGATATCAAAAGTTTTCCAATGCAAAGGGATTGTTTTATATGTAATCCCCACAACCATTGTCTATTACTTGGATCTTGAAATTGAATTTAGGTGGGTTTGTTGAGGATGATGGAGCAAGGGAAAATGAGGCTAAAGATGATGGATCAACATAGGAAAATGAGCGTAAAGAGATATCATTGCTAGGAACTTGGAAGATCTTTATGCATTTCTCTTCTAAGTTCTTACAATAATGGAAGGGTTTTGGATCAGTATAAATGGTGACCTCTTTGTCATTATAGCGGAATTTCAAGCATTGATTATAGGTTGAAGGGATAGCTTGCATTGCGTGAATCCATGGGCATTGAGGCTAAAGATGATGGATCAACATAGGAAAATGAGCGTAAAGAGATATCATTGCTAGGAACTTGGAAGATCTTTATGCATTTCTCTTCTAAGTTCTTACAATAATGGAAGGGTTTTGGATCAGTATAAATGGTGACCTCTTTGTCATTATAGCGGAATTTCAAGCATTGATTATAGGTTGAAGGGATAGCTTGCATTGCGTGAATCCATGGGCATTCCAAGAGAAGGTTATCTAGTAGCTCAAGATCCAACATTTGACAAGTTGTTTCCACTATTGTTGGTCCCACTTGAACAAGAAGTCTAATAGTACCTTCATAATCTCTCTCATTATCATAATAGGCCCTAATGGTAATTATTTTATGCTTTTCAATAACCTCATCAAAATATCCTATTTGTTTTACAAGTTTCATGGTACAAATTTTTAATCCTATGCCATCATCTATCAATACTCTCTTGATTTTATGTTTATAGATGCAAACCTCTAGGTATACATTTGATTATGATATGTATGTAAGGGAAGATCTCTTTTGAAGAATACGATATGATGGGTACAAGCAATGTGCCCTACCATTGCTTGAAACTGATTTATGTTAATGTCGCTAGGTAAGAAAGACTCTGCTAAGGCTTTCCAAAACTTCCTTATGAGCCAGGGATATTTTATGAAGTTCAAGAACAGATATTTGTACAAGAGTCTTTTTCAGATGGTCAATAAGGTTATACTCAGCTTGTGGAGGCTTAGGGAAAGTTTTAGTTTTCAATGGAGCTCCTTGGATTGTAAATTTTCCTCATCGTATAGTAACATTACACTTAGGATTTTTATCGACTATAGTTATGACTGCGATATGATGATTGGATTCATAAGTAGCACCCACTACATTGTTATAGGAGTATGTAACTTTGTTAAAATATTTTCCCTTACCTTTCTCATTTCCTTTAGCATGGTAAAGGATTGTATCCTTATAGATTCCCAATTCATTGTTACCAGATGTTCCAGGATGATGTTCAACGTCAACTTCTACCTTATCAATTAGGTCTTGTATGAGATTCTTGAGTTTCATGTAATAATTGGTTTCGTGTCCTTTAGTTCTATGAAATTCACAATGGTCATTATCATTGTACCAAGGAGATTTGAATTGTGGTTCCTCATATTTTCTTTGTTCTAGTAATTTGATACGGTTTGATTGAAGTAATTTATGTAAAACTACTTCAACAGGTTCTCCCAAAGGAGTGTATTTTTGTCTTGTTTGATTGAAAGTATTGTTAGGTCTTGTTGGTCCTCTTGGAGAATTTTGATTTTGATTGGTTGGTTGATTAATTGGAGGATTATTTGGTCAATTGTTTTGAACATTGTTTTGAGAATTTTTAGACGAAGATTGTATGTTCTACATGAATTTAGCATCCACTACCCCATTATCAGTAACATTTTTGTTCTTCACCCATAAACATGGTTTATCATTTGCATTAGAAGGTTAGTCTTTATTATTGTATATCTTGATGAGTCCTTTTGCAATAAGGGCCCTTTTGATAGATATGACTTTTTCAATTATTTCATCAAGTGTGTTAGGACATAGCATGGTTAATTGGAAGCTCAAATCAGTTTGTAGATTTTCTATAAATATTCCAACAAGTTGCTTCTTAGGGATCAACCATTTGCATTTAATTGATTTGTTTCACCATCATTGTAAGAAGAAAACAAAATTATCACCTTGGTTTTGTTTTACTTCATATAAATTAGTCACGGTGATGTCTTGTTCTATGCTGTACGAGAAGTGATTGATATATTTCTTTGAAAGTTCATTGAATTTTTTGATTCCAAGAGGTAAATGAGAAATCCATTCTATATCTTTCCCACTGAGGCTCCTTGGAAAGAGTCTCATGATGTAAGATTAATTGTTAGCTACCTCCATGCAAGCCGCAAAAAAATCTCATGTGTTCAATGGGATCCCCTCTTCCTTTGTACTATTGAATTTAGGAATTTCAAAGTTTTTAGGGAAGGGGAGCATGAAAATATTTTGATTATATGGATAGGGACAAATGTCTTCTAAAGAATGGCTCTTATTAGTCTTTCCAAGTTGTATGTCCACTATATTTTGATTGAGATTTTGGATTTACAATGCTAACTCATTTCCTTGTGTGCTTTGTGGAGGATTAGGTGGATTGTAGTTTGTCTTCCCAATGAAGGATGATGAGTTATGCAATGGGTTTTGAGTGTACATCAAACATTGAGTGATGTTATATGTGTTCAAATAAATGTTTGGTCCTTGAGGATCAGTATTGTATTGATATTGAGGAGGAGAAGTTTGGATCTTGAGGATTGGTGTTGGAGTATTGAGGGTTGACATTTTGGTGTTGACATTTTATGTTTTGGTGTTGAGGGTTAACGTTTTGAGGTATGAGGTTTTAGTGTTGAGGGATAAGTTTTGTTGTTGTGGATTCATGTTTTGATGTCGAGGGATAAGGTTTTGTTGAAGTTGAGGATTCATGTTTTATTGATATTGGGGATTGACATTTTGATTTTGAGGCCATGGAGTTTGGGTGTATGAAGTACCATATTCATATTGCATTGCATTAGGATTCAGATTTTGAAAACCCTTGTTGATATTGAGTGTTGTATGATGGATCTTGGTAGGAAGGTTGTTGTTGAGTGTGTTATTGTTGAGTAGTGTTATATGCAAGGTTTGGATGTGTATTTTCTTGATACATGAATTATTTTTAGGGAGGGTTGGTTTGTGCATTTTGATAGATTGGTGGTTGTTGTTGTGACTAAATAGGTTGATTAGTTTGTTGTGGTTGAAGAGATGGATTGTTTAGATTAGGAATGATATAGATGGGTGAAGCTATATGTTGTTTTTGTGGTGGAATGTTAGCATGCAATAGTGGATTTGATGGTGTAGGAGGAAGTTCAACATGTTTTGCATGTTAAGGTTTTGACCTTGTTGAGGTGCATTTTGTGACCAAGAGGTTTCATACAAGTTCCTTGATGCATTTGGTCTCCACATACTTGTTGAAGCATTATGAGTTATGAGTGGATTGGTGAAAGGATTGGTTGATTGTTATGGAAAATTTTGTGTTTCCAAGACATTAGGATCCAATTGATTTTATTGGGTTGTCATTTCTTGTTCCATTTGAGATGATTGTCTATACAAGGGATTTCCAACTTGTCTTACTTGAGAAGGATCATTTGTTTGTGCAAGGAAGCTTGGAATTTTTAGTTCTCTTAAAGGTTGAAAGACTTTTTGAACCACCGTATCTTCACCTCTATGAATAATGGTTGGATCCTTAAGAGCTTCAATGTTATAATCAATGGATAGCTTAACACCATGTTGGGATAGTCTATAGAAGTAAGTGTTTTGATCAGAACTAAGAAATTTTTCAATGAATTTTAGTGTTTGAGGATTTTGAGTCATTCCTAAGATCCTCTCTTCGGTGAGTTCATCATCGAATTTGGTTCTATTTATCCATCTTGTCTTCAAGTGGGTTGATTTACATGTTGAGAGATAAGATTTTGATGTCCAATATGTACATTTGGTTGTGGTGGAGGATTCAAATTTTATGATTGAAGATTTATGTTTGGTTGTTGAGGGGTGGTATACCAAGGAGGAGTAGTTTGAGGGGTGGTATACCAAGGAGGAGCAGTGTGAGAGTGGAATCCCCATGTTATTTCAATTGTACTTTCAATGTTTGTGGTGTTTGGAACATTAGAACCACTAGGGTTGGATGCCATTTTCTTCTTGTGTTGTGATCTTGTGGTTACCATAAAAAGTCATACTAGACCCTAAAGTGTAGAAATATTGAGATGAAGGTGTATGATGTTGTTTGGATTTTGATTTCAAAATTGGGTTTCAAAGGATGTGTTGATGTCTTTTGGACAAAAGGATGATGTTCAAGTTGATTTTAAATTGGATGGTTAACCTTTGGACAAAAGGATAACAAATTTGATTTGGATTTTGATGTTCAAGGATGATGGGATTGATGATAAATCATTTAGACAAAAGGATGATGACAAGATTGGTTGGATTGTGCTAGAGCTCAAGATATTGATAAAAGATTTGGGGTTGATGCCTTTGTTTGGACTAGACTTATGAGGCAAAGAGAGATGATGGTGATTTGTAAATCTAGGAGGGAGATAGTTCCACTAAGGTAACAAGCTTACAAGATGAGATCAAGAGATACTAACAAGATGATAGGTTTGATTTTTGATATGTTGATGTCCAAAAAATTGATTCGATGTTTATCCAAAAGGATGTTGAGGATGGTCTCATAAGATTGATGTTGATTGAGGTTGTTGATGTTTAAGGATGTTTGATGTTTTTCCAAAGGGCTATGTTGATGTTTCCTAAGAAAACCAAGTTGAAAGGATAGTTGTGATGTTTGAGGATGAAAAGGATTGTTTAGGACTGTTATGACAAATGTTTTTAGTTCCGAGATGACAGGTTATGATAGTTTTATAATCAGATAATTTGCACGTCTAAGATGAGCAAATGTTATAGACAAATGCATAAATTTAGACAAATGCATCATGCTTCCCCTAGAGAAAACATGACAATGTAGGAAAAAGAAGAAATATTTAGAGAACAAATGCGACAATCTATGCAAAAGTGGTAATGTGATGATAGAAAAATACAACAATATGAGAAAAAGAGACACTACATAGAAAAGGTTCTGACATAGTACAAGAAATGAAAATTTGGAAAAATATGCAATAGCAGTGATTTATGTGATAAAAGTGATGATGTACCAAATCAAAAGTGATAATTTATGCAAAAGCAACAAACTATGATAGGAAAACATGGGTTTATGTGATTGTTTTTGTGTTTCATGAAAGTTTTGGCAAGTTTGATGTATCTAAGTCTGAGTTTATGTTTTGAAAGCAAGTGCTCTGAACAACAAACATAAAAAAGGTAGGACTGAACCCAAGGTGAGAAGATATTTTCATAAGCTTTCTTCCACAAATATCACTAGTATAGATCAATTGAGAATAAGATAAGCACAACCTAGCTAGCATTAAAGGTTGTCTCACTATAGTACACTCACTACCCTTGTGTGTTAATACGAATCCAAGGAGTGGGTGAGTAGGAATTCCAAGATCATGTACCACCTTGACACCCCTTGCCTTGAAAGGACTAGGTCCTAATAAGACACTTTATCACCCCAACCAAGGACCATACACAGTGAGTAACTTCTCGTAATGATGCTATCACATTGCACCACTATAGATTGATGATCACTAGGTCTTAGGCTTCTAATAAAAATGGTTTTCAATGGGTAGAAATCTGTGAACACCATGACATACACAAGTGAAAGATAAAAATATCTAATCTTGTGTCTAGAATCACCTAGGACCACTAAGGAATGCCTTTGTATGGCACAAGTGGATAGAGCTACAATTTTCACTCTCGCCCCATTATATAGCCCATTAGAAAAAATGTACTTGAGGTTGAACCCTAGGGTGATGAAATCCCTAAGCAACCCTCCTATAAATAAGGGAAAGATTCATGTCACTATTTATCATGACCCAATATTGCACGTAGCGCAAGGGGAGAAGATACATAGAGAAATTTTTCAGTTAAAAAATAAAAAAGTGTAAACTAGAGGAATTTCTTATCACCCAAGATTGCACGAATTGCAAGGGGAGAGGATACGTAATTTGTAGCCTACAAGTCATGAAAAAAAATAAAAAATTAGAACACCAACTTGAAATGTGATTTAATCTAGAAATCAATAAAGTATACAAGTTTAAATGATAATCATTTTTGACAAAGAACCTACAAGAAAACTAGATTAGAAGTTTGAGATTATATGTCTTGGACTGATCAAAACCCTACAAGCACAAATGGATTAGTAGTTTGAAAATGTGTCTTTCCCCAATGAAAGCTACATAAAAAGAGATAAAAAAGAATACAAATAAAAAACAACAGAGGTTAGGGGTAGGGTTAGGTCAAAATTCAAAATTAGAAATCACTGACAAAAATAGAAGCTAAAGATGACAGTCAAACACAATAATGTTTACCTCAGAAGCAACTATGTATTTCTGATAGATGCAAAAAAATGGATGTTTGTGACTCTGTGTTACTGGCAGACGCGACATAATCTACATAAGTGACATTGTGTCCTTGTCAATCACAATAGAACCTACACAGGTGGCAAAATACCATAAAAAAATGCAAAGATAGAAAACAGATGCAGCAATATTATCATAGGTGGTAATTTGTCAGTGTCAGAGGTGGTAATTCATTGTTAGACACGGCTCTGTAAAACACGATTGCATTAGAAACTTGAAAATCATCAAAAAATCAACAAGGTAAAAGCACAAAGTTGTGTCACACTTTATAAAGGAAATGACCAACACTGATCAAACTTTTAAACTTGAATCACCAAAAAGTGGCATATATGTTTTGAATTTCGAAATGATGTAAACTAGTAAAATATGTATTTTTTAGTATATTTTATGTTTGTATTTAAAAAAATTTATAAAATTATTTTAAACTAGTTTTTAATAAATTAACAGTATAATTTAGTTGGTGATAAAATGTTGAAAAATGAAGTTGCATGAGACGTCAAACTTTTATAATAATTTTTTTTTTCTTTCAAATTGTTTGTGTGTATTTATAACTTGAAACTTTAGTGCATGGATATTTTTTTTATAATTTTGATAAATATATATTTTTAAATAAATATTAAAATGTGCGTGAATACAAAAATAGTTGTTTCCATCAGACATCAACTTTCATATTAAATATTTATCGAAAATGGAAAAAAAATATACCATCTTGAAATAGATTCTTTTATCTAGCGCATCATATTTTTTTTAATAAGTTTTAGTATTTTTTCTTGGCATGGTAATCAACCTACTTTTAGTAAAAATAATAAATAATAATCAAACTATTAAAATAAATATATATTTGAAAACTACACTTATGAATCTACAAATGGGTATTTTTATATTTTTAAACAAATGTTATTTACATAAGTAGGAGTTATTGAAACTTCAAGTTTTTCAAATAATTTTATTTTTTTGGTAAATTAGACTCAAAGTGGTGCTCCATATATTATTAGCCAACAATTTTAGTTGAGAAAGTTGTGGAAGTATCTAACTTAGCTAGAATGAATCTTACTAGATCATATGTTTGACCAAAATTAATTTTTAGTTATAAATACTTAAATTAAGTTGTGTTGATAAGTTGGCTAAAAGTGTGACACAACTTTGTGCTTGTACCCAACAAAATTTTATCAAATCAGGGATGTGAGTCCCATTGGGCGTGTCAAAATATGAAGTGAGGTTAATGGAAAATGGAAATGAAACATGAGTTATCAAAGAAGGGTGAGAATTCACAATACCCAAATCAAGAAATGATCAAATCCCACTTACAAATGAGATCAAATGCAACAAGTTAGAAATCAACATACACATAATGAAATTGAAATAAAAAACTGAAATCAAACGTGAAAAAATTGGCATCCCATTTTGAAATTTTCTTTGATGGTATATTGGATTGCTCAAGTGATAGCTACCATAATTGCAAAAGCATGAATGATGACCTAGGTGATGAGAAAAATTCTCAAATGCCCAATGATATGAATATGCTCAAGAATTCAAAGTTTCTAGGTGTTGATAATGAAGGGATGAGGATGTTTTATAGATTTTCAAAATTATGATCAATGAATGAGATTAGATCTTAAGATCAATGAAAGATTGTGAATCAAGGAAGATGAAAGATCAAGATTAACTTGAACTCAAAATATCTCCACAATTTAAGGAAATTGGTTTAAGATATTTTAAAATGAAGGGTGAAGATTAAGTCAAAAATGAAGGGTTGAGTATCAATGAGAATATTTAGATATTTTAGGATATTTTGAAAAAGAATATTCCATGGGAATATGCCTTTGAGAGGGAAATTCTAGAATAATTAAATAATTCGAGATTATTTAATTATGAAGGATTAGGATATTCGTTTTTAATAAAGAAATGTAGACATACAAAATTGCCTAATTCATGTCACACATCATTAATCTTGCATTTTTATCATATTCATCCCTGATCTTGCATTTTTCATAATTTCCATCATTAACATTGTATTATCATCACTTTCATCACTAATTCCCTTTTAATATCATTCCTATCATTTTATCCTAATTTCCTCTTTTAATTAAGTAATTTTGAATTATTTAATTAATTCATCATATTTTATTAATTTTTGCCTTATCTCCCCTAATTGAATATAAATCTAATTTTCTTCTAATGTCTCATGATTAAATAATTTTAATTATTTAACTAACTTCCATTTCCACTTGCATGGAATATTCTTTTCTAACAAAGAATGTCCTAATCCTTCATAATTAAATAATCTTGAATTAATTAATTATTCTATTTTTCCTCTCAAAGGTTATTCCCATGGAATATTCTTTTTCAAAATATCCTAAAATATCCAAATCTTCTCATTCACCCTTCACCCTTCATTTTAAAAATATCTTAAACCAATTTCTTTAAATTATGGAGATATTTTGAGTTCAAACTAATTTTCATATTTCATCTTTCTTGATTTACTCTTATCCATTGATCTTAAAATCTAATCCCAACCGTTGATCATAATTTTGAAAATCTATAAAACATCCTTCATTATAATACACCTATAAAGTTTGAATTCTTGAGAAAATTCATATCATTAAGCATTTGAGTAATTTTATCATTCACCTAGGTCAACATTCATGCTTTTTCAATCATGGGAGCTATTGATTGAAGCAATCCAACGTACCATCAAAGCAAATTTCAAAATGGGATGCCAGGTTTGCCTTGTTTTATTTCAATTTTGATTTGAATTTCATTATGTGTATGTTGATTTCTAACTTGTTGCATTTTATCTCATTTGTAAGTGGGATTTGATCATTTCTTAATTTGGGTATTATGAATTCAAACCCTTATTTGATAATTCATGTTTCATTTCCATTTTCCACTAACCCCACTTCACATTTTGGCACACCTGATGGGACCCACATCCCTAATTTGATGAAATTTTGTTGAGTATTTTTATGCTTTTCAAGTTTCTAGCACGATCATTTTTCACAGAGTCGTGTCTGACAGAGAATTGCCACCTTCGACATTTATGAACTGCCACCTCTAAAAATCTTGCCACATTTGCTTATTTTCTATGTAGGGTTTCTGATAAATTTTGTCACCTATGCAGGTTTCACTATGAATGACAGAGAAAACTAGCCACGTTTGTAGATTTTTCCACATCTGCCAGTGACACAAAGCCACGAATGCAAACTTTGTCACATCTGCCAGAAAAAAATAGAGCCACTTCTACAGGTATTGTTGTGTTTGACTATTATCTTTAGCTTCTCTTTTTTGTTAGTGATTTTTTAATTTTGAATTTTAGCCTAAACCTAACCCTAACCTCTATTGTTTGTATGATTTTTTTAATCTAACTTGTTTGTGCAACATTTGTTCGGGAAGACACTTTTTCAAACTACTAATCCATTTGTGCTTGTAGGGATTCGATTGGTCCAAGGAAAAAGAATTTAAACAACTAATACATTTCTTGCAGGTTCCTTATCAAAAGATTATCATTTGAATTTTTTTTCTTTCTTGCTTTCTAGATTAGAAAATATTTGCTTTTGGTGTTCTAAGATTAATTGTTTTTCCTTACTTGGTAGGCTAGAGAGTACGCATCCTCTCCCCTTGTGCTTTGTGTGATCTTGGGTGAAGAGAAATACCTCTAGTTTACACTTTTATTATTTTTAACTGAAGGAGTTGTCTATGTATCCTCTCTCCTCACGCTACATGTGAATCCTAGGTGATGAGAAACAACGACATAAATCCTTCCCTTATTGTTATAATTTTTGCCTAAGGATTTCATCACCCTAGGGTTTGGTCTCAAGAACATTTTTTGATGCGCTATATAAATTGGATGAGAGCAAAAGCTATAGTTTGATCCACTTGTGCCATGCAAAGTATTCCTTAGTGGTCCTAGGTGATTTCAAACATGAGATTAGAAATTTTGGTCTTGCGTTTGTGTATTCCATGGTGTTCACAGAGTTCTACCCACTACGAACCATTGCTACTAGAAGCCTAAGACCTCATTGGCCATCAAACTATAGTAGTGCAGTGTACAATATCATGTGAGAAGTTACTCACCATGTCCGATCCTTGGTTGAGGTGATAAGGTGTCTTGTTAGGACCCAGTCCTTTCAAGGTGGTACATGACCTTGACATACCCTACTTACCCATTACTTGGATTCAAATTAACACACAAGTGTGATGAGCCTCCTATAGGGCGATTCACCCATTTTAAATACTAGCTAGTTTGTGCTTATCTCATTCTCAATTGATTTATACTAGTGAGCTTTATGGAAGAAACCTTACAAAAATATATTCTTACCCTGGAGTCAATCTTGAATTTTATGTTTACTATTCATATCACTTGCTTTGAAAACATAAACTCAGACTTCGACACATCAAACTTGTCAAAAAATTCACGAAACACAAAAACAATCACAAAAACCTGCATTTGCTTGTTACAATTTTTTGCTTTTGCATAGATTATTGCTTATGCTTTGGTACATTACTACTTTTGCACATATTGTTGCATCTATTCTTTGCATATTGTCATTATTGTATATTTTATCAAATCTATATTTATTGTACTGTGTCAAAACCTTTTATGCATAATGTTGATTCTACTTATATTTTCATATTTTCCTGTTACCATATTACTACGTTTGCACAGATTTCCGTATCTTCTCTTTTCTATTTATATCGCCGCATATGCTCTGGGGTAGCATGACACATTTTCCTAACTGTTGCATTTGTCTATAACATTTATCCTTCTCAAACTCATAAATTCTCTGATCTTCAAACTATCATAATCTATCATCTTAGAACTAGAAACATCTATCATAAGAGTCCTAAACAATCCTTTTCATCGTCAAACATCACAACTATCCTTTCAACTTGGTTTTCTTAGGAAATGTCAACATAGCCTTTTGGAAAAACATCAAATATCAAACATCCTTAAACATCAACAACCTCAATCAACATTAGTATTATGAGACCATCCTCAACATCCTTTTGGACAAACATCAAATCAACCTTTTGGACATCAACTTATCATCTTGCTAGTATCTTTTGATCTCATCTATCCTCATCTTGTGAGCTTGTTAACTTAGTGGAACTATCTCCCCTCTAGGTTTACAAATCACCATTATCTCCTTTTTCTTGTACTCATAAGTCTAGTCCAAGTAAAGGCATCGAACCTATCTTTCAACAACATCTTGAGATCTAGCATAATCCGATCAATCTTGTCATCATCCTTTTGTTTGAGGGATTGAACATCAAATCCCATTACCTTTGAACATAAAAATATAATCAACTTTGTTATCCTTTTATCCAAAGGTTAACCATCCAATCCAAATCAACTTGAACACCATCCTTTTTATCCAAAAGACTTATCAACGTATCCTTGAATCCATTTTAAAATAAAACCATAACATCCAAACAACATCCAACATTATCTCACTCATTCATTCGATCAATATTGAAATCATTGAAGACATGTCAATGTCAATCTAGTACTTGAATCCAGCTCCACTCTATACACCCATGAAGTCATCATATCCTACTAGCTCCAACAACATAGCAACTATGGGTGTCCCTAATCAAGACTTAGGGATACTTTGTTACATGTTATATTTTAATCAATTTCAAAGCTCACAAATTTGTCAATCAAAAAATCAAAACATGAATCCATTAATAAACACATCCCAACCCAACAATACCACCAAGTGTGAGTACACTCCTTTAGGGTAACTAATAGAGTTCGTGTTAAAGAAGTTGGTTCAATCTAATTTAATCAATCTTCCAAAATCACAAGATTATTTTAAACTTTGTTTCAAACCCTCATGGTACAATGACAATGTTTATTGTAAATACTATAGAACAAAAGGTCATGAAACACCAGCTTGCATAAAACTTAAGAACCTTATACAAGACCTTATTGATCAAGGTAAAATCAATTTTGAGGATAACCTTCAAATCCCAACCATGAATAATCATATTGACAATGTTTGTACCTCACATAATGAGCTAGAAGACATAGACACTTTATCAAAGCATGATCAAGATAATCCATCAGTGTCTAGCAATGATCCATTTTGTGACATATTAGCATCATTCGACCTCATGGTAGAACATATTTGAGAAAATTTCCCACAAAAGGCTTCCAATCCATCATCATAAGTCTCCCAAAATCTCAAAACACAACATCCTTGTCAAGTAATCCATCAAATTGTTACAAGTATGAGTAATTGGTGTCATCATTGATGTCAAAAAGCTTGGGTTATCATTGATGTCAATAAGCTTTTTTTTTCATTAGTGTCAACTGTATGAGAAGGAGTTTTTTTGCAAGGATGTGTAGTTGGTATTGAGTTGGTTTTGTTAGTGATGCTTTGATTAGTTGCATTATGTTGTCATCAGTAAGTTGTTGGTGTCAACCTTTAGTGTTGCTTTGATAAGCTTTTGTCTATGGATGAATGGTTGAGTTGATATGTTATATTTGGTTCATTGGTGACGAGGAAGTTTTGAAGATAATGAGGATGGGTTTTTGGTACTTGGTTTCCTAGTGCTTTTGAGAAAATTTGAATAAAAGAGGAAAGAGTGTTGCAGTGGTGTTTTGTGTTGCAGAGTTGTGTTTTGGGTTTGCGCTACATTTTTTCCATGTTGAAGATCTACTTGTGTAGTTTGGATATGTTGATCAAAGGTGTTTAGAGGGTTATATCCAAAATTTGGTGTGTTGGATCGTTGTGCAGAGGAAGTTGTGTTCACCAATGTGTGGAATGTGTTTTTGTAGAGGTGTCTGGGAGAAATTGTTTTGCTTTGCATTTCTCCATAGAGTGGTTTCAGGTCTTTCTAACCTGGAAGTGTGTTGATAGTGTTTTTATCTTTCTTCAGTTTAAGTTGTTCAATTTTTGGTGCTTTGGAAGTTAGTTTCTTGAATTACAGTGTATGGTAGGATTGTCTGAGTGTATTGGGTGTGTACATTATTCAAGTGAACGTTGTTGCAAAGGAATTTGTTGGATTTTAGGGTATTCATGGAATATTCCAAATTATGTTTAGATGAAATTTTTTGTCTACAAGTTATATTTGGATCAAAGGATGTGAGTATTTAAAAAATTAATGGTGTTTACACGACTATGACCAAACTTGGGTGTTTACATGGGTATGACCAAACTTGGGTGTTTACACTAATTGCGGAGTTGCTTCGATGTTTTTGGAAGCATGGTGTGGCATGCATGAAAGGATTTAGGTCCTAGCTAAGGTGTGTTGTGTTCCACCTTCATTCCTTTCCACTGTGGAAATGTTTTGGTGCTGACCTAATTTGAATTTGCATGATTAAGGTGCATAACCAACCTTGGAGAATATTTTCAAGGTTGAAGATGGTATACATAAGAGTTGATTTGTTGAGGGATGATAAGATAAATGAGTATGATGTGAGTGATACAAATTTCAAAGTTGTAAGGTGTGAATTTGAGAAGTGAAGTGTGAGCTTTCATGTGTTAGATTACTGAATGCAGTGAGCAGAAGGTGATGTAAAGTAGGGGCACAAACTAGACTATTGATACCATATTTCACAACAATGGGTTCATTCCTTTCTCAAAGTTCAAAGGAAATCATGAAATTATTGTACTTGACCTTCCTCTATCATGAAAATACCTTACTCATATGACTCAAAGGTAAAATGGATCAAATACATGTGATGGCATTCAACTGAATACATCAAACTGCCTTTGGTAGTCCTCTTAGATGTGCAAAAAGAGCTTTCTTTCCTAAAACTTCATTCCCATCCTTCTCCTTGAGATTAAAAGGCATATTTTAATGTTTCCAACCATATTCCAACTACCTCTAACCATATTTTGGTTATTAACTTAACAAATCCTCAATTTACCCCCTTTTACAAAAAGTTGCAAAAATTGCTTTGACAACATTTGGACAACTATGACAACTTTTACATTATTTGACCAATTGACCCACAACCTTCCAAAATGGAATGAAATGACCCTAAATGACTTATTACATCCTTATTAGACCCAAAAAATCTTAATCAACCCAAAATGATACAAATGGCAACATGCCTTCTTTAATGCAACATTGACAACTATTATAATATTCTACTACCTTACACCTAAAGACTTCGTAGGGACTCCCAATGACATGAAACAGCCTCAAAAGGCCTTATTACATGAAATCAAACTTCACATGACCAAAATCCAAAAATTCAACTACCTAGAATCAAAGGTGCACCTAAAAGCTAGGGTGCCCCTGCACTAGAAGGTGTCTACAATTCTTTAGTGAAGTTGCAAAAGTGTTGGTGTTGTTGTGGTGGATTTCTTTGTTGCATTGAGATGAATTTCTCATTGTAAGATTCTTCTCTATCTTCTCTTCTATTCTAGTAGTGAGCCTTTGGTAGTGTGCCTTTCTTTCTTCTGGGCAATGTGCTCTCCAAGAGTGAACCCTTTGTAATTAGTGTTGATATTACTTTATATTGTGACCTAATCCTCACTGTGGTTTTTCCCATCTTGGGTTTTCCATATAAATCTGGCATTTCATTATGTATGGTGTTGCTTTAACTCTTTTTTTATTATCTGCTTTCATGGTAAATCATTCCAACACATTAAGGGTTACTTGAGTTAATGTGGATTTGAATTTTTGTGAGGGTTTTGAAGTTTTAAGGTACAACTGATTCACCCCCCTCTTATTTGTCTTGTGCATTCAAACCAAACACTGACATCTTTCCACCTTCCTTCCAAAGACTATCACTGATAGATACATGTCAAATCAGTCAAATACTTAATTTAAATCCATTTGATGATTAAGAAATCCTTAATCTAACATTAGCATGCATCCAATCGCCTATCATACCTAATACAAAAAACCTAAGAAAAGAGTTATCACCCATACATCTGCATGTTGGAAGAATCCAAAATCCCTTTGCAAATAATACATTTTGTGAAATCGATCTATGTCAAGAACATAATCCAAAGCACAATGAAGATAACTTTGAAATGAATCAAGGTCAAGAATCCATATCTCCTAAGTACTATGAAGATCTAGTGAGTATTTTCTAATCTGTTAACAAAGATAACTTTGAGATAAAACAAGATCGAGATTCCATTTCTCCAAAATACTACCATCATCTAATGAGCATCTTCCAATTCGTTAACGAAAGATGTCCTGAAATAAGCCAAGACCAAGAGTCCATCACTTCCCCAGGATACTATCATGACCTAATGAACATTTTTGAGTCCATATAAGATTTCACAACCAAAGACCATATTTGTACAATAAGCACTCCTATATCTACCCATGAGATACTTTCTTCCATGAAACACATAGATGATCAAGTATTTCAAAACAAGAGTCTCCTACTCTTGACATCTTTGCAAAACATCAAAAAATGGCATTATTCTTTGGACTTTGTGATGACAGTTCAAAAAGGGATCATGAAGAAAATTTCTACTCAGGCTTTCAATCACTAACATCTTTTGAAGAACAATCAAAATCCAATGCTTCCACTACTACCTTTGAAGATTCTTGACAAAGCATAGAAGAAGAGATAACTTGTTTCTACGACAAATCATGCTCGATTTCAATTTTTTTGTGAATGATTTATAAAGAAGGATAAGGCTTGTATAAACAAGGTATCCTAGAACCCGTACAAATAGTCAAAAATCCTAAGCATCAAGGTATCAGTTATTCAACTATTATTGAATCTATTCGTTTTGTGATACCTCCATGATATTGGGGGAAACTTTATCTCATGCAAACATTAACATGGGAGTCATGAAGGGTCCTCATGATTAAATTATTCCTAGCACTTCAACCATCCATTTCATTATTTTTCATCCTCACATCTTTCCAACTTTTAATTGGGACCAACAAGAAAAAATCCACACAAAGGAAAAGAGCATGTCATCGATGCTAATGAATTGACAAATCAAAATGAACAAATAAAATTCAAATGGGTCCCAAAGCAAATAACACTTATAAAAATCCATTAGTCAAAGAAACTATGGGACATAATCAAAAGGGGACTTCCATCCATCAAAGGCTTCTTCAATGCAAAAGAAAGCTTTAGTGGTGACATACAAATTATATGAAAAATTTGGTCTAAATCCAATCAAAACTCCATATCTACCTTTCATTTCTCATCATCCTACATTTGGAGAGTCAAAGATCCGCTATCTAAACTATCAACTGATACATCTTCATCTTATATCCCTCATCAAAATAACCATTCACCTCAAAAACAAGAATACCTAACTCTCACATTCACCGTGTCTTAGCAACAACTCTTTATCATAAGGACTCCAAAGGCACTCTATCACGATTTGCACATCTAGATAAAGTTAACTCTAGTATTGATGAAGACAAGAACATTCAAGGGTTACATACAAGCACCTGTATCTTAACAAGCCAACTCCTTCAAGCAAGATATTGTTGGCACATCATGATAGCGACATCTACATTAACACCACTAGGTGATTTAGCACAAAATAAAACCTTAAAAAATCATACAAAAATTTAAAAAAATAAAATAAAATAAAAAAATCAAGAAAATAGTAAAGAAAAAAATTGTCTGAGCCAATGAAATCCACTTCAATGGTGCTTTGGACAAGTACCATGATGAAAAAATGACAAATAGGCATCATGTGTAGAATTGGGCATCTACACGTATCATTCCAGAAGGAAGTATCTTTTCTCATTCACCTCATCCATAGTGAATCCATAATCCATCCAATCCACTTTCATCCATCTCCCACATTCATCTTGATCTTGACAAAGATTGTTAGAAACCCTAGATTAGACATACAAACCTAAACACCTTCCACAAAAGAGAAAACATAAAAAAACAGAGCTTTGCATGCGAATGTGCTAAATGATATATTTAGGAATTCAATATTACAATGAGATGATTTGCTTTATATAAGCAAAGTATGCAATCCTAATGTTGACCTAAAATTAGCTCAACCTAAGTAAAGTTATGCAAGTGTAATTAAATATTAATTACACTAACACCCCCCCATAAGTGCAACTTAGGGAGACTAGATAAGCATGCACCTAAAACTAAGATGAATGCAAGAAATCATGAATGGGTCTCGGCAACAAGGCCTGATCAGGTACCCATGTACAAATGCAATAATGAGGTAGAGAAGGAAAACCTAGTGGGACAACCCCCCCTACAATGAGATGACTACTGCAAAGAAGCACTGGAAGAACATTGTGGAGTAACACTGGAACCGCAATCTAGCAAGCAAGGAAAGATACTTCTGTCTACAAGAAACCATATCGGAATCATCATAATGTGACAGCAGACCCGATGCCACAGAACACTCGAAAACACCAAACTGGAACAACCCTGAAATCCATAAAGCAACAGTAGATGAAAGGATGATGACAGAATCTAGAAGCCGTGAATCTCGATACCGATGCCAAACTAGGACTGATTCCATGGGAAAAAGTACCATATAGACTCAGGAACAATAACCACAAATTTAGTGGCCCTCAAACTGAGATGGATCCGATGCAGATCACTAACCATAGGCTCTCAATCTAAAGTGTGAACCAAAATGAATCTAATATGTGTCAAGCTCAGAAAAAAATATGGCCAAAAGAAACTAAGAAACCAGATTACAACCCATGTGAGTTGTCATCAAAACATGATGAAGATTATTATGCAAGAAACCCCCCCGATGGAACTTTATATCAGTTCATTTATTACAATCCCCAATGACTGAAAAAGGAGAGAATGCCTAACATGCATAAATAGAAAATGAAAATAGACCTCAGATATGTGTAGAGGACTGAACCATCTTTCCAATGCCGCAAGAATGGCGAAAAAAGGATCACTGAGTCAAAAGATATGCCCTCCAGAGTGAAAACAACAACATCTGAGTTCAAGGACCTGCAAAATAAATCTAGAGCAAAATATAAAAAAAATAAAACATTGAATAGATTGGCATCGGAATCAGATTTCCAACGGTATCTCGTTTGCGAAAAATGGACACCGTACGGAAAAGTTACGCCCGATTTTGTAAAAGTGCTCCAGAATGGCCTATAAGGCCTGCAGGCAACCCAGGGGGCTAAAAAAATGGGCCCTTGGTCCTGCATGTGACCAGGGGCTGGCAAACAAGGGGCTGGGGCAGAGCCCCTGGTCGCCCATATGACCGCAAGCATGCAGAGGAAGCGGCCGGGGGTTGGGCGCATAGCGCCCGGTCCCCCATACGACCTACGCTGGTGTTGAGCGGGCCCGCGGGGCCTGAGGCGAGGGGAGCGGCGGATCGAGTGGCACCGCTGGGCTGAGTGGCTGGCGGGTGGCCGCCCGGCGGTGGAACCTTCTGAACTAGCGGTACGACAAATGATGAGAGTTTTCGATTTTTTTCTCATTTTTCGTGAAGAAAACTACCTCGAAATGCGTGCTGGGGAGGTCGTACGGCCTCTCTGGCAAAAACATTTTCCCCTCCGAACCAACTTCGTCAAAATCGACGAAACGAAAGGTGATCTTAGGGTTTTTGGCCACTGCGAACGCAATTGTGACCTTCATTTCTGCTCAAAATGCTTCAAAAAAACAGCGACCTCCAGAGCTTGGAAAAAAACACCCAATTTGAAACCCTCACAGATCTGGCAAATCATGGCCAAAATCTGCAAAATAAAAGTCAAACCTGACTTTTTCCAGTGCTCTGAATCCAATGGTGAAGCCCGATCTGATCCAAAACACTGCATAGATGAACTCAAGGCATGAAATCCTCGAGGAACCCCGAACGAACTCTGTAATGAATTTCTCCAGAATTTGAGAAGGGGCTGCATGTCAAGGCTCTGATACCATGTTAGAAACCCTAGATCAGACATACAAACCTAAACACCTTCCACAGAAGAGAAAACATAAAAAAATAGAGCTTTGCATGTGAATGTGCTAAATGATATATTTAGGAATTCAATATTACAATGAGATGATTTGCTTTATATAAGCAAAGTATGAAACCCTAATGTTGACCTAAAATTAGCTCAACCTAAGTAAAGTTATGCAAGTGTAATTAAATATTAATTACACTAACAAAGATTAGGGGTATACTTCAAACTTAATTTTAAAATCTTGACATGGTCATTTCTATAGATTATATCCTATTGCATGTAATACTATCACCTACATTTGACCCATCATGCATTTTTCCAAGGAATCTAACACTATATCCGAGCTATTTAGCATTATCCTAATGAACATATTGTATCCAAACATGTTATCTTATTAAGGGATATTCCTTGGAATTCTTTGCATATCATTCCCCCTATCCATACATCCACTCGTAATATTTCATACATTGTTAGACATTGGGGGCAAATCCTTACATCTTGATTCAAAACAAATCTTGATCTATGTCCTCTAGCTCATGTTGTGATCTAAAAAATTTCAGAACCAAAATCAAAGCAATCCTAAAAAACATCCAAATAATCCTGCAAAATCCAAAAACATCCAAAAAATCCTAAAACATTTATAAAATATCAAAAAACATCAAAAACATTATTAGCCATCCAAGTATGAGCTAATATCCCAGTCAAATAATCAAACTATGAAGCCTCTACATAGTTACATAGGAAATTCCATCATCGATGAGCCCTCAAGGCATTAGGTGAATCCCTTTAGGTCCTCTTCTCTGGGTTTAAATATATTCAAAATACCAAAAAAAAAAATTCAAAACACCAAAAACAACCTCAAATAACCTCAAAAGCAGAAAAACATTCAAAACATATTAAAAATACCATCTTCATCATCGTCTATTAGCAATAAACTATCCATCCATAATAAAATTATCGTCACCCTCATCCTTTGAAAAAACAATCAAACCAAACATAACATCCATCAAAATCTACAATATTCAAGCAAGAAGCATTAAGACCTTATCACTATCAGATAAAGCAATGCCTAAATATCAATTACCTATCAATCCCCATCATCATTACCATCAACATCCTAGAATGCTCCTTACGAATATATTGTTCCTACAATGGGAATCATTAGTGGATAACATCCCTAAACTAGAAACATCTTTGGCAAGTGATATGGCAACTTTGTTCATCTATTTTGGTCTTTTCTTTTGATTTATCTTATTGTCTCATTCTGATGACCTCTCGAGCATGTCTTCAAAAAAATTTAGAGAGGAAGGAATGGGGAATGATCATTGATTTTGTATGTCCTGTTTGTTGGATATTCTTGTGATACGACCATGGCGAATACTTTCCTTGTGTGTGTGGAAGTCATTTTGGGCAACCTAAAGTGGCCTTGCATGTTAGGTTCTTCATACCTCTTTGTGCACTGGTCCAACATGCTCTGAACTTCTAAACCATACACTCATACCAATGTTTTTGTATGTCTATTATGAATATGAATACTCCTCTTGTTTTCCACATAA
Organism: Sequoiadendron giganteum; assembly: GCA_007115665.2. NCBI lineage: Eukaryota > Viridiplantae > Streptophyta > Pinopsida > Cupressales > Cupressaceae > Sequoiadendron > Sequoiadendron giganteum. The sequence continues at coordinate 517,497,675 of CM021102.1, forward strand.
TAGATACAAAGTCATCTTGATTCTTTATACCTCAGTGCATCGTGTCTATTTGCTACATTAATAAGGATTTCTATCATGAAATTATTTATTTTTCCGCAAAAGAAAAAGCATACTCATCACATTTTTCATACATCATCATTATCATTCATATCCACATTCATAACAAATGGATTTTCAACAAATTGGATCGATATCATCTATTCTTATATCATCTAATCTCTCTCTAACCATTCTACTAACTAACATCAATCTCTTGCATCCTGCATTCATAACATCATTAGTATCGTCTGCATCCTGCATCCAAAAATGCATTAGCTATGCATCCATCATATATCGCATCCATCCATCAGATATCATATATCATCATATCATATAGCATCCATACATCATGCATATGATTACAATAATAGAAAAAGTACAAAAATAATAATATTTGCATATCATATCATAATATCACATCCTGCATCATAACTCAGTAGCATCATCATAATCTCATAATCATCAATGCATCCATATCAAATTTTAATTATAGAAATCATATATAATAATCAACATCGTGTATAACATCAATAGAAAGCATACACATCAGTAACTGCATCAAAATCATGTCATCTCATATATATCATCAAAAATACAAATGTCATACAACATCATCTATCATAAGTGTGATACATCATAAATACATATACTCACACACATACATACATACATACATACATACATGAGGCTTAAAAGGCTGATGAATATATACATCATAAAAATCATGTCTACATCCAAGGTACATCAAATATATATCAATATAGGAATGGATGTCTATCCACTCCTATGCTCCTCTCCATCAGGAGGAGGCTAGTCAAGAGGTGGCCTCATGATCTACTGCTCATCTCCATGTCATAGAGATCTCTATGTTGAGGCGACCTATGGGGCTGTAGAATGTGCCTATGTGGTTGTTGAGAAGATCAACTAACAAAACCACACCCTAATCTACTGGACTCTACTCCTATCGTGGCACTCTGAGCTACAAACCTTGTCACCCTCTGCTCTCACGAGATGACTACCTCATAAAGGGTCCTATAGTAGGTAATATCCTATATCAGGCACTCTCGCTCTCTCAAGTATTTGTCCATCGAGATCATGTTGGCTTGAGATATTTGTAGTTGTGCTCTACGCCCTCCCTCACTATCTCTCTTGGTTATGGTTGCATCTCTCTCACTATGTGAATGATCCCTCTTGGACATAATCTAAGTGATCTGACCTGTCAATTGATGGACGCTCTTAGAATCCCTCTCAATAGCCTGTGCATCCCTGTCTGCAAGAACTTGATCTCTCTCTGTTATGTATTTGTCGTGCTCTAGACATGCTTAATATCTCTTTGCTACCACTGCAACCAATCTTGCATCACCATCCCCCTTAGCCTCCTACTATTGTCTCTTCTATTATGGATCAAGTTGGGGTACCTCTTGCTATTGTCTCTATTGTTGATTCCTCTGTGGTGGATCCTGTCATGGTTGATCATGTCTAGGAGGATCCTGTTAGCCAACCTATACAAGTTGTTAGTGCTCTACCATTGCTCTATAAATTTTTCTAACCTTCGACTAGGTCCTTCTCCATCCCTCCTCCATCGAACCCCAATGGCTCTTGATATACCAACTCCTGGAGGAAGTGTAAAACAAAGTGATTGTCACTACGTCCATCAAGCATCATAATCCTGGGTAGTCCCTAAATCATTAGGACCACCTACCCATCCCAATGCAAGGGGAGACATTTGATCAAACAATGATAAAGTTTTCCTTGATGGTGTTGTTGGACCCCATATAGGTACCTCTCTAGTAGTGTAAGCATATGTAGCATGATAGTCTTGATCAAACACAATCTAGTGCTCTCCAAACTATCTATGGACCCTATCAAGAATATATCTCTCCAAAATGTGTTGTCTTCCCAATTAACCATTAGGTCTGCATGTAGTAGGTCATGTGGAGGTGGTCGTCCCTCCATGCCTGACACCAAATCCATGGACACCATACAAAATCTATCATATCATCAAACTGCCCCCTCTAATAGTGTAGATGGTCGTCTATAAGTTAGGAAATTAGAATACCTATATGAGAAAGGATCTCCTACATCTCTCTCTCCAACTCCCAAAGGTCAAGTGATGGCTATCCTTTCCCAAGCCCAGACATGAAGCAAACTCGCATCTACTAATAAGTTTTTCACTCCTTTGTAGCACACCTGGTGTATGTCATGGTATAAGTGAGCAAGAATGTAGGGTCCCTACGCATAAGTGACACCCTCTAGCATCATGCCCTCGATAACCAATCCCCATCCAATAAGAAACTGTTAGGATTATCTATCAGGAATCAAAGGCCCCACGATCAGTCCAACCAAGATAATAGTAATATCATGTACCTCCCCAACATAGGGATGTAGGTCAATATGCTCATCTATCACCGCAAGTTGATCCTCCCCCAATAGTCTCACCATAGCTACTACTCCCTTGTCCATATATTACTCCACTCGAACACCATGAATCAAAACCCTAAGTATGCACCATAAATCCTCTAAGGTCACAGTGCACTCTCCAGTGGATAGTGTTGGCAAATTTTCAATGCTCCCCTTGATATGTATGGCATGGCTTAACCGCCTCTCATAGATCCATTAACTCTAGCATTTGTATCGATCATTAACAGGTAAATCTTTTGGTGCAACGACAACTGTTTGTGCAACAATTGGTATCAGAGCCAAAGGTACCAGACTTGAATCCCATCGGGTAATGTTGAAGGGGAGATTGTTGGAAAATTATTAGTGCTCCCCTCAGGATTCATGACATGGCTTAACCACCTCCTATGGATCTATTAACTTTGGCAGTTGTATCAAGAATTAACAAGTTGATCTTTTGGTGCAACAACAACCGTCTATACAATAGGTAGGTGAAATGTAGCAGTATCAGATATCCATATCTCCACCAAAGTGGTTATCATCACCTAATGTGCTCGGATCTCATGAATATAAGCAATATGATATAAAGTTGTGTGGGTGAAATATGTGAGTCAGAATAACAAAATCAAACACACCTTCATGCAATGTATTATATAAAAGGAAATCTAAATAGCAGAATTAAAAGCTACAACTATCCTCTTAATTCATTCCATGGTTCTCTAATCTCAAGGAACCCTACAAATCATGCTCTCAGATCTTATTAGTGATGCACATGAACCTGCAAAGATTGACAACCTAAGATACGAGATGCTATGATGAAATCTACATGCTTGTATTTTTGTATTTTCAATATTTGATGCTTGAAGACTAAATGATCCTATGATGAGATGATACTAAAATCCAGATGCTGCTAAGATTGATGGTGATAATCTAATGGAAATTATATATGAAAGATGAAATGAATTAAGCTACTCAAAATAAAATTCCCATTATAACTCTAAATGAAACTAAAATGCAAAGCTAAACTACAAAGCTCTCCAAATTTCTTTCAAAATGCACTAAAATTCCTGCAACATAAACTTGTTGAATTCTACTTCTAATGCAAATGTTGTAGCAATGAATCCTATTTATAAATTTTCTAAGGCTCAAGGTGATGTGGCAAAAATGGATGGTTGGGATTGCGATCCTGCAACATCAACGGTGTAGCATCAGGAGGTTAGAGAGAATCAGGGAGATGGTTCCCTTTAGCAAAACAATTTGCCAAGTGTTAAAGGAATCACAAAGAAGGAGGAGCCATGTGTCTAAATTGGTTACAAAGTTGTTGAAGATAATTCATATTTTTCAATTTTTCAATTTATATTTGTGGACACATGGTGAGGTGGAAGGTGAGTTGGAGGTGGTTAGAGGAAATATGTAGAAATATGCTTAAATTGAATTAAAAACTCAATTTAAATGGAGATGGTAAATTAGTAAAATACCAAATTAATTTATTTGTGCATTTTAACCAATTTAAGAAGAATATGATTTAGAGGCCAATTTCAATTTAAGTGGAAGATGGAAAACCAATTAAATAACAAATTGATTTAATTTGTCCATTTAATTAATTTAAGAAGAAAGTGAATTTTTAGATAAGAAGAATATTTAGAAATGAACTATATAAATAAATTTTGCAATTTATTTAGAAGTAGAGGAATTAATAATATTAATTAAATAGCAAGTATTTAATTAATTTGTGCTCCAGACCATTTTTGTGTGCATACATTTTGCCCCTCTTTGAAGTGATGTGCGCAAACACATTACTTCAAAGAATGATTTTTGTCAACCGCGATGATTAAAAAATTTGACATGCCCCAAACTCTGATTTTGCAATGATGATGAAAGGATGCCCCCTCGAGAGATAAATCGGGGATTTTTGAATTTTTTGATGATTTAAATGATTTTTCGATGATATGCTGATGATTGACAGATTTGATAAGGATAACCTGATTTATCTCCTGAAAATGATGAAGAGTTCCGCCACATTGTTGATTAGTTGATGAAAAGACCCATTTGAAAAATTAAATAAAATGCCACAATAATTACCCCTTAATTAACCTTTAAAAGGTCAAAAAGGGTAAAAGATAGGTTCATTTGTAACTTGAGCATTTTGAAAACTGAGAGACTACAGAGCAAAGATGGACAAAATTCCACGCCACACACAGATTCGATCGAGTTCGCCACCACCAGCGTCCAGCTGCATACGGACCTCCGGTACGTACCCCAAAAATCTCTTTTTGAATTTCAAAATTTGAATTTTCTCACTTAAATTTTATTTGAAAATTCAAATTATTTTCATGTTTTAGTGCATTAGGATAGAGTTTTAGTGCATAGAGAACCCAGTTTAGCGCATAGAAGCCATGTAGTAGCGCATCCAATTAGGTTAGGACCCCAAAACTAGGCTAGTGCATCCGAAACCTACTTCAACGCATTAGGCAACTAGATTAGCGCATAGGGTATTTAGTGCATCAATAGGATAGAGTCACACATATAATTGATCAAGTAGCGCATCTGAGAAACGATGCATCGAGACTCTATTCTAGTGCATGCGATCCATTTTCTAGCGCATCCATGAAATGGAACATCAGGACTTTGTTTCGACGCATCCAATAGTTTTTCTAGCGCATCTGGTAAATCAACGCATAGAAACTCTGTTTTAGTGCATTCAACCAAAATTGATGATTTTGATAGATTCCTCCTAGATTTTGATGATTGATGATCACATTAGCTGATGATAGGATGATGTTGATTGGTAGGTTGATGATCGTCCTCATGATAGGTGAGGAAGGATGATAGGATAGGTTGATTGATTGATTGATTGATGATCATCCTCATGGTAGACGAGGAATGATGATAGTTTGATTGATGTTGATTGATCTCATAAAAAATGAGAGTCATGTGATAGGATAGGTGCTCCTCGAGATTTGATCAGAATCTCACGCGAGTTGATTTGATTAAATGATGTGTTGATTGATACACTGATTGAATGATTTGCTGACTTGATGCTTTTATTTTATTCTAGGAGGGTAGCCTAGGGAACCTTCAGGTTTGCGAGCGCTTTCTGAGGACATGGGACATGATTCCACAGTTGAATCCGACAGATCTTTCCATCATTGACCAGTGTGGTTTGACTCCATTGATTGACATGCCCCAGTACTGGATTAATTAAGGGCTACTGACAACACTTGTAGAGAGGTGGCACAACAATCACAACACCTTTCATTTGTCAACTGGAGAGATGACAATGACCCTAGAGGATGTTTATCGGATATTGAGGATACCAGTTGTTGGGGAGTTGGTTGTTTATGATCATGAGGAGCAGGGGGCATAGATGCCATATGTCAAATATTTCACGATGATCAGTTTCTTGGTTGTGAGAATACATGGCGGGAGTTGATTGCTTCTAGGCGGGCTTCACCATGTGTATTAGCCCGATTCATTGGAGGATTTATTTGCCTCGACCGTAGGTTGAAGGGATTTTTAGTGGGTTGGGGGCGGATTCTGGATATCATGATTTCTCATGGCACGAGGTATGCTTGGGGATCATGCATGCTAGCACATTTGTATCACGACTTGCACCAGGTGGTGTATCTTTGGGTGAGCAGTCTCGCATCAGGTTGCACACTGTTACAACTCTAGGCTTGGGAGCACATATCTATCACATGGCCAGTGGAAGGCAGGGCTTGGCCAATAGGACAACCATGTGTTTTTGGATACATAGGGCCACTTGTCCAACATAAGTTGGGAAAGTTGGAGTATTGGAGGTGGGTCATGGATGACCTTGACACTGTGATCTGGCGGCCCTATCTTGATTGTAAGGCCTAGGCAGAGGATGGTTACGAGTTGCCTTATGCTTTTGTAGCAAATATCTGATTGGCAGAACGCCATATATTTTGGAGCGGTTTATTTTTGGGAGGGTATACAGACAGTATGGATGCATTCTGGGGATGCCATAGGGAGTAGCACACTATGCTAGGCGTAGGCAGGATATATCAGAGTGGGGGCCAACCCTCAACTATGATGCAGCCTATACAGAGTATTACGACTTACAACCAATTTATTGGCAGTACCATCTTGAGGTTGTGGATGCACATATGACGGTTGACTATGCCTAGTATTTTCACACACCCATTTCCATGCATTTCCAGTCCAAACAAGCCTGCATCAATCTTGGAGGTAGGGGGGAGGGTAAGGTTGACCGTACAACTGAGAGGAGGAGATGGCGGTGGGGAGGAGGTAGAGGAGGAGGCTAGTGATGATGGGGTGATGATGGAGGGGATGGAGGAGGAGGGGGTGGAGATGGTGGTAGATAAAGAGATTCTCCTAACTTTGGGGTTATCCCCAAGAGGAGGAGATCAGCACTAGGTGGGCAGAGACCAGTTATTCTCAGGATGCCCTCCTCGAGGCAACAAACTCAGATAGTTGGGTTACAGGTGCAGGTGCAGACACTGCAAGGCTAGATTCAGATGCTACATGCATGGCTTGCCTAGGCCCAGGCTCAAATACAAGCTCAAGCTCCAGCACAAGTATAGATTCAGGGGCAGATGGTGCAATTACAGGCCCAAGTAGCCACTCTCACTGCAAAGAGAGATGTTGTAAGGAGGAAGGAGACACAGGCAGTGGTAGTGGCAGATCGGATTCAGATAGCAGCTCAGGGTACTAGTACAACCGGCCTCGTTAGAGAGCTTAGAGAGCCCTCCCAAGGAGGTGAAATATTATAGAGGCAGGTACCACGATGTCGTACCACCAGAGCAGAGGATTAGTTATGCTAGATCTAGATCTAGTCACTCCCAGTCTCGCACCACTAGCAGAGGGGTTACATAGCCACTTCCACCAGGCGGACCTCCACCAGGGCTAGGGCCAGTAGGGGCAGGACCATCAGGGGCAAGTGGTGTTAGGTAGAGGTCTGCAACCTCGGGCGGTAGCACCACAGGATCCCATGGTCATGTTTGATTTGTTATACTTTAATTTAGAGACTTGACTTGTGCCACATTTTTTATGTATCATTTCTTAGTTGATATCATTGTATACTTGACATGTTATTATGAGGTTATATGATATGCATCGGCGTTCAATGATCTATGTGTTGATGTTTTTATTATGGATGGATGCATTTCATTTATGTTCTATGTCATTATGTCATGTTCTATATGATTATGTTATGGATGCATGTATGGATGATGATGCTTTGCTTTTATATGTTTATGAATGATGCATTATGAGATGGATGATATGGATGCAAATGATATGAAATATATTATATTTTTGTAATTTTTCATATGTGTATATTGATGTATGGATGAAAATGGTTTTATTATGGAATGTAGATGTATGGTTTATGGTCTATGAAAATGAATGTTTGATAATGCTCTCTTTTTGTATTTTTCATGATGCAAAATGGCCTAGATGTATGGATGGATATAAAAATGAATTATTATTATGAATGGTGCTTATGTATGGATGGATTAAGGATGAAAATGCATGCGATGATTTTATGTTATGAATGTTATGATGCAAATGAAGTGTAATGCACTTTTCTATATTTTTGGTATTTTCTATGCAAATATTTGAAATGGATTGTGATTATGAATGCAAATGGATCATGAATGGACTTATGATGTTATTATGGATGATGAATGGATATATGGATGGATTATGGATGAATGAAATAATGCATTTATTATGATCACGATGTATGATATGGATTATGAATGATGATGGTATGCTCTATTTTTTTGGAATTTTTCATGATACAAATATTATAATGAATGCATGAATGATTTGTGATAGTGAATGTATGATATGGAATTGAAATTTCAATGCAAATGAATGATTGATTTTTGTTATGTCAAGTATACTCAATCCTACAGTAAGAAATAACATCAACCTTGATAATTACCAGCTTAGAAAATATATCATGCAAATGCAGACTAAAATGAATGCAATTCTATCTATGCAATGTTGTCATCTTATTCGATGTGCTTATTGTCATCATTGAGAATTTTATTATGTTGAAATTCGGTACAAACATCGATGGTATAATTAGACCATGGTGACCTAAGTACAACTTCCATACAACTTTCGTTGAGATTCGATAATGCTAGATAACACAAGCATCTAGGTATAATTAGACCAAGATGACCTGGGTATCACTTGTGTAAACAAACAAGAGTTGATCATGTTCCTATGCAAATTTGGAATGTCATCAATGATACCTTGTAGAGAATGTCCCGTGACAATTTGCATAGTAGTAATGATTTTCTCACAAGCAACAGACAAAGAAAAATATCATTCTTGATCATAACACCTCTAGTTTGCGAAATCATTGAGGTAATCCTAAGAAATGATAACAACAATCAAGATACATCAATTTAAACCTGTGTTCAAGTACTCCAACCATGATTCAAAAGATGATTCTCCAATGATGAGTTGATTTGATTTGATTTGATTTGATTTGATTTGATGTTTGATCTGATTTGGATGATTGATTGGATTGATTGATGTTTGATGTTCAAATTTTGATGGTTATTGTGATTGTTGCTTGCTTGCTTGATGTTTTACGCTCAATGGTGATTTGCCCCTAGTGAGATCAAGATTTTTCCCCTAGTGAGAACAAACCAAATTTATTATGGACATGTACAATGAAAACCAAGCCAAGGTGGGATAACCGCATTAGGCGGATATGGACATGAAGCTCATTGCAAGATAGGCGTGAATTCGCAGTGGTGGCAGAAGCGGATGGTCAACACATGCTCGAATAGATGGAGAAGCTGACCTATCACAAATAACGCATGTTTACTAGGTTTTCACCATTTGTTTTTATTGCACCTTTTTTTAAATTTTCAGAATTTTTTGTTGTTACCTAGATGCCAATTTGTTGGGTTTTCATCAAGGCAACCATTTTTTGATTTTTCACTTTTTTTTTGTATTTTTCTCTCTTTTTTTTAATTTTTTTGAATTTTTTTACTTTTATGCTATCACCAAGATGCCTGTTTGTCGGGTCTTCATCAGGGCGGCCATTTTTTTAGGACTTTTTCTACTTTTTAAGATTTTTTTAGGACTTTTAACATGCACCGGATGTATTATGTGTAGAACTTATTTAGATGAAGGTTGTTCATTGGTTCTTCAAACAAATCCCCCTCTGGTGTAGATAGTTGATATGCCCCCGATCCAAAGACTGATACCACAACAAAAGGACCTAACCAATTAGGTTCAAATTTTCCTTTCCTTTCTCGGTCCTGCTGATTATGAGGATTTTCTTTCAGTACTAAATCACCTACTTGAAATGTCCTAGGTTTGACTTTGTAATTGTAGCTTTTGGACATTCTTTGTTGATATACTTTCAGGTGATCTACTGCCAGCTGACGACATTCATCCAACAACTCTAGCTCCTACAGTCTAGCCACACGGTAATCTTCATCTAAAATGAGACCTTTCTAGGATACTCGAAGTGATGGTATCTCAACCTCGATGGGTAATATTGCTTCAGATCCATAGATAAGTGCATATGGTGTAGCTCCCATGGGTTTTCAGATGCTTGTACAATAGGCCGACAAAGCAGGGTTTAGTTGAACATGCTAGTCACGTCCAACATCGTTGATGGTTTTCTTTAAGATCTTCAGGATGGTTTTGATTGAGGCCTCAGCTTGGTCGTTCACTTAAGGGTAGTAGTGTGTAGAAAACCGATGCTGGATATGAAACTTTTCACATATTTCTTGCACGTCCTAATTCTTGAAAGGTCTCCCATTGTCAATGACAATGGATTGAGGGATACCATACCTATAGATGACATAATTCAGGATGAATTATGAGATCTACTTCCCTGTGATGGTGATTAGACACATGGCTTCAACCTACTTCATGGAGTATTTTGTGGATGTTTTGATGAAATTGTGTTCATTGGATGAGGATGGGTGAATTTTTCCTACAAGGTCCAACCCCCACTGACAAAATGGCCAAGTTGATGCAAAGGGTTGCAGTTCTTGTGTTGGTGCATGGATGATATTTCCGTGGATTTGGCATTTTTGACATGTCTTGACAAATTGAAAGGATTCTTTCTCCATAGTCAACCAGTAATATCCCAGACATAGAAGTTTCTTGGCAAGGGTTAAACCACTTGAATGAGTGTTGCAAATACCCTCATGGACTTCTCGTAAAGCTATTTCAGACTCGTTGCTTTCTAGACATCGTAAAAGAGTTCCATCAAGACCTCGATGGTAAAGTACATCTGCTATAATGGTATGCTGGAAAGATTGGCAGATGAAGTTTCATTTCTGGTTGTGGGAAAGATCGGAAGGAAGGATATAATCTTTTAGGTAAGTGTATATCTTCCCATAGATGGAGGTATCGACATTGTCTAGGTGGAAAATGATTTGGGACTTAGAGTCATCATAAGCAAGGGTAAACAATTGCTCCAACATGAACTCATAGCGGCCACATTTTTTCTGGAATTTTTAGCAAAGAAGCAATTGTAGCCATAGCATCGACAACTTTGTTGTCGCTCCTTGGAATTTGACCAAATTTGATGTCGACAAAATACTTCTTGAAGTCATCAATCATTCTCTTATAAGGCATTAGCTTGTCATCTTTGGTTTGATAATCATCATTAACCTGATTGATGACTAGTTGTGCATCCCCATATACTTGGAGCTCTATAATTTTCCATTCCACAACTATCTTGATTTCGATGATGAGTGCTTCATATTCGGTTGTGTTGTTGGTGCAAGGAAACATCAAGCGATAGGATTTTGGAATGGTGTACCCTAGGGGAGTGATGAATAGGATTCTTGCTCCTGATCCATGTTGAGTGAAGGAACCATCAAAGTATAACACCCATTGTTTTGTTGTTACTGTTAGGACATTTGCATCTGGAAATTCAATATGGAGGGGATGATCATCATGAATTGGTGCCTCAGCTAGTTGATTGGCGATAGCTTGCCCTTTGATAACTTTTTTGTCAACATATTGAATGTCGAATTCACTGAGTACCATTACCCACTTGGCCAATCTTCCTATTAGATTTTCTTTTCTTAGGAGATACTTCAATGGATCTATCTTGGCTATGAGCTTAATTGTATGAGTCAACATATAGTGTTGCAATTGTTGAGTAGCAAACACTACAACTAGACAAGCTTTCTCGATGGATGTATAATTGATCTCATACCAATTCAAGGTTCTACTGATGTAATAAATTGCTCTTTCCTTCCCTGTTGAATCTTCCTGTGCCAACAAGGCTCCCAATGATCGATCAGTAGTGGCAATGTACAATAAAAGAGGCTTCCCTTCTGCTGGAGGTGCTAGGATAGGTGGACTCATTAGGTATTAATTTAGTTGGTTGAAAGTTGTTTCACACTTCTCATCCCATTGAAAAGAAATATTCTTGTTCAAGAGATGAGTGAAAGGATGGGTCTTGTCAGCTAGTTGTCAAATGAATCTTCTGATTGATTGGAGTTTTCCTTGGAGGGATCTTAGTTGACTGATGTTTTTCAGGGGAGGCATCTCCATTATAGCTTTCACCTATACGGGGTCCATTTCAATACCTTTCTTTGACACTATGTACCCAAGTAACTTTGTTGACGTTACCCCAAATACACATTTCTTTGGATTGAGGTGAACATTGAACTTCTCCAAACGAGTGAATAGCTTGTCTAATATCTCCAGAGGTCCTTCCCTAGTGTAGGATTTTTCCAACAAGTCATCCACATAGTCTTCCATGAAAGTATGCATCATGTCGTGGAAGATGGTTATCATAGTCCTTTGGTATGTGGCCCCTATGTTTTTCAACCCAAAGGGCATAACATTCCAACATAAGGTTCCCCATGGGCAAGTGAAAGCTATCTTATCTTGATCTCCAGGAGCTATCTTGATTTGGTTATAGCCAGAAAAGTCATCCATTAGTGATAACATGCCATGATTTGTTGTTAAGTCCACAATGATGTCAATGTTAGGCAAGGGGAAATCATATTTTGGGCGAGCCTTGTTGAGATCTCTAAAGTCGGTGCAAATATTTTTGCTGCCATCAGGTTTCAAAACAAGCACAATATTTAATATCCACCCTGCATAGTCAATAGGGCTGATGAATCTGACATCCAATAACTTCTTTAGTTCAACCTTCACCAATAGCGCAATGTGCGGATGCATTTTTCTCAACTTTTATTTGACTGGTTTGATTCTTGAAGGAAGGGATAAATGGTGCATGATGAGGTCTGGATCTATCCCTGGCATGTCAACATACAACCAAGCAAAGTTGACTTGTCGCTCTTCAAAGAACTTGATAAAGCTGGGCTTTTCTAGTTCTATTAATGATTCTGCCAGATGAAGAGTTCTTATTGTTTTTGCATTGTCGACATTGATGGATTGTGTTGGTTCAATCAGAACTTTCAATCTCTCCTAAAAGTGCTCTGGGAGAGTGTCAAATTTCCCATCCTTCGGTGCCTCAGAGAGGTTTTCACCATCGGATGTGCTCTTTATTTTTACTCTTTCTTGATCTGATATTGCCATGGAATGGTTTTCACCATCCGATTCTTCTTTTGTTTCATTTATTTTGCAGCTGGGAAATTTGGCACTCCCTTGTTGTGAAGCTCTGCTATGATGTTCAATGGTGGAGACTGTTTCAGGATTACTAGCACAGAGGAATTTTACGATGGCCTCATTGTTCGAAAAGGTGGGGATATTGATAGGTTCGGTTTGGTCCCAATCTATTAGTTCAGGATGCAGTAATGGTAGGGTGTCGACAGATGGGTTCAAGTCATATGTCATAAGGGTCCTAATGGAAATGTTGTCATCAAATAATACTATGGCCAAGCTAAGGTCTATAATGTTTCTCTCTTCAGAGTGATATGTCTCGCTATGAGTTTGATCATCTTCACTTGAACCATCGATATTGTGTGATCCTAATTCAAGTGGTCCAATTATTGAGCCTTATCCCTCCTCGAGTGTGGGAGTATACTTATGTATCACATCAATATCCTTATCATGGCATCATTCTTATAACAATGAATCCCACTCATATTCATTAGAATTTGTTTCATATGGGTCACTGGCTTGGAGCTGTAGGATCCGTTCAACAACCTTCTGATTTAGATCGTCTTTTGTTTCTTCATACTTTTGATGTTCTTTGTATCCTAACCCTATTTTTTATTTTGGATAGGTTTTATGATACCCTCTTTTCTTTTTCCAATAGATCCTTGTCTGTCATATCCCATATTTTCTGGGATAGAGAAACCTTTTCCATATTGAGTGGTTTGGACATTTATTGTTGCAACTTGAGAATCAGTTTCATCTTTGTAGAGTCAATTCAAAACATCTTTGTCATTAGATTCCTTTGTTTGGGTGCCTGCTTTTATGAATCGACCATCAAAAAGTGTGACCGGTTGTGAGGATTTTTGGGGCGAGGTTGATGGTTGACCATAGGATTTTGGTGACATTAACTGTGAGAGGCAGAGGGACTGTTCAATGGAGTATTCACCGACACCTTTGTCTTTGACTTGGACTTTCCCTTCAAATTGTTTGGCCATGGTATTAATCTGGGCTTCAAAATTGGTAGATGTAGAAGGGCTAGGTTCTTCCTTTTTCTCTATTTGTTTGGATGATGAATTTGAATGAGTTCCTTCATGGAGGATATGGCTAGAAATTTTGAAAATGGATTAGCTTGACTAGGACTCTTGGAGATATCAAGGGTGGAATTAGGAGCTTCACGGTTATGAGGCACAAATACATCATGTACGACCTTTAGGGCATTGCATTGTTGAGGGCTATTTGAATCAGTTGGAATAGTGATTTCTTGGCCATTGCAGGGAAACTTTAGGCATTGATGGTATGTTGAAGGTACGACCTACATTTCATGGATCTAGGGGCAACCCAAAAGTATGTTATATGTCAAATCCTTATCCAAAACTTGAAAAACAACATTTTTTAAAATTTGACCCACCTAAATGGGCAATATATTCAGGCCTTTTGAAGCTCTCTCTTCATCATCATATGCCTTGATAGTGATCTTCTTTCTTGGATCTATTGCATTTTCAGAGAACCCTAGTGCACGGACAAGCTTTAAAGTACATATATTAAGTCCAAATCCTCCATCTATAAGGATGCGCTTGACATTACTTTTATGGATTAAGACTTCGATATGAAGGGTTGCATTATGAGGATGGGTGAGAGATGCGTCATCATTTTTTGAAAAGGATAAGCAATGAGGTGTACCTAGATGTCCCACCATGGCTTGGAAAGCACAAACTTCTAGATTATTTGGCACTATTGTATCGACTAGGGCCTTTTCCAAAATCTCCTTGTGAGCTGGAGACATTTTAAGGAGCTCCAATATTGGTATTGGGTGGGAATTTTCTGGAGATGATCGACAATGTTGTATTGATGGGATGTAACATGAGGTGCTTTGGAAGTGCTGCCCTTTCAAACATATTTGGTTTGAGCCCTTGTGGTCACATTTATAGGCACACTATCTCGTTTTCCATTGATTTTGATGACATTAACTTGATTATTCGTTACAACCATATCCTGCGGGATATCAAGGATTCGATTAGAAAGGATGTTGGTGTTGTTGGTTGGATGATTGGTTGCAACAAGATCTAGTGTATTATTGATGTCAATTGTGTGATTTTCAATGGTAGAGATATGATAAATGGTGGTATCATGAACATAGTTCACATTTTTGCCTTTGTCCTTACTGTTAGAAGATTCTCCTTTGTCATAATTTGGCAGAGGATTTTTGAATACCCCATGGTTAGTATTTGTTTGAGGCTCTTTGATCCTTATGATTTTATTGTCAATCAAATCTTGTATCGTATGCTTCAATTGCATACAATTGTTGGTGAGGTGGCCTTTGCATCGATGAAATTCACAATAATGAGCTTCATTCCACCAGGATGATTTTACTTTGGGTTCAAATCCTCAGGTATCAGGTAGAGTGATAAGATTTTCCGCAATAAGTTCCCTCGAGGTTGATTCATGTGATTGACCCAAAGGCGTAAATTTTTTGCGATTGTTTGATGTTTGATAGAGTAGAGTCTTGGACGATGATGTTTGATTGTTTTGAGTATTCCCTGGGTTATCATTTTGATTGTTTGTTGGATTGGCATTTTGGGTGGTCTTTTGATTTGTATTTGAGGAGCTTCCTGAAAAATTGAAGACCAGTTTGGCATTATGCATTTTAGCAGAGGTATCATTGTCATATTTTTATACTTTTGCCAAAACTTTGGTTTATCACTGTTGGAGGAATTAGATGAATTCCTTTCGTTATAGATTTTCAAAATTCCTCATTTGACTAAAGCCTCCTCAATATTGATCCCATTTTCAATCAATTTCTCAAAAGTTGGAGGGAATTGTAAGTCAAGCTTGTAGCTCATGTCAACATTCAGGTTAGCAATGAACACCTTTATCTTTTCCTTTTCCGATATGGGTTAGGGATACCTTGCAAATAACCTTCTCCATATTTGTAAGAATATGAAGAATGATTCTCCTTTCTTTTGTTTCACATTACAAAGGTCTTTCATCGTGATTTCATGTTGGATATTATATGAATATTAGGTAATGAACTTGTTTACCAATTCCTCAAAAGATCTGATCCCGAGAGGCAATTGTGAGAACCGCTGTATGCATTGCCCTCCCAAACTACGTGGGAATAATCTCATCAACTATCTATCCTCATGGGAAAATTCAAGAATCATTGTTCCTAATTCGCTTACGTGATCTATCAGATCAATTTTCCTATTGTACTTGTCATATTTGGGAAATTCATAATGTTTGGGAAACGGTATCATTTTAACGCTTTGATCGAATGGATAGGGACATATATCTTGTATTGAATATCTCTTAGTAGTCCAGTTTGCATGTTTTGCATTTGTTGTTGAAGAGTTTGGATTTGTTGTTTCAAAACGTCCATGGGATCATTGGTTTTTACTTCACTGTTTGATTCAGTTTGTGTCTTGGTTTATGTTTTCTTAGGATTTTTTTTCAATTTTGTAACATCAAAATCATCAGGTAACTTGACTCCTTTGTTTTCCAACATCAAGAGGTATCTTTATCCATCCTTCTCGAAAACCTTTTCTAAGAATTTATGGAAATTTGGGTCTTGTTAGGCTTTTTGGACATCTTCTTCATTTACCTCATCATTTTTGGTTGAACGAATATTATGAAAGGGGTTTTCTTCTTGTTCAACCATGGTATCTTGGGTTTCAATTTCTTTTTCTTGAAGTTTTAGCTTTTGGGATCTTGTTTGGACAAGCATACAAGTGATGATAATGTTCTAAATATTTGAGCAAATTTTGGGAGTGCCAAAAGGGATTAGTTAAAATCTAGTTAAGCAAGCTTTATTTCGGGATAAAGGATGATAAATCTCGATGGTGAAATGCAACTGCTAAATCAAAAATTGATGTGATGAGGAAGGAACTTTAAGATGTTTGATCAAAGATTAGATGAGGGATTCTCACTTGAGAATGCTAGTTTCAACAAGATTGAGCTCCATTGTATAAATTGATTAGGATGATTGGAATATTGAATTGTTGGTTGAGGAATGAAAGAATGACGAAAAGGCTGACTATGATTATGCCTTTGTGAAAGAGCTCTTCATTGATAATAAGCTTGTGAAGATAAATGCTCTAAAGAAAAATCATCAATATATCCTCTATCAATTCATGATACCTATGGATGAAGGTTCGATAATCAAGTAAGACTTTCCTACTTTGATATAAGAAGCATCTCCTTTTCAAAAGTTTCTTATAGCCAAGGTGCTTCTTTGGTTTCTTGATTCTTTTGGTAAGGGATTTATTCACAAATTTGGTTGATTTCCAATCCATCAACATAAACTTTAGGACAATGAAAATATGTTACTTGAGAGGGAAAATCTAAATTGGATGTTGATTGGCAGAAAGGAGGTCAAATTTGGGTTTATGTTTGGAAATTCACCAGATGCGTTGAAACAGTGCCCAAATGCGTTGAAACTCAGATGTGTTGTGGAATGGTTCAGATGTGCTATAGAAAGGTCTGGATGCGCCAGAACAGAGTATGGATGCGCTGGAGAAATGTCTGAATGTGTTGCATGATTAAACAGATGCACTGAAAGAGCATATGCGGGGGTATAAGTGGGATGCGCTGGAATATGCTATGAATGCATTGAAATAGTCAATGGATGTGTCAAACTAGAAAATGTTTCCTGGTTTCTAATAGTTTGACTGATTTTTTTGATTATTGACAGTGAATTTGAACTTTGGTTGAATTGTCTTCTGAATCACTGGTTTGATATTTCAGAGTGTTGTGTTTGCTTGAGTTTTGATTTAAAACACATAGGTGAAGACACATCAAACAAGCACAATCCTAGGTTGTGTAAGGCAATATTATTTTGGGTTCCACGCAGATTTTACTCCAACCATACTTATTTTTAGGGGGTGATTTAGAAGCTTGGCCACACAGGCTCCCCCTTACAGTGCACTCACTTCTCAGGCCAACCAAGCTTCAAACTCCCATGAATCTCCCATGGCAAGTTTTTCACCTCTACTAAAAACTACGATGGATGTCTTAGCAACGACTGTTTTTGCACCAAAGAATAGAAAGGTAATTTGGCTTACTACAACAAAGGGGTTTTTAGTAAGGGCATTCTGTTATAGGTGGGCTATACATATGGCAAGATTAGCTTCGTTAAGGAGGACTCCCAGCCTGTAGAGGTTAATCTCTATAGGTTTTTACGTACCACACGGGTACTAAGGGAATCACTTGTTGGCATAACCATTTGTAGTCCTTGAACTTTCCTCAAATCCCCATTCTATATACCGATTGGAAGGGCTTGGCCTTAGCCTGTTACTGGTTTGGTTCATTCCCTTGGGGTGATTACCTCTTGTCCCACCAAGGCAGGCCCTCTAAGGGTGAAAATAAAAAGAAATGAATGGGTCTAGCTTTTTGATCACCTAGTTAAGGGGAGAGCATACTCGCCTACCACTCCAAACACAATAGACATGGTGTAAATTATTCCTTCTAATTAAGTTAGATTCCTATCTTAACCAAAGGAAATGAACAATTAAATCCCTGCAACCAACTATTAGTAGTTTCAACTTTTAATCTTTGACAGCATTCTTTTAATTGTTTCTGCAAAGTCTCTGACTGCGTATTGAATTCCTGCAACACAAAAAAACATAGATTAGTTTCGAGAATCTGGAAAATTTACAGTAAAAACCAGATGTTCCATTACAAAAACTAAATGTGCTAAAACTCAGATTGAATCCACTAAACTATTGAATGTGCTAAATGATAAACTGAATGCGTTGAACTGGAAAATGACAGAATAAAAGTTAGACTCCCTGATGCACCGAAACATAATTTGAATGCGCTGAAAGAAACGCCAAAACAAGAGCTAAATGTGCCGAAAGAACAGTCGGATGCGCTGAAATAGGAAATCAAATGTGCCAAAATAGAAGCCAGATGCGCTGGAGAAAAATTCGTATGCACGGTTTTGAAATTTTTGACAGAACCTACAAAATAAAATAACAGAAAACATATTAAAAATGGGGTTCGAGCCCTACCGTGGGCACCAATTTATGTGTGGGTGAAATATATGAGTCAGAATAACAAAATTAAACACACCTTCATGCAATGTATTATATAAAAGGAAATCTAAATAGTAGAATTAAAAGCTACAACTATCCTCTTAATTCATTCCATGGTTCTCTAATCTCAAGGACCCCTGCAAATCATGCTCTCAGATCTTATTAGTGTTGCACATGAACCTGCAAAGATTGACAACCTAAGATATGAGATGCTATGATGAAATCTACATGCCTGTATTTTTGCATTTTCAATATTTGATGCTTGAAGACTAAATGATCCTATGATGAGATGATACTCAAATCTAGATGCTGCTAAGATTGATGATGATAATCTAATGGAAATGCTATATGAAAGATGAAATGAATTAAGCTACTCAAAATAAAATTTCCATTATAAATTAAATGAAACTAAAATGCAAAGCTAAACTACAAAGCTCTCCAAATTTCTCTCAAAATGCACTAAAATTCCTACAGCATAAACTTGTTGAATTCTACTTGTTATGCAAATGTTGTAGCAATGATTCCTATTTATAGATTTTCTAAGGCTCGAGGTGATGTGGCAACAATGGACGGTTGGGATTGAGATCTTGCGACATCAATGGTGGATCATCAGGAGGTTAGAGAGAATCAGGGAGATGGTTCCCTTTAGCAAAATAATTTGCCAAGTGTTAAAGGGAATCACAGAGAAGGAGGAGCCATGTGTCTAAATTGGTTACAAAGTTGTTGAAGATAATTCATATTTTTCAATTTAGAAAATTCATATTTGTGAGACACATGGTGAGGTGGCAGGTGAGTTGGAGGTGGTTAGAGGAAATATGTAGAAATGTGCTTAAATTGAATTAAAAAATTAATTTAAATGGAGATGGTAAATTAGCAAAATGCCAAATTAATTTATTTGTGCATTTTTACCAATTTAAGAAGAATATGATTTAGAGGCCAATTTGAATTTAAAAATTCAAATTTAAGTGGAAGAGGGAAAACCAATTAAATAACAAATTGATTTAATTTGTCCATTTAATTAATTTAAGAAGTGAATTTTTAGATAAGAAGAATATTTAGAAATGAACTATATAAATAAATTTTGTAATTTATTTATAAGTAGAGGAATTAATAATATTAATTAAATAGCAAGTATTTAATTAATTTGTGCTCCAGACCGTTTTTGCGTGCACACAAAACCAACAATAGCTAGGAATTGGATCTCAAAGTCACCAATGTGACCTAATTTATCCAAAAGCCTTAGTCTCTGCTCTCTCGAGTAGATGGGATGAAGCATCACTTGCAAGCATAGCACCCATGACATCAAAAATTACAAAAATCAGGTAAAAATCCTAACTGTTTTGATTAAAAAAGAAAATGTGTTGATTTATTCAAACGCGTCGTTGAGAAACAAACACGATATTTTCTACAAATGCGCTAAACCCTGAAATATCGTGTTTGTTTAGCGCATTTGTAGAAAATATCACAGGTCCTACTCCAGATGGTCTTTGGTGCTATCATACTAGGTCCACACAGTGTGGTGCTCAAGGAACGAAAGCCATCATGAATGAACATCTGCAAGAGTGAATGCCCAAAAGTTTTGAAATCTTGCAAGATGAAGAGTGCAAATGATGATATTTTAAGCCTAATTGCCCATATATTACCCCCAAAACCTAGGGTTTCACCCACGACCACCATGCTAAATCATTTTTCAAGCCTTGTTGTCTATCCTGAATATTTCTTGGGACCCCTAAGACCTAGTTTTTTGTCTTCTTCTCATCTAAACCAATCCTAAACTCTTGTTGTGATCCTAACTCAAAAATTACTATTTTTAGCCAAACTCTCAAGGAGGTAGCCCAGCGTCCTATTGTCTTTATGTCATCCATTGGGGTACAATGGGGCATCACAATTTTAAAAAAAAAAAATTATCCGAACAACGATTATCTTTGAAACAATGTAGCAAGCACATTGTGTCAACGACAAGAAAAATGTAGACATGCAAAATTGTCTAATTTGTGTCACACATCATTAATCTTGTATTTTTATCATTGTCATCCCTGATATTGCATTTTTCATCATTTCCATCATTAACATTGCATTTTCGTCACTTTCATCACTAATTCCCTTTTAATATCATTCCTATCGTTTTATCCTAATTTCGTCTATTAATTAAGTAATTTTGAATTATTTAATTAATTCATCATATTTTATTAAAAATCCTTTTATCTCCCCTAATTAAATAATTTTTTAATTAACCATAAATCTAATTTTCTTCTAATGTCTCATGATTAAATAATTTTAATTATTTAACTATCTAACTTCCCCTTCCACTTGCATGGAATATTCTTTTCTAACAAAGAATATCGTAATCCTCCATAATTAAATAATCTTGAATTATTTAATTGATCTAATTTTCCTCTCAAAGGCATTATTCCCATGGAATGTTTTTTTCAAAATATCCTAAAATATCTAAATCTTCTCATCCATCCTTTACCCTTCATTTCTTGATCTAATCTTCACCCTTCATTTTAAAATATCTTAAACCAATTTTGTTAAATTGTGGAGATATTTTGAGTTCAAACTAATCTTGATCTTTCATCTTCCTTGATTCACTCTTATCCATTGATCTTAAGATCTAATCCCAATCGTTGATCATAATTTTGAAAATCTATAAAGCATCCTTTATTCCTTCATTATCATACAACTAGAAACTTTGAATTCTTGAGCGCATTCATATCATTGAGCATATACGAATTTTATCATTCATCTAGGTCATCATTCATGCTTTTGTAATCATGGGAGCTATTGATTGAAGCAATCCAACATACAATCAAAGAAAATTTCAAAATGCGATGCTAGGTTTGCTTTGTTTGATTTCAATTTTGATTTGAATTTCATTATGTGTATGCTAATTTCTAACTTTTTGCATTTTATCTCAATTGTAAGTGGGATTTGATCATTTCTTAATTTGGGTATTATGAATTCTAAACCTATATTTGATAATTCATGTTTCTTTTCCATTTTCCACTAACCCCACTTCACAAGAATATTCCATGCAAGTGGGATTGGAAGTTAGATAATTAAATAATTAAAATTATTTAATCATGGGACATTAGAGAAAAATTAGATTTGTGGCTAATTAAATAATTAAAAATTATTCAATTAGGAGGAAAATTAGTGAAATATGATGAATTAATTAAATAATTAATAGGGGAAATCAAGATAAAATGATGAGAAATGATGTTAAAAGGGAATTAGCAGTGCAAGTGATGGAAATGCAATGTTAATGATGTGTGATATGAATTAGGAAATTTTTCATGTCTACAAAATAGAAGAAAACTATTTGAACATATCCATTTGCTATATCTACTATGCTATCTATTATCCTCGACCATCTAGCCAACTATATAGGTTCAAGGGAGGTTTATTGAAACAAGGAATCAAAACAAAAATCTAAATGCAAATCACCACTCCCCTATGAAAAAAAGAGTCACAAAGTCTGCATAACTGAAAAACATAACTAAAAAGGTAGAAAAAATTTATTAGGATTGCAACGCTGCTGCAATGGTAAAAAAAACATGAACTGTGGAAATAGTCATGTTGGATTCCCGATCATAGTAGACTCCCTCTTCCCTCAGTAGTCTTATTAATTGACATGGTGACTCACAATCATCCTCATTAATGAATGCCTTCAATTCTACAACTGTCACATTCTTCTTAATTTGAAATTTCCTTTGCATCGAGTTCTGAAACCCCTTTGGCTACGAGTTGCATGTCCTACTTGTTACATGGGCTACAACCTTCTTACTCTAGATTCTCGCCTGCAAAGAGTTAGTTCAAATAACATATACACAATACTAATATCCACAAATTAAACATAAATCCACACTACATTTCATACACATTCACGCATTTCAATCATGCAATTAACAACATATCATGATCATATTCCCATATATCAAAACCAAGCTCAGGTTGCATAAAAGGCATAAAAAGATAGATAATGTTTAGGAATGTATATGAAATGAGTATCTAGCAATGTCTAAAAGTATGCACTAAAAAACAAAAAACTAGCTAATATTTGGCCTCATCATTCCCCCAACTAAGATCTTTGCTTGTCCTCAAGAAAATCAATTTTAGACCAGAGGTTATATTGCAAGGTCATCTCCTTGAGATTTATAATCTCATCCACTCCTTTCAGTTGCTTCAAGTAAAAGCCTCCATATCATGAAAGTTTTACCTATTTGACATTCGCAACTTCCTCCTTTTCTACACTCTTTTCTTCAGTCCAATGTGGCACTAGGTAGAGAAGCATAAGTGGATGGAAGGTAAGAGGTACCCATGCAAGTCCCTTTTCTCTGGAAATTTCCATGTACCTATGAATCCTCTCAAGCATGGCTATGAAGTTATATAAAGAGCGAGGTTCCTTTTTCTGCAATTTAGGGGTCAAACTTTCCCATCTTTCTTGTACAAAATGAAATGAATGATGGATAAGACCTATAGTTAGTCTCTGCATCTTGGCATAACCATTTTATCTTAAATTCATAATTTTCTTGCCTACGTTCCCTTATACTGCAAGAGATGTTTCCATTCCTCTATTACTATATTGGGGTTCTTGGATTCTTTTTCAACCTAGAGATCAATTGATTTCTCTCTTTCAACATAATCTTGCATGATTTCACCCCTTTGTTTCTCATTTTTCAAATAGGAAGCTAATGCCCTGATCTGTAAATCACCCACAAATATCAATGGTTCCATTTTGTATTATCTAGCACAACATAGTTATGGAAATAAAATTCACATAAATGGTCTTGTATGTTAGGTGTAGAATCAACAAAAATATTTAAAAAGTCAAATTTCCTGCTTACAACAATTGGTAAGTTACTAATTAGTTGACTGAATTAGAAACACAAAAAAAATCGTTGTAAGAATAAGGCATACACTCTAGCAAGATTTCTGCATTTGAGGATTTGTGCAAACTTGTTTGCTATCTCATCAATTCTAATTGTCACCTTTTTCAATTCAGTTTCCTTGTTTTCCAATACTCTGTTGTGGTCTGAAATCGTCTTTTCTTTTTCCTTCTCCCACTCTTCTCTTTGTTGGGAGAATTTTTGAGTTATTTTTTCGTAACTGATATCCTAGAGACATTGTAGTATGATAAGTTAGAGTTCGTATTAAAGGGGGTCTTCTGGTTCTAGCTACATTTTTTGTATTTCCTACCTTCACTATAGAAAGTTATGCAAATAAGTCTAGTTTAGACCCATGTGCCCATATGTGTGAAGCTTCTCATCCAACTCCTTGATTTTTAAGTCTCTTTCTTTGTCTTTCTATTCATAAGACTTTACCAATTCATCTAATTTTTTGATTATGTCCAATGCTTCCTGTAATTCTTTCTTGACATTTCTTTCCTCTAGAAACAAATTTTCATCTTCCTCCAAAAACTGGTCATCATTACCCACAATATGATCACAACCCTTACTATTAGGGCTTTGTGGGGTTCTCTTCCTTATCTTTTTAGCAACAAAAACATCCTATGAATTAGATTTAGAGGTACTTGAGATATACCATTTCCATTTAACTGGTGTATGAACATTCTCATAAATGTCTTCCTTTAGTTCTGAATTTATTTCCACTGTAACAACATTTTCCTTCTCTTGCTTCTTGATTGAACCCCTCTTAACACCCTTCTTTTTCAAGCGGTCTGAACGCCTTGGTTGGGCATATTTCTTCTTCTGCACTTTTGTGGGTGCAGAGGAAGATTCACCTTTCCTCTTTTTGGTTCTTGGTGTTTTGGAAGAAGTAGGGGTTCCTTGGATACTCTCTATTGCAGGTTACTCAAAGGCTACGGGTAGTGAATTTCGCAGACTTTGCTCCTCTGGCTCTCCTCTGTTACATGTAGGTGAAGTAACAGGTGAGCTATAGGGCATTTCCTTCACTGACACAACACACAATCTAAATTTTTTGGGACAACTAGTTCTTCAAGTATGTCATTAATATGATTACAATTTAAAAAGCTCTCCCATGAAACATGTGGACACTGAACCCTCAAACATATTTTTACCAATAGGGTGACTAGGCAATAATGGGACAATGATGTATTGTTTCTCTTTTTTTATATATTCAGAACCAATTATTTTTAATAGATTATAAAGAAAATTGGGAACATTAACCCTTCTATCATCACGAAGACGGCTCAAAAGCTTGAAATGCACTGTGTATAAAAGAGACTCCCTACCATCACATGTAAGGTACTTACCCATACCCTTGGAAAACCAGACACTTTTGCAATTGCATCTTTCGAAGCATCAACTATTAACCCTCGAATAATGGCTTCATCATTTTGAAGTGTTTTTGCAAAATTTTGTGTCATGTCCTCATTATATTCTGTCAGCTTCAAGAAATAATCCAACCATCCTGATTATCTAAAAATAAGTAAAACCAACCTATCTTCCAATAACTGTTGATGTGCATATGGTTCTCTTCAAACTATATCTCCACCCATAATGGCAAACTGCTTTGTTGTGCTTCAAATTTCCTCAAATTTTCTGTTAAATTTTATGCATATCACTCTGCCTGTGTTCTCTAATTCCAAATGTAGTTGCTCTACCCCTTTCTCTTTCCTTTTGAATTATAGTTGAGTTGTTAACAGAATGGGAAAAACAAAATGGGAAAGGATTTTGCAGAGAGTTTTTTTTTAAATCAAGAAAATGTAATTGAAACGTACTACTCTCCAAACTAAAGGTTTTAAGTGTCCTCACTTAATTGCAGTGGTTTGTGGTGAATAGTGAAATGATATATTAGAAATAAGAATAATGATATGAAACATGCAAAATTAAATATGAAAACATGTATAACAAAGATGTAATATACGATAATTATGGATAATTAATATGTGTACCCATTGAAATGAAGTTAACTTATACAACTCATGTGAAATTGATTTGAATTAACCACAACAAGATATGATTTGACAGCTCCTTAAGTGCAATTGGTGATAAATGATGTAACTACATGGGGTGTGGTAAATGATAGTTTGTAAAGGCTGTAGAATGTATGGTGATGTGATATGAAAAGAACTTCATAATGCATGAAATTTGAGGAAGTTGATATGAAGGCTACGTGGAATGAGTTGGATGAAGTTGCATGTAATGAATATGATAGCTATGTGGTTGCATGTACAAAAGAATAAATTGTATGTGGATGGTCATGCAATTAATTTAGTGGAAATTTTGAAATTTCTGACAAGTGCTACGAGTACCTTCATCAATAGGGCCCTTCTGAATGTTGTCGTTTGTAGACGTGTAGCTACAGGTCCCTACTACATCATAGATTACGCTTGAAAATGATTGTTGATTGTTGTCACCTGTGTTGTGTGTGCATGTGATATGTGGTAGGAAATTATGCGTGATTGACCTCAGTAGATGAACTATGTAGCTCATTTGTTGATTCAATTGACGTACTTGTAATATCAGTTGTTGATTTTTCATTGTTTGGTAGTATATCTTTATCAAAATCATTGTCCGGTCCATATTTTTGCATCAGTGACAAAAGGAAGTCATCCTTTTGTGTTGGATTTTTGTAAATTTTTGGTCTATGGACATTAACTAGAAGTGAAAATTTGACTGCATCAATTGTTTGCAACTTTACTACTCCATTTAGAAAAACTTGTATTTCATATGGTCCTAACCATCTTGTCTATAGTTTCCCTTTATAGTCTTTATACATTGAGTCAAATAGTAAAGCCCAATCACCCACACTAAACTCTTTTGTGTTGATAAATTGATCATGTCATTTAACTCTTTGTTTCTAAACAATCTCAATGTGGTGCATAGCTTCCATCTTTATCTCATCTAATCCATTTAGATTGTGTAACCGTTCTTTTTGTGTTGTTGTTAAGTCTATATCCATTTCAACTGATGTCTTGAGTGTTTTGTATTCAAATTCAATGGGAAGTACATATGTTTTACCATACATCAACTCATATGGTGTAAAGCTTGTTGCAATCTTCCAAATTGTCCTATAGGCCCATATTGCCTCAGGTAACCTAGTTGCCCAAACCATCATGTGAATCTGCATTGTTTTGGTCATAATGTTTTCAATCTCCCTATTTGTTACTTTCACCTGCCCATTGGCTTGAGGGTGGTAGGGTGTTGACTTCCTATGCCTTATCTCATATTCCTAGACCAATTTAGTGATCAACTCTGATGTGAACTGGGGACCCTGATCTGTTACAATCTCTTTGAGTACTCCATACCTTGTAAATATGTCTTCATATAGAAATTTGGCTACATTTCCATCTCTGGTAAATTGTAATGCTTTAACTTCAATCTGCTTTGTTAGATAATCTATGCAAACTAAGATACACTCTTTTTTACTTGATGTTGGTGATATTGGGCTAGTGAAGTCTAGCCCCCTTTTATCAAATGGTGTTAATGCCAACTATGGTTGAAAAGGCATCTCATATGTTTTAATTGGCATGCCCATCCTATGACATCTATCATAGCTCCTTGTGTATTTCACTACATCATTATGAAGAGCTGGCCAGTAATAGCCAGTGGTGAGAATCTTGAGTGCAATTCTCTTTGTTGCAAAGTGTCCCCCATAGGATTCATCATGGTAGGCTTTGAGGATATCATATACCTCATCCTCTCTTATGCATCTCCTCATAATATTATCTCGACCCGTGTAAAATAAATAACTAGTTATCCAAGAGTAGGGAAAACTTTTGTGTACCAATTGTCTATTTTCTCTAGGGGAGAAATGAGATGGTATTTGTCCTGCTATTAGATAATTGGAAATATCAACAAACCAAGGTGTGTGTAGAGTTAGAGAAAATAAATGCTCATTTGGAAAAGAATCATCAACAACATCTTCTGCTAATTGAGTTGGTAGTCTGGACAAAAAATCTACCACCATATTTTCTTTTTTAGGCTTATCCACTATGGTGATGTCAAATTCCTATAGTAAGAGCAACCATCTGACTAGTCTACCTCCAACCACAGGTTTATTCATTAAGTACCTTATTGTAGTGTGATTAGAGTGGATATAGACTGGATACCTTGTGATGTAGTTCATGAATTTTTTGATTGCATAGACAAGTTCCAACATCTTTTTTTCTGTTACTGTGTAGTTGAGTTCTACCCTTTGTAGGTTATTACTAATGTAATAAATGACATACTCCTTATTACCTTCCTTTTGTCCAAGTACTACTATAGAAAAATCAAAAGCATCTGTGTGTATGTGGAAAGGCAAAGTCCAGTTTGGTACTCTCAAGACAGGTGTTTTGGTCAATGTTGTCTTGAGTGCTTCAAAAGATTGTTGACATTTTGTGGTCCACTCAAATTCCATATCTTTTGTGAGTAAAACAAATAAAGGGGTTGCAATTTTGTTAAAGTCCTAAATAAATCTTTTATAGTAGCCAACATGTCCTAGAAAACTCTTATCTCTTTGTTTTTGGAGTGTGGAGATTATCTCAATTTTATTTGGATCCACTTGAATCCCTTCACTTGACACAAAATATCCTAGCACAATCCATTGGGTCATCATCATGAAACATTTCTCATGACTTAGGGATAGATTATGTTCTTGGCACATCTTTAAGACCTTATCTAGGTTATTAAGTGCTTTTTCATATGTTTCCCCATAAGTTGTAAAAGCATCAATGTAGATTTCCATGGAGTCATGTGCAAAATCTAAGAATATACTCAGCATTGCTCATTGCAAAGTGGTTGGAGCATTACATAGTTCAAAAGGAAGAACAAAATAGGCATATGTGCCCCAAGGGCATGTGAAGGTCATTTTATCTTGGTCCTCTGGAGTTACTCTAATCTGGTTATACCCAACAAAATAGGCATATGTGCCCCAAGGGCATGTGAGGTCATTTTATCCTAGTCCTCTAGAGCTATTCTAATCTAGTTATACCCACTAAATCCATCTAGAAAGGAGAAGTGTATTTTTCCTACTAGGGAGTCAAGCACTTGATCAATGAATGGTAGTGGAAAGTGGTCTTTTCTAGTGGCTAAATTTAATTCACTATAATCCATGCACACTCTCCACTTCCCTCCTTTCTTTGGGACAATAACTAGAGGTGACACCCATTGACTATTAGAAATAGGGTAAATAAAACCTACATCAAACAATTTTTATAATTCAATTTTGACTGTCTCTTAGTACAGGGTTCATTCTCCTCTAGGGTTGTCTGATTGGCTTGAAACCATCATTAATGCATATCCTCTGCATACATAGGTCTGGATCAATCCCCTTTATGTCATGGTAATCCCATGCAAAGGATGTTGCATGTTATTTCAGCAGAATGGTTAGGGAAGTTTGTTGTTTAGCAGTTAGTTCATTGCTACCATTTAACGTTTTACCTAGAATGATTTCTAAAGTCTTGGATGTTTGTACAAATGAAAGGTCAAGTACAACTATGTCTAGGATACATTGTTGTGGTAGTAAAGAAAGGAAAAGTTGGGATATTGACTCTAATGAACTGGCACGTATAATATTCTGCAGAGGATCCTAGAGATATGACATGCAATCCTATTGTTGTGAGTCCCTACCACAGTTATTGTGTATGTTGTGTGCTATTAAATCATCCTCATCTTGGTTGCTCAAAAAAGGGCTACATTCAATAGTCATGAGATTTTGTAAGGAATAGTGGTCTTCTTCATCTAGGGTAGGTCAAATGATCTGCTCTAATTTTGCATGAGGTTGGGTTGGTGGATAAAGGACTAGCTTCTTAGTCACATTTCCATTTGAGCTAATCATGTTTCCAAACCTACAACCTATAAAATACATTTGTTGTTGCTAACCATGGTCTTCCTAGAATAAGGGGATAGCCTTCAAGGTCAGTCTTTGATTGTAATACCATGAAATCTGCAAGATACTCCCATGAATCCAATGATATGATCATGTCTTCAATGATGTCTTCAGGTTTGACTCTTGACCAATCTGCCAACTATAAAACAGTGGGTGTAGGCCTAAGGTTTACTAATTGTAACAACTGCATTGTTTCCTTGGTCATCACATTTATGGCTACCCCAAGTCAATCAAGGTGTTTTTTATTAGAGTGTCATTTATCTTAACATCTACCATTGGACTTTAGGATCTACATGCTTGGGGAGAGTTATGTTTCCCAAAATAATGTATGCAAGTTTCCCTAAGAAATGAACATTCTGAGGGTCCTTTCTCTTTCTTCCTGAATTTTTAAGACAAAGTTCTCTCACTACTTTAGTGTAGATGGGAATCTCCTTGATGGCTTGAATGAGGGGTATCTTTATACACACATTCTTAAGTTGCCCCAATAGTTCAATTTCAACTTGGGTTTAATGTTTTTACACAACTAATCGTTCAGGGAATGGAGGCTCTAGACTTGAAGTGGTTTGGTTAACTTGATTTGACTCATACTCCTTATGTGAGTTGTCCAATGTCTCAGATGAGGGTTCCTCATCAACCAACTTAGTGATTTGAGGGGATGAAGGCCTAGCCAATGTTTTCCCTAATTTGAGCTGGACATCACTCACCTCTACCCCATATGTAGAGTATTGAATAGCCTTGTTAGTATAGGCCTATTGAACAAGCTTGTTATTTGGGTTAGGTGCAGGTTGTGCTAGCAATTGAGGTGCTCTAGGTGGCTAAGGTGATGGATTTGTAGGATTGGGCATGATGGTATTTTGTTGTGGCTACAAAGGCTATTGTGGCTACTGATAATTCATATTTTGGTTTTGCCATTGCTAGCCCTTTTTTTCATGGAGGCTTCCATTGGTTTTGTTATGGTGGCCATTGGGGGTTGTAGTTGGAGCCTTGATATTTTTGTTGTGGCCACATGTTTTGTTGTTGTTGGTTCCACTTTGGTTGAGGATTTTGCCATTGGTTTTGTGTATTTGTCCAAGGTTGAGGATTCCAACTAGAGAAATTTTGATTGCTAACTAGAAATGGTGTATTGAAATTCAAAGGACCTTGAGGCATACCTTGTCTTGGTTGTCATGGCCTCCTTGAGCAATGTAAAACAATTGTCCATCTTCACCCTCTGATGCTTGAAAGTCTAGTTTCCCTAGTCCATCCTCAAAAACTTGCAACTCTTTTGCATTTACAATTAACTTTTCTTTGTCTACAATTAGGGCGGTATTTAGTATGGACTACATCTGCCTCTTCTTGCTTCTTCACATGCAAAGTGTCCAATCGGGTAGCCAAATGGCTAATGATATCTTCTTTCATATTTGACAGGAGGTTGCCTAATTCCACCCTAGAAACCCTACTAGATGATTTGTTGATTGGTGATATTTTGTCTGCCCTAGTCCTCTCAGTGAAGGACATTGAGAGTAGTTTTTGCAAACCTTGCATGTTTCTTCAAATGGTAATTGTGAGATGTCCCTTGACCCAATGAGGTTAAGGGCATCCATACAATCATCATTAACTCCTCTTAAGAACACTAATTTCAAGGATTCATTTGACAGTCTATTTTTATGAGACTTCTTCAAGCAAAACTAAAATCTTTCTACATAATCCTCCAGTGGTTCATCTTCTTTTTGTGACATTTTGGAAATTTCATCTCTCCTTCTATCAATCTCTCTACAGTAGTCCTAGTGTTTTTCCAGGAACTTTGTCTTCATAGTATTCCAATCTAGAACATATCTTCCCAAACCCAAATATTAGACCAAGTGGTTATAACCTATCTTAGACCTTGAAGGAGGTATCTTAAACCCTACTATTCCAATCTGGTATATTGGTGATCACAATGATCAGAGCAAGGGTATTCTTGAAGAACTTTCCCTTTCACCAACATCTAATGCAAATATAGAGAAGACCTTCCAAACCATGGCTAATGCAGTGGTGGATGATCCACCAGAACATGTGACTTTTGAGTTTCTCATTGCCAACCAAGAGAGGGCAACTGCTTTGAAGAATATACCTCCTTCAGCATTACCTATCTTCCAGGGATCATTACCAAACATTAGACCAAGTGGTTATGGACGTTTCTTTTTAATTTGTTAATTTTTCATTTTTGGATGCCACCCCATGCAACTAATAATGCAATTTTTTTGGAGTAAGTTGAGTTATGGGCCCCTTTATGACTAGTCCATCATTGATTTGACTATGACTTTCTCTTCTATAATCTATAATCTATTATTTCAGATTGAATTAACTTGATGACATAGTTTTGCCATTCCCTATCACTTTATCATTTGCCTTGCAAATTGAATCTACGACTATGTTACAATTCATCCCAATGCTTTATTTGAACTTGTCTCATTTGTAATTGATGTAGGAGCATCACATCACAACCTAGCT
The DNA here is from genome assembly GCA_007115665.2 of Sequoiadendron giganteum. NCBI lineage: Eukaryota > Viridiplantae > Streptophyta > Pinopsida > Cupressales > Cupressaceae > Sequoiadendron > Sequoiadendron giganteum. Next base: position 517,529,966 of record CM021102.1, read on the forward strand.
ACAATGTACCTCTTTTGTCTTATTGTCTATCCAACCGTCAAACTGCACATTTGACCATAATTATTAATTAATTGAAAATCAGAATTCAATAGATTTTTAATTTTCAATTAACCTCTTTCGCCATGTCCTCAAATACTGCTACTTGTTTAGAGAGTTATTGAGCTAACTGCCCTAATGGAAACAACGATAAATTCTTGGCATGCATTAAAGCATCACATGAGATCCCGAGAGGAAATTGATTGGATGTTTGTTCACCCGGGATTGATTACTAGCCTTGTCATTCAAGATAGGAAGGTCAAAAATTTAATAAAACGACAATTTTGGGCTATTTCGGAGCCGTTTCTATTGACTAAAGCTGCATTGATGGTACTAGGCACATGTGGGAAGGATGAGCTGGGGTTATAGAGAGCAACGACCAATATTAAGTAGACAGATTTGAATATGTGCAATTCAGGAGTAAAAAGGGGAGGCAACAATTCAGAAAGAGAGATTCTTAAGGCAAAGAGAAGGATCATTTGAGAGTAGAGAACAAGAGTAGCAGCTTGCATGAGGCAAACAAGATTAAGGAATCCACCAACACTTCAAGTAAAAAGGTAATATTGTGAGTTTAGCCTGGAGTGAGTGTAAAAAGAAGAAAGTGAGAGGTTGACAAAAGTTTAGGAAGGGGAGTTGAGAAAAAGAAGGCAACAACGTAGGAGAAGAGACAAATAAAAAAGGGAGGAGTTGCGAGTAAGAAGAGAGGCCACAAGGAGGCTGTCAGCCAAAACTCGACATTTTAGAGCAGTGTGTGGTAAGAGGAAGAGTAAGCGTAGAAGTTCTAATCAAGCCCATTGGATGTGTACTAGAGAAGGGGGTCTATGTGGCGTAACAAGAGATGGAGGACTGAATAACTAGCTAGCATACTAGAAACGTGGGAGTTATTGTCTTCTAGCAGCAAGGAGATAAGTGGGAGAAAGACAAGAATGAGATGTGAATAGGAAAACTAAAAGGGGAGTCTACCAAACCATAGAAGTAAAATGCCTGAGAGGCAAAAGCATTAGTATTTGATAGACGACGGACGAGGGAGAGACCTATTTTACAAAGTATGCATATTGATGAAGATATATTGTGACAATATTTGGTGATATATTCTTCTCGTCTATCTGCCACCTTGTCCTATGCAATGATTTGAATTTGTGGAATAGGTTTTAGATAAATTTATAACTATCACTAAACTAGCACTTGTATCGAACGGAGGTGCAATGGTTACATGGATTGTATTTTATATACTATAATTGAATTTATAGGTAGTAATTTGAAACTTTGTATATTTGTTGGGAATAGAATTGATTGTGCAATAACAAGTAATATGGAGTTAGAGAGAGAAGTGTAATTCATATATTTGGGCATGTTTGCAAAAAATTATATGTTAGTTTCATGAATTCCATGCCAAATTATAGATGAAGAAGATTCATTTGGTGGTGAGGCAGTGTTCAGTGAGGTTATGGTTACTTCTGAATTAGTGCTTGAAATATTAAAATGATATCTTGAGGTTGTCGAAGGTTTGTCATAACGTGATAGAAAGGTATAAATCAAAACATTAAACAATAATACATTACAAACACTAAAATAAAGTACACATGGTAAAAAGAAAATACAATATTTGTTTGAATTCATTTTTTCCCTTTGCATTAAGTAAAATAAATTCATATAAAATATTTATTTCAAATCAAACTCTATTGTAAATGTTGAAAATTAAGTAATTTAAATTAGGTATTATATATATAGTATTTCAAATCAAACTTAAATGAATAATATAATTTAAGACTTTCATATGTAGCATCAATAATCAACTGAATTTTGAAGAAAAGAAAAACTGCTTAAAAAAAAGTCTAATAAATTTAGTCCAATCCAATTTTATTGTTAGTATGGTGGCAGGAAGATTCAGATGATTTTTCCCCTGGCCTCCACAATCAACAGTTGGTGTTGCTGCTAATTATTATCTCCAAGGAAGATCCATTGTAATAAAATACAGATGTGAAAATCAGATTCTCTGGCTAGAGTCCGCCCAACATAGAATGCCTCGTGAGTAAAAGAAAGTCAACCCAAAGAGGATTCTAAATTCTAATGTTCTAAACAGATTACCCCTTGTTTAATGGTTGGAAAAAGAAAATAAAAATTGTTTACGCTAGGAAAACAACTATTGCATAGCCTCTCTAAATAAAAAATCATCTTTTTGTTTTACCGATCTATGCAATGGAAAACATATGCAAATCCAAGCATTTTACTCCGTTGCATGTAAGTTGTGTGGACTCTAATCTGAGGATAATCTATGCTGCAGGGATGGATTTTCTTTTTCAGTCTGTTGGTCATAACACCTTTGGCCGAACGATTAGGTCTTGCAACAGAGTAAGAGACACTGATGGATAACCTTGAGAAGTGCTTTCATACATCTATATGTTATTTACATTTATGGTGGCAATCGCTGATATGCTTTTCTTTGGTTCTCATTTGGAGGCAGCTAGCATTCTTTACTGGTACTTGCCATTGTTTTAGAAGTGAAATTCCAATTATCTTTTCTATATCCACTCTGTCCCTGCTCAACATCTTTAATATGATCCCATTGGAAGTCCTTATAAGGTACCTGCTTCAATTCTTTGTGAGCTTTCATGCTTTCACCAAATGCTTCACATGTCAATAAATCCTTTGCATGTTTATGTCTTTTCTTGAATCTTTGTATGATGATCTTGTCAAATCTCTAGATTTTTCCTTTGATGATTCTTTTGACAAACTTTTTTACTGTTCATGTCTTCTTGTTTTTTCTTATCTGACCCAGTAGATCAAATTTACAACTATTTCCTACGCAATGCAATTTCAAGTTCTGTTCTGAACCTCTTTGTCCAAAGCGTTAAGTGACAATTTTGTTATTCTGGCAGACTTGGACGACCTTTATTATTGGTATTTGTTTACCTGAGAAATCTAGATCTGTTGAATTATTGCTTTTATGTACAATTTGGACGGACTGAATAGTTTATTGTGTCTCGCATACAAATCATGACAGAAGCTGGCTAGAAAAGTTCATATGTTCTATGTAAATCTGACTTTACACCAAAAGTTGTTTCGGCCAAAACCATTTAAGTCTTTAACCTAGGTACAAAATCTTGCTCATGGATCAATAAAAAAGGAACCCAGCCTGGAAACAGTTTGGATACGAGAATATTCACAAATAACACAATTCAAGCTAGCCTTGCCTCTTTTGTGATAATTAATTATTAAAGTGTATAAATGCTTGTCAAAGATTCAGTATCTCATGCTGTAACTTCTCAAATTTATTTATTTTAAATTCAATACCACTATATTACTCTTTAGATATGCTCATCATCGAACTTGCTATAAACAAAATAATTTAGAGATAAAATGTGGTGTTGTTTCAAATATCATATCAAGGGTGTTATTATGGCAATATTTTTGCCTCTTCAACTGTGATCAAATGCATGACTTTCAACTTCTACTTCCAGCTAATCAAGTTTCATCTGGAATTCTCCAAGTTTCATGAAAAGATACCTATCGCACTCTAATGGCTTTGTCCTATTAGTTTGGTGATTTCTAACTAAAAGTTAATAAATACCCCCCAAAACATTAAAATTTTCCTTAAATCATCTGTACAGATAAAAATTGGATTTCAGTCTTATTTAAAAAATTGTAACGTTTGAGGGTTTTTTTGGTGTTCACCATATACCATATGTTGCTATATTTCATTATTTTGGATTCCTTACATATCATTTAAAAATTAAATTAAAATTTTAAGATTTAAGTTATATTTAAAATGATAATTTCAGAAAATTATAAATAAATAAATTTTATATATTATTATTTTTTAGATCAATATATGGGGATCTGTTAAGGGGCTCCAGCCCTAAACTAACACCAGATAAATATACAGAACATCCAACTACAATGATCTGCCTCGAAAGGGTGTAGCCAGCAGCAAGCCAAAGAAGAAAACACGACAAAAGCATGGATCAACCAAGAGCAAAAATCTAACAGACAGCCAGATTAAGGGAGGGTTGCAAACTTCTAATGGGCCATCCTTGGATAACCCGATGCCTCCTGCCACCCATCAAAACCCTGCCCAACCCCATCATTACCTGCCACAATCACTGATTTTGCATTGAAATGCACACACCTCAAAAATAGGAGTCTAATGTACATGACTTTCAATCCCTTGCTTTTGAAACTAATTCTTTTCCGAGTAAAAAAGTTTGGAACATACTTTATGCAAAATAGTATTCTAAACATGTGTTTTATTTTGACTTACACTAATATAAAACTACTGGAAGACAACAAGATGCCAAAAAACTGTCATCTGAAATTGATGTTCTAATCCTCTATGAACCTGATTTCTATCCGATATGGTTTATTGAACTTTCATTTACAGATAAGAGAATTACAAGGAAAACTAATTGCAATTTATCGAGAACGCTTTCCAGATAGAGAAAATGATATTCTCTGAGAAGCAGCATCCTGATCTGTCTTATGCTCTTGAGAAGATGTCCCAGGATCAACTTTATTACTCTCTTCTTCATCAACTTCCATCTCTTCAATAGCTTCAGAGTTTGCCTTTCTTGGAATTTCAAGTTGATAATTAGGACTGATTAGTGTGTCCTGCTCAGGAGGTAATGCTATGCCAGGGCCACTAATTGACCTTGGTAATGGAATCCTGTTTCTAGTTCTAGAGAGCTCAAGTAAAACCTGCATTCAGAAATTGAAATACATATCAGCTAATATACTACCTTAACAGTCTTCATTAACAATGAGTAGTAGCTCCTCCAACTGATTTACATTTAATTCATTGGAATTTCACTTCTAAAACAATGGCAGACATATACTTTTTGTTAACAAATACAAATCATGTTACAATGAATTTAGAGTAAAGAAACATTAAGTCCCAAACTGTTGGTGTTTTGTATTCGTTTAAATTATGTTTGGGAAATCATTTTACACAGACCCTTCTTTACTCCTAATCTTCATTCCTTCCAACTCATTATAAATGCCATCACATTATGTTAATGAGTGTGACTGTGGACTTTTCAGTCAGCAATTCCATAGAGATTTCATAAATACATCATCTCATATTTTTGCATTGCTTAGTCATGTAAATGAATCAGTCATACAAGAAAGAAATAAATGATTTCTATCTTAATGCCAAACTACAATCATGCCTGGACCATTCTGCTTCCGCAAGGAGAATTCCATCTCTTTTAAGTGCCACTATCAGGGTGCAAAATACTTAAGGAGAATTCCCATCTCTTTTAAGTGCCACTATCAGGGTGCAAAATACTTCTTGAGACCAGTGTCAAGACTAAAAACATTTATAATTTGATCATCCATTATGTTCAACCATGGACCTTATTCATTTTTTCAATCCTAACCAATAATGCAAGAATAGTATGGGTTCAAACACAAGTTAAATATTAGAACTAAAATTTAATAACTAATGCTTGATGCGATATATTTATGATTTACCCCTAATTTTGCTCCGAGGATTTGGGCAAGCAGTGAGGAATGATGAGCTTTACACCATTGAACAAGGTTCCATTCCCATAGAGGCAGTGAAGGGAATAAGAAGGCCACCCCCATGAGTAAGTGATAGAATGATCTGTTAAGCTTCCCTCTTTTATTTCTTGTTCCATAAATCTAAAATGAAAAAAAATTAAACAAATGTAGAAAATGCATGATATTTTATTATTTTATTTTTATGTTTGAAAAAGATTCAAAATAGAAAAATGTCTTCTAAAATTTGCTTCAATTGATGGTGTGCTGCTCTAAATCAATGGTGGGCTCTTCCAAATGCACCATAGACTACTTTAGATGCAATGAGGGCTATTACAAACCTACCCAGGTTGCATTCAATCCAACATTTGCTGCTTAAAATGTTTGCTGGTTTTGGCTTCAATGGATTGTGATTTTAGCTCCAATACTCTTTCTTCTCTTTCTTGTGCTTGCAAATGAAATGAATGTGCTTTGTGAGTGTTCGAGGTCATTCAAAGAGTTAAGTTTGAATGCTTTTAATTTTTGTTCTTTTTTTTCTTACTTTTACACCTTGACTTAGATAGTTGAGTCTTGGCTACAAAACTTGCTAGTTAGCTAGGTCACGAGTTTGCTGGCCTCAATTAGCTTTGCCCTTCTCAAGATTGATCGAGTTTTGCCAGTTCTAGGCAAGTCTTGTAACCTTGCGTAAAAAATTACACATGGATTATCAACTTAACAACCAAGTGTGGTGTCCCATTTTGTAACAACCGCAACTTATAACAACATTTAAATGATATTACACAAGGTGTACAACACACCTTTCTAAGAACAACATTAAAATGCCATTATGCAAGGTGTATAACACAACTGCTCCTTCATTGCAAGTATATATGAAAACTTGCCACAACTCATGAGTCATTTAGCAAAACATGTCAAGTCAACATGACTCGCACACCAAGTCTCCGCCAAGCCTTGTGAAAAACTCGTCGAGTCTTATAATGAAGGCATCATTTGTTGATTTGAGGGTCATATGACATGTAAGCTTTGAATTATAATATCGATGATCAAAATGAACTTACATATTCTCTAAATGCTTTAGTTTTTGTTTCACTTTCTTTTGTATAATTATGTTTCTTTTTGGCCAACATTTTGCCAAGTCCCAAGTCCGAATCAAAATTTTGGGTTGTCGAGTCTGAGTTTTCCAACTATGACTGCGAGTACATAGCTCAAATATGGTCTTGGTTGAATGAATAGGCTTGTTTCATCCCATGGAACATAAAACCTTTATTACTTTCTTGGCCCTATAGAAGAAAGAATTTCCAAGTGACAAACCTCTAGAAAATCAGCTCCTCAATTGCGTTATGGAAAATATGGCTGTAGAGGAACATATGTATTTTTTTTTAAGACAAAACCCAAAACTGCCCAAGGTGCAAAGCTAGATTAAGGTGACAATCAAACTACTGATCAATGGTTGCAAGGAATCGGTGTCTGGCAGGACCACTTTCAAGGATAAGGTGGCGTTAAAGTGTTGAAGTTCATAGCAGCGTCAGGTGTATCCTTCCAGCCGATAATGATAAATTAAATAATAGCCAAATGGCTATTTAATTTATAGAGATTTCGATTTAATGATGAGACATGATTTATGAGGAGGCGCCTCATTCTATTATTTATATAATTAATTATTAATGGGGCCAACCTTGTGAAAGTCGTCACTTAATGAAGCGACGCGATTTAATTAAAGGCCGACTTCATTATGAATAAATGCGTCTTTGCTTATTGAGGCCGACTTCATTTGTGAAGAGGTGCGAACCCTATTGAAATCGTGTATAAATACAAGGTGTTGATCATTCATTTGATCATCAAGTTCATTCAGCATAATTCGCATTCCTAGAGGTTCACACCTGTAGCAGCAGATCATCTTCCTGTAGCAGCAGATCGATTAAAGGAGAAACATACCATTTGTATCTTTGCATCTAGGAGAGACGCTATTCATTGTATCAAATAGGCATTGTGTTGTGCCTGAGTTGTAAGCAGATTTCTGCTGTTATTCAATCAATATATAAAAGATATATTGGCTGGGTTTTTCTCCCTCAAGTTGGAGGGTTTTCCCAGGGTATTGGCTGTGTCATTGTGTTGAATTTTGTATTAAATTTCTGTGCATTACATCTGATCATATAAACAAACATGGTATCAGAGCGGGTTTGAAGAAGATCTTGATCAGATTTTTGTATTACAGCGATACTCCTTATTCTCTCCTCTTTGTTGTTTTCCTCTATCTCTTCATCAAGATGGTGAACGGTCTTAAGATTGAGGATAGGCTTGAGGGAGCATCAAATTTCACTTCATGGAGATTCAGAATTCTGCTCACCTTGGAAGAAAGTGAGTTGGCAGAGTTCGTGGAGACCACAACTCCCGAGCCTACGGAAGACGAAGAAAAGATTCAATGGAAGAAGAAAGATATCAAGGCAAATAGATTGTTAGTTGATTCCGTGAAGGACCATATTGTTCCTATTGTCTCCAAGTTGAAAATAGCAAGAGAGATGTTTAAAACCTTGGAGGAGATGTATGAAATCAACAACACAAGTCGTGCCCTAGCCTTGAAGCAACAACTTCATCATCTTAAGATGGCAAAAGGAGAAACTGTCATCGCTTATTTCATTAGGATCACTGAGTTGAGAGATCAGCTCTCTTCCATTGGGCATGTTGTTGACAGCAAGGACTTAACCATGTTGGCTCTCAATGGTCTTCCTTCATCTTGGGAGTCTTACATTCAAGGAATCAGTGCAAGATCGAAACTTCCCAAGTTTGATCGTTTGAGGGCAGATTGCATCCAAGAAGAGTCTAGATTGGCTGCGAGAGGTATTGGTCAAAGTTCCTCTAATGAAGACATTCATGTTCTTGCCACTCAATCCTTCAAGAAGAAAGGGAAAGGTGGAAAGAAAGGATATTTCAAGAGGAATAGAGATAAAGAACCTGATGGTGTTCCTGTGTTCAAGAAGAAGAGGGACCTCTCCAAAGTCCAATGTTTTCGATGTGACAAGTAAAGAGGAAGAAGGCACTAGCTACCATTCCTTCCAATCACACACCCAACCTGCCCCACTCCCCCCCGCTTACCCTCCACAGCAAGGCATTGTAAAACTTAACTTCAATAATTATTCACAAGGCAATCCTAGGAGGGGAGAAGGAGGGTGAGTCTAGCTTCCTTCTATAGAATGAGAAAGTCTACTGGTTGGAACATCAATAGACCTTCAATTCTGAAAGGGACCAATACTGAAGTAGAAGCATAATCCTCTTGGAAGGATTGAAAATGGCAATTCACATGACAACCAAACAATTGAAGTGGATGGTCCTCATCGCTGACCATTAACATGATGAATAATGTAAACACCTCAAGTCACCATTCAAGCAATTGGAAAAGGATGGATCTTCACAGTTTATCATTAACACAATGAATAGAGGAAACACCCCAAGTCAAAAACTGGGTAGCCTACTAAGTAAGACTTGGTATCTGGTATCTGTTATGACTTCACTGCTGATTGCAAACTTAAAACATTTATGATTCAGATCTGAGTTTAAGCAAATATTTGGACCTGGACTTGATACTTAGGAAGGTTTACAATTGCTGGTTATGAGCAGTAGATCTGATCTGATCACTGTTCCCAGAGAATGCCTGTTTGCAAGGGTTTTTGTGAAGCAATTAAATAACCTCCATCACCAAACCTAGGTCCAGACCTGTTGTGTCTCTCTTCCAGGGATTAAATGAAGTCTTAATTCATGGCTGGCTGTTCCTTATCACCCAATTGATGGTAGAAGCTCTAGAATCAGATTTGTAGCACCCAGTTGAGGGTTTGATTCAGTCTCCAGACAGGCATAACACATGATCTTCTCTCCCATTCGGATTATAGTTCAGATTTGAAGCGTGTTAACCCTAAAATGGTCAGCGTCCTCTTGATATTGATCTTCACCTGCTGCGCTGATGGCTCCTTAGTCTGCTTGCCTAAGACTGGGTACAGAATTGAATCAGTATGTGCAAGTGATCTGCCTCCTATCTGCTGCGATCTGCCTTCCCAAGTGAAATCTGATTTTATCTCTTCTTTGATTCTGCACAGTTCTGATATCTGTAGATCTCTGTATCTCTTTAATTACCTCTATACAGGTCACTATCCCTGCTAAACCAATTTGCTCCTCCTCTCGACTAGCTGACCCTCTGACAACTTGCCCTAATGCCGACCTGATCTATGCACCTGACTGGCGGAGGGTTCAAAACAGTAAGGTACAGCAGAGCATTCCAACTACAGGTCTGGTTGTCCAGTCACCCTCTTTTAGCTATCTCTGCCTATGCACTGGTCCTGAAAGTAAGGCACTTTAACCTTAGTTCAATGAAATTTCAGAATATGAAATGGGTTAATAAGAGGACTGAGGATACGGTTTTCATCCTGTCTCAAAAAATTTGCTCTCTACGGTTTGCATCCCAAATTGTAACTTGAATTTATGTCAAACATCACTTTTTCCAGATACCCCGCCATGATATTCCATCTTCATGTTAATACCTACTGGAAAAAGGCACCCGGGACCAATAACCTGGTCACCAAATTTAAATTTAAATTTAAACTTTATTTATTGATTGATTTTTTTGCTTTACTTCATTTTTATTTATTTATTTGTTTTTAATAATTATTTTTAAAATTTAATATTTATTAATTAATATACATATAGTGTTAATAAATACTTTAAAATAATGGTGTTGGGAAGGGTTAGGGTTGGGTAGGCAAAAAGGGATATGACAAAGACAAAAGGGATGAAGTTAAGAGAAATGGTTCTTAAAGACACTTGATGGTCTGATATCAGATAAGACATTTTTATTTAATATGTTTCTACTTTGTTTTTAATATTTTATTTTAAATTTAAATTTTTAATTTTTAATATTGTTAATGTCTTATAATTTTTAAATGTTGCTTGGAGAGATTTACAAGACTTTTGATAGGATGCTTGATCAAATGAGGCAAGCAATTCATAGCAAGGATCTTAAATTATAATTCTATGTGGAGCATATCAGGCCTATTGTAACAAAGAGGTGGAACATAATAAACACACCTCTTCATATGGCTGCCTATGCTCTTAATCCCAAGTGGTACACACCTTGACCTGGCTGAATTCTTCCTTCCGAGAATGATGAGGTGATTGAGGGGTTTATTGAGGCCCTTCGTAAGATGTATAGCAATGAGGAGGCAACCATGCTTCAAGAGCAGCTAGCTTCAATTTTCTAATCTTCAAGGTCCTACATCCACCAAACTAGAGGCTAGGATGGATAGGGCCACTATTGCACAAAAAACACCATTGTATGGTCAAAATTTTGTGGGAAGGACACCGGAGTTGAAGCAACTTTCTATGTGTCTACACATAGATCGCTAGTTCCTCTACTGCAAAGAGGAATTGGCCCACCTATGGCTTCATCCACTCAATCAAGAGAAATGGGCTTACCTCAAAATGAGCACAAAAGCTAGTTACAATTCATAGTGCCTAGAGACTTCAAGATCGGCAGACTACCGAGTATCAACAAACTCCAATAGTATGTTGGGATGTTGATCCAGAAGATGTCTGGCAGATTGACAAGGAGTAGGTGCTACCGAGATTAGTTGGGCTTCCATTCGACAAACCACTGTTCAGCCAAAGAGTGACATAGATAGCTCATTTGATAATTGAGCCCAATTTGAGACTTGGAGTTTAAACTTTTAACTTTAAAATTCGAACAGTGAGATTGAACTCAGAAATTTAATTGATGTTTATGTTACAATTGTACAATATAGTTATACTGCTGTCATGATATATATATATATCTATGTTGCTGTCCCCAAACAATGGCCCTCAAACTGCCATCCACGTCCCCAAAGGCCATGGAATGTAGATAGAAATCATGGTCTACTTCATTGAAGAAAATAGACAATTGAAAGTAACCAATCAGTTGCTTCTATGACAACTTACAGCCCAACATCAACTATTTGAGGAGAATCTGCCTCTTTCGAGACAAAACTTGCACAGTTGAAATGCATTGCTTCCCATTCTTCTTTGTCAACCGCTGCACCAGTTTTAAATATATCTTCAGCTGTCAATACTCCTGAGCAAGTTGACAAGCCTGGAATTTTGTATAATTCTAAGCAGTCTATTTTGCCTTTTGCACATCATACAAGAGGATTTGGCTTGAAAATTCTTAGACAAATGGATCATCAAGGTGGCAGGCACAGTAAACATGGTACAAGGATTTTTGATCCCATTACACCAACCATAAACTTAAAGCCATTCAAAGCAGGGTTTGTTTTGACTGAGATTATGTATTTTCTTCACTTTTGGCAGAATCGCCTCAAATGCAGTCTCCAATGAAATCTTTTTCTTCAGAGCAATCTCTCACCCATTCCAGTAGTCATCTCATTCTCCATCACACCATACATTTTCTCACAACTCTTCCTGTACCCGTCTTTTCCTTCCCACAAGAGGAAATGGAACAAATCAGACTTGGGGTCAACCGTTCAGGTTTCTTATGGCACCTTGGTGATATCTGCAATCTTCTTTGGTGACCACATATCAATGTATTTCTTCAACCATCAAGAACAGTCTTCCCATGCCAGTTACTTGAGATAGTAGTGATTTCCATTGATGACATCTAGTGTCTTGTTTCATTTGCATTTTTGCATTTTACTATAGCAGATTTCATCAACTCATGCATTATAGCATTCATCTGGTTACTCAGCAATTGATTATTTGGAGCTTTTTTGTCTCTAATGTCTTCATCATCTTAAGACAAGTTTTGGAGATTTAGGTCTACGATTTGACCTATTATTGCACATATTTACAACATCCAGTTTGATCCGGGCTTTCTAGATCAACTGGATTTGCCTAGTCAGTCAGAATTTTTCAATCAATTTTAGAAATTTTCCCAAATCTTTTTCAAAATTCCGTACTTCTGAATTTTTTTCGACTCTCAAACAAATCAATTTTTTCTAACCTCACGATTCTTTGGACTTTGGTTACATAGTAGTACTTCATTGTTCTCTTGGAAATCCTATATAGAAGACCAGTTTTAGAGTAGAGGAATGCAGCAAATATCAGGTATTTCTTCAAGTTCTTTGAAAACAGTTTTCATGACACTTATTTGGTGATTACTTCCAGTTTTGTGAAGCATCTTTCAGGTTATCTGTCACCAATTGCTTCAAGCATTTCAGTTGATCTTCAAAACCTTTTTGTCCATGTACAGGCATCTTTGTTGAATCAAATCATCTTCAACATTTATCACAAATAGGTGTCCAAAACCATCTGCCCCAAGAATTTTTCTGCATATCTTAATTCTAAACAGAATCGCATACACCATGCAATTTATTTCACCTGCAGACATAATGCACAAATCATAAAACCCGGAATTCAAACAATTTGCAAATTATGGCAGATGGGGATGAACTTTGTATCTTAAAACCTAAATAATTTACACAATTCACAAAGATAAATGGGCAAATAACATAAGAAAAATGCACAGCTCCTATAATCCCTTCAGTTTAGAATAAATATTGCAAATTATAATAAATGATCGTCTGCCAAAATCAGTTGCACTAAGAAAATTTTCAAATACCTGAAACAAATCACTACCTTTCCCTCAAAAAAATGAATGCGTATCTTAAAAAAGGTCAACAATCCTTAACATCTAAAAGAGCCGGAATACACAATAAATGGGTGAAGTCCAAGAACCAAAATCGAAATATTTAATATGCACTATACGCAAAACCCTACATGTATAGCCCATCCTTGGTAGCCTAAAACCTATATAATGCAACATAAACAACATAAGAAAATTGGAGCTTAGAATTAAATCTGGAAATTGTAGTACATGGATGTCCGCCAAAATCTTTTGCCCTTAAAATTTTTCTGTATATCTAGAAAAAACTAAAAAGTCAATCGTTTTCCCTAAATAGTTTCTATTTATCTGAGAAATATTGCTAACTGTAAACAGTGAGTAAAATGAGTATTCGACAAAATCATTGAATATCTGAAAAATAAATCGATAATGTGCCCTAAATATTTCTGGGCATCTCATAAAAATTCATAGTTATTAACTTTTTTATTTATTAAGAAATAGAATGTTTTTTGCAAATTATAGCAAATGTCCTGTGAATGTTTATGCAAATTTAGAAAAAGAAAATATCGACAATTTGACCTAACTACCTTTTCTGCAGATATTAAAGAAGATTCAACAATTATTAACAGAATATAAAGGAAAAATAAGTAAGTAAACGACAAAATGCAAGATTTCAATACCTCTCTGGGAGGAGGTTGGTTGAAAGAGAAATTGGCTTTGGATTGAACTGCAAGCTGGAGATCATCTGCATCAATGGCAGACTTGCCTGCATGTTCAGAGAAGGTTTGAGCATCTGTGAGAACATCAGCAACATATCTGTACCATAATTCTAAGAACTGGTTGACCACCCTTGGCTCATAGTGCTCCACTCCCATCGATTTCAGGAGTGCTTTCACTATCTTGGCATCCCTCGGCTCTTCTTCCTGCTTCATCATGATTTTATTTGTTTCTTTTTCATTTTTTTCAGGTAGATCTGTGTTTTAGTTTTGCAAAGGAAATAGCACCTCGATATATAATGTAGACTAATAAATAGTTAACATAATAACAGGGCACTTAAACTAAGATTAAAAGAGTTCATACTAGAATAATAAATGCAGAATTGATATCTAACTAGCACTTGCACCCAAATGAGGTGAAATGGTTACATCCATTCTAATTTACATAGAATGTTTTATAAATTTGACATGAGTTTTGTAGTTTATTTTAGCAGGTGTTTCTTAAAATATTTTAACAAGTTTTGAATTTGTAGAGTATTACAAGTAGATGGTTCCATAGTTTTTATAGTAATTGAGAAAGTTTAAAATCTTAAACTTAAAAATTTTAGAAAGATGGTCATCTTATGATTTTTTAGCAACAGTTAATGTTAAACAAATTATCTGTTTTTTTAACAACAATTAATGTTGAAATTATAGATGCATAACATGTGGAAAGTAAATCTATTATATTGAGGAAGCTTCTATCTCGGCGCAAAAGCAAAGTAAGGGCTCTTATTTTCTACTATAAACTTCCAATATATTCTTCATCCTAAATTCTCTTCCATAAAATGCTTCCTAAATAAATCTCTTAAATTACTTTCCATATTTTTACATAAATATATTTAAAATACATATACTAATGTACAAATTTTCTAATTTTACAAATCTATTGTACCCTAAATCCCATTGTAGTTAAGCCTCTAAATTTAGAGAGATATTTAAAGAATTTTAATAAATCTATGTGCATGTAATTATGTTTTATTAGTTATTCTTCCTATCAACCTTCTTGCTCTTTTTAGGCATAAAGCGATGGTCAAGAAGTTAAACCTAAAACGATAAGGCTCATAAAACAAAAACTGCAATGCTAAAAATTATTTTCACCCTCTCTCTTGTCAAGAAACCCCAGTGTTGCAAACTGAAAATATGTTTAGAAGAGAAGATACCCTATTTCAAGTGGATTTGCCTATGCCCCTAACGCTCCAAGTATGCACTCTTCCAAGAGAGAATGGATGACTTTGAAAGTACTCATACATAATCCTTAGTGCTTAGAATAGGTTTGAAAAAGACAAAAAAATTCTAGCTATTTGTTAAAAATAATCATTTTCATTGATCCCAGCATGCATTTTGCCTTGTCCATTCAAAATTGAAACCTTCTTGAGTAATTTTATAATTTTTTATTTATGTTTAACATTGTAAATGAGCACTATATGTTGTTATAACAATCAAATTTATTTTTTGCATTACATGTATGAACTTGCTCTAGCATTCGATTTATCTAAAATTCTACTTGTTTAGACTATGTCAGAGAACCTATATAGTTTACAATGGTGATCATGCTACTGCATTCCTCATTTTTCCTCTTCTACTCACAATTGCATGTTTAATGTTGTTTTGTTATCTAATAACAACTCTCACTGCCTTTGCAGTTTTTTGTAGGGGCTGGAAAGGCGATTATCTATCTATCTGCCTATCTATATTTGATAGAGGCATCTGATTCATGTCTTTAAAGCCTTGTCATACAAATACATCATTTTATGCAACAACTATATAATTTTAGAAGCAATTGTAGTCTGCCTGTTGCTTTCTTATCCCTACTTTCAATTTTAATTTTTGTATAGAAGTATATTGTGGAGAGTTTTGGATGCCTATTTGCAGGATGGTGGGTATCCTCATGTCATCCCTTTCCTTTGATTTTTTTCTATTATATAGCATCATTGTCATCAACTGTGTAATACCTTGTAGGATTTCCAAAATATGACCCAATGGAAGGATACTTATTCTCATAACAGTAATAGTTGACTGTGTAATGCTTTATTCATAAACTGATGTTTATCTTGATATGCATGTGGAACAGATGGATATAGTTTTAGGAGAAATGGACTTTGGTGTTACTCTATGGAATAGACATGCTACGCCAATCTTTCAATGGGGTTGCTTGGAAGGCTTCTTTCTAAAAATTTAAATAGACTACATATGTTCCTATGCCCATAGGGTTATTCACTCAACCTCTATGTTGATAGTATTACATTTATCTTTGATAAGAAATGGAAATTATTACCTAAAGCTCTTCAACACTCCTAGGCAAAGCAGTGAGGGGTCTTCTTCCTCACATCTTTATTTCTAAAAAATGTTTTGGTTTCAACCATAATAATTTGATGCTATTTTTAGTCATTTAGGTGTGCAATAAACCACTTGGTGTTTCCCTTCAAGTTGATTTACTTGAATGAAGATAAAAAGTCCTTTGATTACAATTAGAGAATACATTTGAGGCCTTGGTTGTGTAACTGGTGGACCATAGTCATATTTAATACTTGTTACAAAGTTTGGGAGTTAAGACGTTAAGTACAAGTCTGGTAAATCAAACAACTTGGATTAAGAGAAGATATAACGTGAATTCATACCTTTGAAAGGTTGTATACGAGGTTGCATGGTACTTTACAATAGAGAATAGCCTTAGTTGTCTAACTCTTTTCATTGTAGTATACACTATTTTTTGTTACTCAAATTAAGAAAGACTAAGTTTTTTAGGTTTCTTAGCAATGATAAAATGGATCAAGAGAAATTATTGCCACCAAGGTCCATATGTTGGAGCTTAGACAGTAACTACAAGAATGCTTTCCCTAAAAAACTTTCATCCCAGCTCTATCATCTTCAAACAAGAAAGCAATCCCAACTTAGTTACCGATCTCCCTGATAGAATATTGTTACCTAGAGATAGCTCTCAAATATCTCCAAGGCCTATGTTAGGTTCAATCTCACCATACAAACTGTTTCCACTCATATCCAAGATTTTAAGCTTCTTTAACTCTGAGAGGTTCTTTGGAGCGCTACCAAACATAAGGTTGTTTGCAAGATTCATAATCATGAAACTCTTAAGATTCTGAGTAATCTCTACATAGTGCCTCCTTACAGCACACTCTTGTTCACTCACAAGGAGATAGATTACTTCTATTCCAGTCTACAAGTCCATCAACTCTGTGAAGAAAACTTCCTATGTTGATGGAATTTCTTCTTGGGCCTAGGAGAACTCTATTGTGCATGGGAACCTATAAATAAGAGGTCGTATTGGTTTGAAAATTGGGCATGGGAGGACAATTGTATTTGTGTATCTACCTAGATTGATGGAGGAGGGAACAAAATGTATCTTGTATCTTCTTCTTTCAAAATTAAGGAGAAAAATTATGTTGTCTTTCCAAGAGGTGAGAGGCAAAAGGAAATGAGCATGGAAGCATAGGAAAATAATAGAGATAGGCAGCTAATGGAGCAAGGGATAGATTGCATCCATAACCAAGGTCTTGTTGAATGGGACAAGGGGTAGATTTTATCTTATCATTTGTACACTCATTGAATATGACAATTTGCTACATAATATAGGTACTAAGTAATTGCTAAGTTACCACAATCTGGTTTTCCTCTCTTTAGAGGGTTTGTAGGATAAATATAGTATTCTTAATTCTTCTCTCTTCCTCTCTTGATTGTTATTTAATTTCTAATCAAGTAGAATAGCACAATTTCTTATTTCATAAATTCTACAAGCTTAGGCTTGAGAAATTAAGAATCAAAAGCTGTTGTACTTATAGCAAAATTGCAACATTAGTGAAATGACTGTATTTGCATATGCTTTGAATCTAAACTTAGCTCTAAAAGTTGGTTTTCATTATTTAGTTGAGCACATATCATCTAGATTTGAACATACATAATATGAGTCAATGAAGATTGACTTGAAACTACACAGAAATGCCAACTCATAATTAAATAATTTGATACACTACAAGAACACCACCTAATTTACATAATATTGAAATGTTTGTTAGCATTTAGCGATTGTCTCATATGACTTGAATTTAATAAGGGGTTTGAAGTTTTTTGCTTGTATTGTTGGGGAAGGTGTGTTAGTTTGCATATCTTATTGTAAAATCTCAAGGTTGAATAATCTATAGGCATTATTGTATTTGTATGTTCCATATCTAGCCTGGCTCTATGTTGACTATACTTTTCCAGTAAATCAGATACTTAGATTTGCTGTGAGTCCTTATTATTTAGTATACAAATTTCTGATATCCTTATTATGTAGTATAATTTTTTTTGATAAACATCAACAAAATAGCCAGAGCTAACTTTGAAATGTCAATAACGATAACCAACATAACCAAATGTTGTGAATATCCAAAGTGAGTGAAACAAATAAAATATAACTTCATAGAAAGATGAGATATGTGAACTTTGAAATAATCCTCTACTATTAGCAATCACACATTAAGAATTTAAGAAGCTTTGGAAGATTGTATCTCATGGAATACAACATCATTGGTGTTAGTTTTTATGATCAGATATAAAACTCGGAATTTAATTAAAAATCAGACAGAAAAACACAGCAAATACCCTAGGAAAACCCTCCACTTGAGGAAGAAAAACCCAGCAACAATATATCACTTATATATTGAATATCAAGTAATGAACTCCTTTACAATGAGGCCAACAATGAGGCCAAGAATGGCACCACAATCTGATGCTAACACAGAACTAATATAATGCTTCTTGCTGATGACAAACTCAGCCTTCTTCAAATATATCGACCTGCACTTGATGATCTTCTTCTCACACTTATTTGCACTTATGAATATTGAACTATGATAAAAATGAATGTGATACAATGAATAAGCATCGAACATATATACAAGAGGGAAGGAGAGGACGTGACTCTTCAAGATTTCAAGTCGGCCTTCACCAAAAAATCATGCCTCCAAGATATATGAAGTCGGCCTCAAAGAATCGTGCCTCTTCAAGAATTCATGTCTCCATGAAGTCGGCCTTAATAACAATAATTAAATATTAATTAATGTTTCAAATGAGGCGCCTCATAATCGATGACATTATAAATTAAATAGCCAAAGGCTATAATTTAATTTATCTTCAAATGCCAAGGAGATCGGGCTGGAAGAGAGACCCAACGCTGTAAAGTAACATCAACACTCCCTCTCACCTCATCATGATGTCAACCACAATGGCTACTCCCATATGTGAAAAAGAAACATATCACCTCATCATGATATCAACCATCATGGCTACTCCCATGATTGGTAAATGTGCACAAGAGCCCATCACGAAATCACTCAACGTGATGTCGTCATCTCATCATGACGTCACAATGGCTACTCCCAGAGAGTGAAAAGCACAAGTACAAGAAAATCATCACGGACTCTCTCACGTGATGTTGTCATGGAGTCACACACATGAAATCCACCATGGCTACTCCCAGAGGGGGGAAACAAGGGCTTTCACCTCAAATCTCTCTCACAAAGAGAAATGCATTAAAGCAAGTCACAGAGCTAGGGCTTCATTCTCCACAATACCAAGCTTCTCTCGGAAGTACACAAACTTTACTCTGGAGAGGGGCTTGGTGAGAATGTTTGTCGTCTGCTCATTAGTGCTAATGTATCTTAACTGGATTGTTTTCCTCAATACCATATCTCTGATATAGTGGTATTTAATCTCAACATGTTTGGTTATGTCATGAAACACTGGATTGACAAAAAGCTTCACACAACTTTGATTATCACAATGAATGACAATAGGCTCCAATGATTGTCCAAACAATCCTGCAAGGAGTTTTCGAAGCCACACTGCTTCTCGAGCTACCATACACGTTGCAATGTACTCGGCCTCTGCAGTGCTCAGTGCCACTAAATACTGCTTCCTGCTACACCAGAAGATCATTGCAGACCCCAAACTAAAACAACATCCAGAAGTGCTCTTTCGATCAGCAACACACCCTGCCCAATTAGAATCAGTATAACCATGCAGCTTCAAGTCCACACCAGAAGAATATCTCAATCCATACCCAATTGTATCACGCAAGTATCTCAGTATATGCTTTGCTGCAACTAGATGTATTTGCCTTGGTTCACACATGAACTGACTAAGTGCACTCACTGCATGGAAAATATCTGGTCTAGTATTGACTAGATATATCAATGATCCAATCAACTGCCTGTACATAGTAGGATCCACCAGATCTGAACTAGCAACAACCTCCTTTAACTTCTAAAAATTTGTTTCCATAGGTGTAGACATGGATTTACAATCCATCATACCAAATCTCTTCAAGATGTCTATTGTATACTTCCCTTGACTCAGAATGATCTCATTAAGCTTTTGCCATACTTCTAAACCAAGGAAGTAATGCATGTACTTAAGATCCTTCATTTCAAATTCAGAAGCTAACTCCTTCTTGCATTTGATAATGAGGTGTTCTTCTCTAGTAAGAAATAGATCATCAACATAGAGAACCAAAATCAATGTTTTGCCATCAATTACCTTGAAGTATAGGTTTGAATCAGCATCATTCTTGGAGAAGCCCAAGCTCAACAGGTATCTATCAATTCTCTCATACCAATCACGAGGAGCCTGCTTAAGGCCATACAAAGCCTTCTTCAATTTGCAAACATGAGACTCCTTCCCATGAACCTCAAATCCATCAGGTTGCTCAATGTATACCTCTTCTTCAATTACACCATCTAGAAATGTTGTCTTCACGTCCATTTGGTGTAACTTCCATCCATTAGCTGCTACAATGGCAATGATAGTCGTAATGGAGGTATAACGAGCAACTGTAGCAAATGTTTCCTCATAGTCTATTCCCTCTTTCTGAGAGAATCCTCTAGCCACAAATCTAGCCTAGTACTTCTCAATGCTTCCATCAGCCGCATGCTTGGTCTTGAAAAGCCACTTAGAAGATACAACATATTTGTCTTTTGGTCTAGGTACAATGTCCCAAACATCGTTCTTGAGGATAGATTGATATTCTTCAACCATAGCATCTTTCCATACTTGCTGACTTGAAGCTTCCTCAACACTGGAAGGCTCAGATTCAATCATTTGACTCATCAATGCAACATAGCTTGAAAACTTCTAAGGTCTTTTGCTTTCTCTGAATGTTCCTCTAGGGGCTGCAAACTTCTCTGCCTCCTACATTGTTTTCCTAGCCCATAAAGGTCTTTTCCGACCAATAACAATGTTTGTAGGCCCATCAGTAGGTTCCAAAGGCTCAACTAGATCATCATCTTCTTTAGAATCAGTAGCCTCCCTCTGAATCTCAGGATGGTCAACTTCCATATCTTGAGGAGACTCTTGGTCTTCATAGTGTATCTCCGTGTGAGAGCCTTTAGATCTCCTGAATGCAACATCTTCTTCAAATGTAACATCCCTGCTGATCTAGATCAATTCTGACCTAGAATGTAAATCCTGTAGGCTTTTGAAGACTCGTTGTAGCCCACAAATATTCCCTTCTTGCCAAATGGTTCCAACTTTGTCCTTTTATCTTTAGGGACATGAACATACACAGGACAACCAAATATTCTCAAATGGCTGACTTCAGGCTTCACTCCTGTGAAAGCTTCTTCAGGAGTCATGTTCTCCAAGATACGATGAGGGCTTCGATTTAGAACATACACAATTGTCCTAGAAGCTTCGGCCCAAAGGAAGATTTGCAAATCCTAATCATGAATCATGGCCTTAGCTGCTTCTACAATAGATCTGTTATTCCTTTTTGCTATACCGTTTTGTTGTGGATTGTAGGGAACACAAAACTCCCTCTTAATTCCTGCTTCAACACAAAAGTTACGAAAGCTTCCAAAGATGCATTCTCCTCCGTTGTCAAATCTCAAAACTTTGATCCTCTTCCTGGACAAGTTTTCTACTTGAGCTTTAAATTCCTTGAATCTCTTAAGTACTTCCTCAGATTCTTTAGTCTTTAAGAAATAAATCCAAGTTATTCTAGAGTAGTCATCAATGAAAATTACATAATACAAGAAGCCACTCAAAGAAGTAACAGACATTGGACCACACAAATCAGAACAAACAAGATCTAGAATGCATTTAGATCTACTTTCATTACTATGAAAGGGTCTTTTAGTATTCTTACCCAGTGCACATCCTCGGCAAGTACCTTCATGCTCCTGGCTGAGTTTAGGAATGTCGGTGACCATCTTCTCCAGGTTGGAAGCGCTCGGAAGTGAATGTGAGCAAGTCTTCTATGCCAAAGCTCACATGAACTTGATGTATCATGCAACAAGGCCTGTAGTGGACGAGTGCAAAGTCTGTAGAGACATTCTTGCCGAACACCAATCACTCGGGCTGACTTGATGTTGGAGTTCTTTGGCCATGCAAGAACTTTACCTTTGGAGAATGCAACTTGATATCCCTTATCTTCCAAGGCTGAAATAGAAACAAGGTTCCTCTTGATGCTTGGTACAAATAGCACATCACTCAACTGCAAGGAGATGTTAGAGTCTAAGTGAATAGTGGAGGTCCCAACACCTTTCATAGAATAACATGTATCATCTCCAATTATGACTTGAACACTTGAATCTCTCATCACCAAATCTGAAAGATGTTCTTTGAATCCAGTAATGTGACGAGAGGCGCCACTATCAATCAACCAAGTGTTGCTATCTGCTGGAATATTGCTTGATAAGGCAAAATAGAATAGAAATTCCCTTGAATCCTTTTGAGGAGAGATCTCACCCACATCTGCAAATGAAGTATGTTGTTTTGGTCTAGTGGGGCAATCTTTTGCATAGTGACCAAACTTGTCACACCTGAAGCACTATAGGTGGGAGAGATCCTTCTTCTTCTTATATGGAGGAGCACCATCAGATCTTCTATCTTTATTCCTCTTGAAGTAGCCTTTCTTTCCTTCTCTTCTTTTCTTCTTCGAAGATTGAGCGGTAAGTACATGAATCTCCTCATTGGTAGAACTTTGCCCATTGCCTCTTGCTGCTAATCTCAATTCCTCTTGAATGCAATCTGCCCTCAAGCGGTCAAACTTAGGTAGCTTTGATCTCGCACTAATGCCTTGGATATATGGCTCCCAAGATTTAGGTAGACCATTAAAAGCCAACATTGCCAAATCCTTATCATCAACCATATGTCCAATGGTAGAGAGTTGATCTCTCAACTCGGTGATCTTCATGAAGAATGAGATGACGAATTCTCCTTTCACCATCTTGATCTGATGAAGTTGCTGCTTTAATGCAAGAGCTCGACTTGTGTTGTTGATCTCATACATCTCCTCCAAGGTCTTAAACATATCTCTTGTTGTTTTCAACTTGGAGATGATTGGCACAATGTGATTTTTCACAGAATCAACCAGCATCTTTTTCGCCTTAGTGCCATTTCTCTTCCATTGAGGCTTCTCATTCTCATCGGTTGGTTCGGGAACTTTGCCCTCCACGAACTCAGCTAACTCATTTTCCTCCAAAGCAAGCATCACTCTAAACTTCCAAGATGTGAAGTTTGATGCACCCTCAAGTCTATCTCCGATCTTGAGCCCGTTCACCATCTTGACAATAAAATAGATGTAATCAAGGATGAGAATAAGAGTGGAGGGTAGCGCTGCTTGAATAAATCTGATCACGATTTTTCTTATACCCGCTCTGATACCATGTTAGTTTTTATGATCAGATATAAAACTCAGAATTTAATTAAAAATCAGACACAAAAACACAGCAAATACCCTGGGAAAACCCTCCACTTGAGGGAGAAAAACCCAGCAACAATATATCACTTATATATTGAATATCAAGTAATGAACTCCTTTACAATGAGGCCAACAATGAGGCCAAGAATGGCACCACAATCTTATGCTAACACAGAACTAATATAATGCTTCCTGCTGATGACAAACTCAACCTTCTTCAAATATATTGACCTGCACTTGATAATCTTCTTCTCACACTTATTCGCACTTATGAATATTGAACTATGATAAAAATGAATGTGATACAATGAATAAGCATCACACATATATACAAGAGGGAAGGAGAGGACGTGACTCTTCAAGATTTCAAGTTGGCCTTCACCAAAAAATCGCACCTCCAAGATACATGAAGTCGGCCTCAAAGGATCATGCCTCTTCAAGAATTCATGTCTCCATGAAGTCGGCCTTAATAACAATAATTAAATATTAATTAATGTTTCAAATGAGGCGCCTCCTCATAATTGATGACATTATAAATTAAATAGCCAAAGGCTATAATTTAATTTATCTTCAAATGCCAAGGAGATCGGGTTGGAAGAGAGACTCGACGCTGTAATGTAACATCAACAATTGGGACCTCCTCGATGCCAAATACAAGCATAACAAATGTTTTTCTACAACACTGATTCAATTGACAGGTAAAGATATGGGTTGATTTATATTACATGACCAAAAGATAACACAAAATAAAAAAATCTTCAAAATACTATAAATTGGCAAATCTTTTTTTATAGTTTGTTATTTCTGGATTTAGATTGTGTTTGAATTTTTTCATCAATGTTTCGGATCACACTCAGTGATCCATCATCAAGATGATTGAGAGCAAAGGAGATAAAAGATGGTTAGATGCAGACCCAATTTGCTTATAAGGAAGAGGGGAAAGAAGTTGAGGGGATAAGACACAAAAAACAAGGAAAGAGAGATAAGCAACAAATTAAGTGTTGCAAACTTAAGTGGTACAACACCAAGGGCAAGGAAAAATTGGATCCCAAACAAAAGGACCTCTCCAACATTATTCGCCAAATTAAGTGGGACAACACCAAAGGGGTATGATTCCGTGAATAAACATTTTTAACCCTAGTTGAATTGGTTGTAATAGGATTTAGGGTAGGCATGAGCTCTATGGGTAATTGAAATGCAATCATTGCAAGAAACTCAAGTCCATCATTTATTCCGAAGGGTACAAGCTCGTACCAATAAAAAATCAAATCATAGAATTTGAAATCGTAAAATTTCAAACCATAGGATTCCAAACCCTGTAATTTTAAACCCTAACAAAACCAAACCCTAAAAAGTAGGGGATAGTACATGTCGATGCACCCAAGTTTTGTACGTCACTTAATTAAGCATCTAAAAATATCAAGGTTTAGCGCAACATGTTTCTTGAGTTCAAGACAAAAAATTTGCAGGCTTTCAAACGAAAATGTTGGTTGTGAGTTGAAGTTTGTTTTCAGGCATGGGGTGAGGAATGTTTCAAAAACCTGAAAGTTGTTTTTCCCAGCATGAGATAACCTTCCGTATAACCAATCCCTTCAATTAATAGATAGCAACATAATTGTGTTAAAATGAAATAAAACATAACAAAAATGATCCACCAGCGTAAAGATTCAAAAAAATAAAATTCACTGAAACCAGGGCAAGCGACTTACCAAAAAATTATGCACAGATTGTGCCATGCTATCAAAGATGTCGATGATAGAAAACAAGTCGAGCTTGCAATAAAAGTATGAAACCCTGCCACAATAGAAATTTATTTAAATGACGTGAACCAAAACCAATCTTCCTACAACTGCTGCTTCAATCTATTCACAATAAATGAAATCTGAAAATATCGGGGTATTAAAGGCTTACTTAGATTCTCGTGAGCCGGCTCTAACGGTGAGACTTTTGCAAGCCTTTAAACAAAAATATTAAATACGAAGTCAAAATTTGTTTTTAGGTGTCACGAAAGGAATGATTTGACTAGTCGTAAATTTCTCAGGCATGAGAAATACTAAATCCTGGTGGGTAGTGCCCACATAATATAGCCTCCCAGATAATTAAATGAATTAACGTGATATTTAGTTTTGAATTCAAAAGCATGAAAGTATTTTAAGGATATCAGGAATCAATTCGTCATTATATTTGAATTTTGGTGTTTGGTCAAGTGGTAAGTGTCTCAAAATTTGCAAGAAGAATGGGATTAAAGTCATGAGTGTAATGTAAAATTTATGTAATTTTGTCTATTATTGTTGTCTTTGTGGCTGGATTATTGGTCTTTTTTCTGTCTTTGGGGCTGGTCTTGTAGCTATTGTTTTTCATTTCAGCTACTATTCATAATTGCTTTGTTCAATATAGAAAAGAAAATATCTCAAAATTTAAAAAGTGTTTATTATTGTGGGTAGATTTGTCCCCCTAGTTAAAGATATTTTTAGATATGGAAATGATGTAGTGTGTGGAATTGGGCATCTATTTTTAGAAGTGATTTAACATAGAATTGATTATTACAACAAGTTTCATTTGGTTCATTGTCTATGTGTTTGCAATGGGGTGAAGTCTACATATATTGTTTGAGAATTTGTTAAGAAAGAGATATGTTCTCCTTAGTCAATTCTCTAAGATGACTAATTCAATATCTTAGAACAATAATTGAAGATAGTAGGCAAATAGATAGCACATTGTCTAGAATGATGATGTAAGTTGATAATGTAATTGGAACTCTATGATGCTCTCATGAATGTTCTTGAATCTAGCTCTCCCCTCATAGTAAAGAACTATGGTGTGTCCTTAAATACACCACCCTAGTGTTCAATTTGAAATAATTCACAATAGTTAGCTCATTAAAGTTAGAAACGAAGGGAAACACAAAGCAAATTTAAAATTTTAGGTTTGAATCCTCCCACACTAGATCAATTTTGCACCTATTTATCTAAACCAAGATGATGAATGATGGAGAATGCAAATCAATTTTGGACCTATAAGGTGTATGGATATTGAATGAGGCTAAAATAAGGTTATTTTCCAACTTCCATACAAAACTTGTCAACTGTTAGTGTAGGTTTTTTCTTTTATATGTTCAAAGATATTTATTTTTCCTACACATTATTAAGCTTGCTTAAGTTAATTATATGTGGTTATAGTAGAACACGTGGCATAATCAATTAGTTGCATGTGTCATCTTATCCACTTTAACTATTTAATTCTCACACCCTATTTTGGAACTTTTAGCCACCTCCCATGTAACTATTTGTTTGTCTTTATTTGAGTAAGTGCAACCACGAATTTCAATATTTACTAAGTGAAACTCTCGTCTTTCTTAGCAGTTGGAGTTATTTCTCCTTTTGGATATGTATGCATGTGTATTTACTATATATACAAGACTCACCTCTCATATATACTAATCAAATTGAATAATGTTAGCTTTGCCTAAATTCTCTTACATTTTTATCTTGTGAATTCTCTCTTTATATGATATTATCTTCATTGTGCTATTATGATCTTCTATTGATTGGAGTGTGTATGATCCACAATTGACAATAGATTTTGATTCAATATTTCATTTTTTGTAGAATATAACATGGTTTAAAAGCCTAAGTGTTTGGTATATTTCATTTTATTGTCTTATTATTTGAGAGATTTGAGACCAAGTTTTACTAATATTTTTCTTTAAAATCTAATATTTTATTCTCTTTGATTGATTTGGAGAATCAAAATTGTTTAACAAGAAAATAAGAATCTAATAATTAATTTTAGTTTTTATTAATTTTAGTTTTTATTAATTTTAGATGTATATAGTGTTTTTATAATCCTAACAACATTTTTAGTTGTCTCATTATGTTTGGGAGGCTCAAGGAAGTTAGATCTAACTTTCATTTTTCTCAAAGTGGAGGTTCATCTAAAAAATCATTGTTGATTCACTTGAAATTTATAGGTGACACGATTTTTGAGGCATGTTGGATAAAATTTGAGTGCACCATTGAATTTGAAAGACCCAAAGAATTTTATTTTCATATAAAAAAAATCAATTTTTGAGTTCATGGTCAAGAGGAAGTTGATTTTTTTTGGCTTGGCACTATTCACCTATACGATGGTATTGTCATACTTTTTGTACCTATGTATATAAATATATTATGTTGTGCAATATTTATGTCATCATATGATTTTCTAACATCATTACTTTCAAAATAGATACCTCCCTATTGCTTGTTTTTTATTTTATACCCCAACTTTGGAAGACCATATCTTAATCATTTGAACTCAAAATCAAGTGATTTTTTTAGAGGGGTATTTTTTGCTAGGTACATGTTAGTGTGATCAATTTTTAGATTTGAGTCTTCTAATTTTTTAAATGTGAGTTTTATCATATGTTTTCTTGTTCAAACTTAGTTTTTGGAACTTAAAATATTCATAACTTTTACAAATGAGTTCATTTTTAGTGTCATTTAAATTGAAGTTTGGTATTTTTTGATCTCTACTCACTGGTCTAGTTTTTTGTTCATATTTTATAAGCACATATTACTTTCATCATTTTGGCCACTTTTGATCTTTGTAAAAGCTCTATTAATCTAGAATATCTCATTGTAATTATATTAAGTATAAAATGGCAATATTTGTAATAATTTGAGAGGCCTTATTTTTGGGTATTGTAATTATTAACTAATATAATACTCTATTTTGGGGGTTCCATCATGTATGATTATTTTGTCAAGCTAAATTCGAAAAACTATTTATCTTGGGAAAATGGGATAAAAAATCATTGTGTTATGCATGATCTTTTGTCCAATCTATTTGGAATAATTCCTTAGTCGAGTCTCTTGGTAGAACTTTGAATGAGAAGCAACAATAATAAGGTCTATGAATTAATATGTCTCATTATCTTTGAGGATATTATGCATTATATTGATCACACTAAGTGTCCTTTCAATGTTTGGGATATCATTCGGTAATCATATTAAGACATTGAGTATTCATTTAAGAGTGATGCTTCCTTCATTCAAACCCATTCACATGCGGATATTATTGAAATAATATTACCTCTTCTCCTTTTGACGCCTCATATACATTTAAAGGTATTCTTTCTCTTCATGTTTCTTATGTAAAGTTTAGAGTTATTTATTTAAGGGCTTCCAATGATTCTCTACAATAGGGTTCATGTCTACATGATTCCTTTCATCATGAGGTTTACTTACTAGATATGCCACATTTGTTTGTGGACTCTAACCTTTCAAATATTGATGACACGAGTGAGGATATGTGTCTTCTCTTTTATGATAACTCTGATGGAGTTGCATCTTCTTCTTTATATGTAATGAGAGTACTTGTGAACCCTCTTTCTCTCTCTCCTCCTTTTCAAGCTTCCGTGTTGCCATCTTCTACAATTAGGCTTGGGAATCTTAATTATACTTTGGCACATTTAAGCACTAACATGGAGATATGTGAGCATTTTCTAGAAATAAATTACTATTCTTGCCTTTCATTCCATCTTTGGAGTAGTCATTCAATAATTTGATAACCCAATATTTTTATCTTCTAAAAGGAAGGTGCATCATTTGTTGCAAAGGGGCCTACTTCAGGACTCATTTTGAAACATTCTATATTTTGATTCTCTCTTCCATGTGGAGTGATTGATCTTGCAAGGACATCAAGACTCGACTACTGCTAACTATTTTATGGGACGCCAACAAGGGAACCGATGGTGGCCATCACATCTGTTGCTTTATTGTTTGATTAGGGAATTTGATAAAACTGGATTTGTATGAAGTATTGTTTGAAGCTATCCACAATTCTTTTATAAGGCAAAAACTTTTCATCCTTTGTTTGATACTCATCATTTACTTGTTTGATAACCAACTGAGAGTCACCATAGACCTATAGTTTTGTGATCTTCCATTGGATGGCAAGTTTGAGTCTAGTGTTTAATGCCTCATATTTCGCTATGTTGTTTGTACAAGGAAATGTAATTATGTAGGACTTAGGGATACAATCTCCTTGAGACATGATAAACAATATCTTAACCCCTAAGCCATATTGCGTAAGGATCTGTCAAAGTATAAGTTCCAACATGTGCTTTCTTTTGTAGTTAGAATGTTTCATCTAGAAATTTTGCTAACAATGGATGATTGTATAGAAATGGAGCTCTAGAAAGTCAATCAACAACTATCTATCCTTTAATAGCCTTTCTATCTACATACTCGATGTTGAATTCGCTTAAGATCATGATCCATTTTTCCATTCTTCCTATAAGGGTTGCTTTTGAGAGAAGATATTTTAATGGATCCACCTTGGAGATGAGTTGTGTTTTGTCATTAAAAATATAATGTCGCGATTTATTAGCACATAAAACCACGGTAAGACATGCTCATTCTATTGGAGAATAGTTTAACTCACATCTAACCAGTGTTCGAGATATGTAGTATATTACTCTTTATTTTCCTTTGTCATCGTGTTGTCCTAACAATGCCCCCAATGCCATGTCGATAGCTTATATATATAAGATGAGTGGTTTGTTTGAGCTTGGTGGTATTAGAACTGGATGTGAGGCAAGATAATCCTTGAGTTTCTGAAAATCTTGTTGGTAATTATTATCCAATTTAAAAGTTACATTCTTTCATAAGAGGTGTGAGAATGGTTGGCATTTATCAGCCAACTATGTGATGAATCATCTGATTACTTGGAGTTTTCCTTGTAGACTTCTAAGCTATTTGATATTATTGGGTGGAGGCATTTCCATTATTACTTTAACCTTGGCTAGATCAACTTCAATGCCTCTATTTGAAACAATGAAAACTAAGGGTTTTCTTGATGTAACCCCAAACACACACTTCGTTGGGTTGAGGCAAAGTTTATATTTCTCTAGTCGATAAAATATTTTTTCCAGTACTTCAATGTGTCAATCCCTTGTTATGGATTTTCCAATAAGGTCATCTACATAATCCTCCATGATGTCCTGTAGCATATCATTAAAAATATAGTCATTTCTCTTTGATATGTAGCCCCTGCATTTTTTAGTCTGAAAGGCATTACTTGGTAACAAAATGTGCCCCATGGAGTGATAAATGTTGTCTTCTATTGATCTTCTTATGTGATTTTGATTTGATTATAGTCAAAAAATCCATCCATGAGTGATAACATCACATATCCTCTATGAGGTCAACAATAATGTCAATGTTTAGAAGCGAGAAATCATCCTTTGGACAAGCTTTATTAATATCTCTAAGGTCGATACATATTTGTATGCCCCCAATGGGTTTAGAAATCAATACTATATTTGAGACCCACTCGAGATAATCAATAGGTTTGACAAAAGTGACTTCAAGGAGCTTTTTCAATTCTTCTTTCACCAGAAGAGCGATTTGAGGGTGCATATTTCGAAGCTTTTTTATACATGTTTTGCATCTAGATATATTGTTGGGTGATGCACCACAAGGGACGGCTCTACGCCTAGCATGTATGTGTATGTCTATGAAAAGTTGACAGATCTTCTTTTGAGGAATTTTTCTAATCTCTTATTAATCCCATCCTATAATTTTGTAGCTATGTAGGTGATTTTTGGTCCATCAATTGCTCCCAAATTGATGTCACATATTTCTTCGATTAGCAGTATATATGTTTCTTGGTGTCGAGGAATCCAATCAAATACCCCATCCTCTAGCGCCTTAGGGAGGTTTTCACTAGAGGATGCATCTTTTGTTTTTACTTTTTCATGATCCAAAAGTGCCTCATTAAGGTTTTCACTAAGGGAGCTTTCTTTCTTATTTTCCCTTTTTTATTTTTATGACTAAGGAATTTTACTTCTCCCCCAAAGTAAGCATCCTTATGCAATTTAATTTTAATTTGGTGATCATGCTTATGGTCTCCTAATGGTATATGGTCACAAACTCACATAAGTTTAGCTATTGCTTCATCATTTTGGAATGTGTCGAGTACAGGAGGTCCTTGTTGGTCCCAATCGATTAGTTCAAGATATACAAGAGGGAGGTTGATGGATGGTTGTATGGTATGGATGTGTTCAGTATCAAAAAAATTATTGATAATTTTGAAATCTTCTTCAATGAGGTTCTCCTAAGAGCTTTGGATAGTAGTAGAAGTCTTACCACCTTTATTATGAGTACATTTAGGTCCTATGGTTACCATTTCAGTGGCTTGAAAGTCAAGTCCTTGATAGTCTTTATATTCTCGTAGTTGGATTGGTTCCATCATTCCTTGTTCTTATGCCCCCAATCATTTTCCTTTATAGCCCATGTGTTTGCATAAATCATGGCCCTTGGGATATCAGTAATTTCAAGAATAGGAAGTGATTGTTCTTCTTCTTCCTTATATAACCATGAGGAGATATCCCGACTTAGATCTTCCTTGTTTAGTAATCCCCATTTTTTGAAGTTCTTGAAGTTTTCTTTTGATTCCATGTTGAGTGCCCTAGGTTGGCCATATGATCATGGTGAGGTAGGGAGCCATCCTATGTAAAAGGAGTTTTGGATCCCACATTCCCCACATTCGTTGTCACTTACCTTAACCTTGATCTCAGAGATAGATTGTGATGTGGATGAGGGTTGTAATGTGGATGGGTTAATGTAGGTGGATGAGGTGGATGTTGCATCATTAATGGGGTAGTGATGGTAGCTTTTGTATTTACCTTTCAACATTTTGTAGTATTGAAAGGGTTGTGGGTCAACGGGAATAGTAACTTCTCTACCATTGTATGAAAATTTTAAGCATTGGTGATAGGTAGAGGGGATGACTTGCATAGTGTGTATCTAAGGATGCAAAAGGAGGATGTTATATGGTAGATAAAGATCAAGGATGTGACATGTGGTTTCCATAATAGATGGGCCAACTTGAATGGGAAATTTTATGATACCTTTTGATTCCCTTTCTGCATCATCATATGCTTTTATTGTTATCTTCTTTTAGGGATCTATGAAATCTTCACAATAGCCCAAATGTTTTATTAATTTTAGTGTACATAGATTGAGTCTTGATCCACCATCTATTGTGGCTCTTTTGATGTTATGTTTGTGTACAATGGCTTCAATGTGAAGTGGTTTATTATACAAAACTTGTAAATGAAGGTCTTTACTTGCAAATGTTAGATGATGTGTAGATGATAAGTGTCTAATTATGGCTTGAAATTGGTTAACATTTATATCACCTAGTACCCTAGATTTTCGGAGATCTTTGTCTATGGCTTCTTTATGCATAGGTGAGGTTTGGAGGAGCTCCAAGATGGATATTTGTGAGGGTCTTTTTCCAAGGCTTTTAATGATGTTATATTTATTTTTTATGGTTGCAGTGGATGATGAGGATGATGCCCCCTATATCATCATTCAGCCTCAACGAGTAGTGACAACACAATCATGTGCTTTGATGGTTATCATATTACATTCTTATATCTGATCGATGGTTGCATCAAGAGATGGAGGGTTGATGGTGTTGGTGTATGAGTATGATACATTGTTATAGGATGTGGATGGTTTTCATTCATTATATTATGGGAAGGGTTGTGTATATATGCCTAGCTGCTTGTTAGGAGAGTTTTGACTTTGGACTTTGATTTCTCCCTTATCAATGAGGTCTTAGATATAATTTTTTAGTTTCATACACTTTTTTGTGCTATGCCCTTTGATTAGGTGATATTCACAATATTCATTGTCCTTGTACCATGTCAGTTTGGGTTGGTTTTCATCAAAGGGATTAGTGAGTGGAAACTTTATTAGGTTCTCTTGCACAAGTTTATGAAACACAACTTCAAGTGGCTCCCCCAAAGGGATTTTCTTGCAATTAGGTTGAATAGTTTATTTTCTTTTGCCTTGGGGGATGGTGATGGTATTAGATGTATCTTGTTGTTGTGTTGTTTTTTGATTTTTTTATGAAGTACTTTGGACATTTTGCACATGTGTGTTATAATTTACTCCATCGTTTACAACATTTTGTTTTTAGACTAATATTTAGGTTTATCATTAGATTGTTGGTTGTTATCTTTTTAGTCTTGATAGATCTTAATTACCCCTTTAGCAATCAAATATTTTTCAATAGTTATCCCATTTTTAATTACTTCATCAAATGTACTTACACATTGTAGTTGTATGTGTAGGGCCACTTTTGGGTGTAGGGTTTCAATAAAGATGTTACCATTTACTTTTCAATAACTTGAAGGAGGAATCTCCTTGTAAGGTGTCTCCATTGCTGAAGGAGTATGGCAAATCTTTCTCTGGGTTTTTTCTTAGTTATGCATAATTTAGACAAGGCTACTTCTTGTTCAATGTTATAAGAGAAGTGGGTGACAAACCTTTTGGCTAAATTAGCAAAGGATGTTATTGATCCCCGAGCGAGGTGTGTAAACCATTCTAGCGCTTGTCCTCCAAGGCTTCTAGGAGAAATTCTCATGAGATAGACTGGGTTGTATGCAACTTCTCGACATGCTACATTAAATTCTTTGAGGTGTTCAATTGGATCCCCTTTCCCTTGTATTTTTCAAATTTGTGGATTTCATAATCTTTGGGGAATGGTATGGATAATATGGATTGATCAAATGGATATGGGCATATGTACTCGAATCTAAAAGTCCTACTTGTTTGACTTGTTTGAAGCCCTTGAATCGTGTCTCTCATATTTTGCAACTCTTGGGCCAAGTTGATGTTATTGGATGAATGGGTGTGAATGTGTTGATGATGAGGGTGTTGGTGTTGGTGAGAAGGTGTTAGAGGAGTATCATTGATGTATTGATTGTATTGTTGTTGATGATTGGGTTTTGGAAGATTATTGATGTTTGATTTATGTTGATGTTAGTGATTTGATGTTGGGGGTTATTGGTATTTTTATTATGTGGAGGAGGGTTATTGGTGTTTTGGTGATTTTGGGGATTACTGATGTTTTGATTGTGTGGCGAATTGTTGATGTTTTGGTGATTTGGTGTTGGAGAATTGATTTTTTGATTTTGTGGAGGTTGTGAGACATTTAGACCTTGTTAATGAATGAAGTTGGCATAAATGAATGAGGTAGGGGGTTTTATAGAGGTGGTTGGATTGGTATATGTATAAGTAACATGGGGGTTGGGAGGGATATTAACCCTTAGTTGGGATGAAAGTGGGGGCAATTGATTAAGTTGTTGTGATGTGTTTCTGAAAGGGGGAGGTTAGTATTGGCTTGTATCCTTAGGATGTTGTCAAATAAGTTGTTAGATGATGAAGGATTGTTAAAAGGGTCATACCACCTAAGTTGTGAGAGATCAAATTTAGAGGGAAGTCTGTCTAGCTAGAAGCTCTATTAGGAGTTGATTTTTACCAACATCAAATAGTTTTTGCATCATTTTTTGGTTGTAATGGTTATTGGAAAATTCTCTTAGTCTATGGGAATGTTCTTCTTGGTCTACATCTATCTATTGCTCGTGAGGGGTTGGTAGTTGGGTGGAATGGTATTGTAGAAGGAATGTCCTTGAGAATTCATTAGTATTTTAGCTTGTGATCTAGTGATTGGAATGCAAGACAAGGATTCTTTTAAAGAGTGGTCTTAGGGTAAATGATTTTGGATTGAGGGTGATTGATAGATTAAGGTTGGATAATGATTTTTGGACTTGGGTTGGATTTAAGTTGGATGTTTGATGGATGTTTCGTGTTGTGAGGACTTGATCAAAGTTTGGATGAGATTAAGGTGTTGGGAAAAAATTAGATTTGGGTTATGACTGGACTAGGATTAGATGACGATAGAGTGTTGGTGTTTGAAATTTTGGACTTAGACTTGGATCAAAAATTGAATGATGGACCTTAGGTGTTGGATTTGATAAATGTGGAGATGTTTAGGATGTGATTAGGAGGTAGGATCAAGATTGATAATGATGAAAGGTAGGACCTTGGGATGATTTATTGATTGGTTGGTTGGATTGGATGATGATAAGGATAAACCTTGGATAAAGGATGGATGCAAAATCAAATTTACAACAAAGATTTAGAACCTAGATCCTTGGGGATGGGGTGATTTTGGGATTTATCTTTACTTACTTAGGATAGGAAAGTTACTAAGCAAGGTTAGATGATGGATTTTTAAAAAAAATAACTTAAGGGAGCCAAATCCTTAAGTTGAATAGTCCAAAATAATGGGCTAATCAAGGGTGCAACTTAAGATAGCCAAGTTCTTAAGCAACACGTAGATTAGGGGGTGTGTGTAAGGATATAGATAAAAACCTTAATGAAAAATTTGATCTGCAAGGATGTGAGGATATGATGCTTGGACATGATAATTGGATGAGGATGATAATGACTAGGTGTTTTAGGATTAAGGGATGATTTGGGTGATAAGTGGATGATTTGCAAAGGTTTTTGGGTTTAATGATTGAATAAAGTTTAGATGATATTATAAAATTTGGGAGGATGAGTTAGGGGACAAATGGATGAATAGTCCATGACAAATAAGTGATCAAAGGTGATAATTATGGTAATGATGACAAAAATATGGTTAATTGGGTGATTAAGATGACAAAATGATGAAAGGATTAAGGTTTGATGCCAAGTCCAAAATTAAAGTGGGGGATGAGATGACAATAATGTTAGAGTAAAGGTTTTAACTTAATTATGTTAATTAAGTTACCTTTATTCCTCTCTTAAGATTTCACTTTAGTTTGCATAAAGTGACATTTAATAATTATATTAATTATTAAATGTTTTCCTATTAGGGTTTCTTTTAAATTTTGTTGATCTCCTTCTTAAGGATTGATCCATTGTATATTCATTATTCTATTTTGTTCTGATAAGATAATCTCTTCATTTTTCAGAGCTTCAAACCCTTGGTTGTTTTTTTCGTCATTTCTCTTCCTTGTGACAGGTATCCATTTGCATGCAAGTATTCTTGGACTCTGAAGTTGGTTTTGACAACTTCTACATGGTATCAGAGAAGACATGTTGCATGCATGTTCTTGTTTGAAGAATTTGGAGCTACAAGGGTTGGATTAGGCATTCACGTTTTTGCAGGGTGATTTTTGGTGGATCCGACATACTTCAGTTTTTGGGTTCACTTTGGGCCCAAACGGACCTTGCCGTTGGATTTGCAGCGTCCAAAAACCCCTAAATCGATTATTCATTCATCGATTTTGGCTACAATTGATCAGGGAGGCAAAAAAAAAATTTGCCCCAAGGGCGTATGGCCCTAGGGCACGCCTTCCGCAGAAAAAAATAAAATCAATTTTCGGGTTTTTAAAATCAGCCAGTGTAAAATCTGAGCGTCGTCGCTCAGCCGCCCAACGGCGGCAACAACCGATTGTAGTCTTGCGGCCACCGCTGCGCCGCCGGCCCGCAGCTCCAGTGGTGCGCCTCATGTGCGCCACCCCAGTGCCACCGCGTCGCCCACACTCCACCTCCTGTGCGCCTACCCCTAGTCAGCCATGTGACCAAGGGTCGAAGGTTTTTAGCCCTTGAGGACTGTGTAATTTTTTTAAAAAACCTTTTGAGCAACTTGCACGAAATCAGGTGTATTTTTTGCATACAATCTCCATTTTGCGAAAACGAGATATCGCCAGAAAGCTGGATCTGGTGCCGTTCTAGTGGTGCTAGTTATTTCTTCTGGTTTTTCCATTTTGCGAAAATGAGATATCGCCAGAAAGCTGGATCCAACGTCATTCTAGTGGTGCTAGTTATTTCTTCTGATTTTTCCGTTTTGCAGTCGTTTCTGCCAGTCAAAGTCAGAACTTGAGTTTTTCACTCCCGAGGGCGTATCTTTTGCATTCAAACTCTGTTTTGTGCAAATGAATAGGCGTTGGAAAGGTGTTACAGTGCTATTTCTAGATCTTCAGTCTATTTCATCAGAAAATTTATCAGGTAAATTTTATTCATCTTTGTGTGTTTTTACACTTTGCTCATTTACTTGGACTTTCTGGCACCTACGTGGGTTATCTTTGCGTGGGATGGGTTATATTAATTTGATCTAAATACAGTAAGGTCAGATTTCTCAATTTTTTTTCATTTGAAGAGTTATCATGGGTTTTTCTACTCAGCCTTCAATTGTAGTTCTGGAACGAGGTAATTATGAGTCATGGGCAAAGGGCATACTTACACATTGTAGGTGGCTTAATATTTTGCCTTATTTGTATGATCTCATACCTGAACCAGCCACTTCAGAGGGAAAATTAGCATGGGATATCATTAGAAATCACATGGTAGGACTTATATTGTCTAGTGTTGATCATGACACTGTGTTGGCTATATCGGACATTGATTGTCCTCACCCACTTTGGACACGTCTTTGGGAGATCTATGGAGACCCAAATCTCTCTCCATTCCCAGAGGATCCTACTTCAGATTGTCTCTTACCCATTGCTTGGAGAGAGAATACACCCTTTGATCATGATAATTTAGAGGAGCTTGAGTATTTAGACACCCTTACATGTTCCGATGGATCAGAGGCTTGTCTCACAGTTCCTACTCTTCAGACTGAGACTTCATCAACATCTCTTGTTGTTCTTGATTCAGTGCAACAAGGAATCATACATCTTCCAGACATAGCTACTTTGGACTCTTATGTTGCAGACATATCTTTCTTGTTTGTTGAGTCTTATATTGCAGATTTGGAGGATTCTTATGAGGACATTGATCTCCTCTACCTTAATAGTTAGGTTATCACTGTTTGCCCACCATTATTAGTGCACTTAGAGGTTGCATTTCAGGATTCTCCACATCAGTTTGGATTTGGCATCATTTGTTTCATTTCATACAAAGAGATTCTTTAGCATCCTATCATGGCACACATCTTGAGACAGCTTGGTTCATCACTTTTCATAGGGTTTCTTCGTCATCATCCTTTAGATCGGTTTCTTCCCAAGGGGAGGAATATCATTTGTCGCTTCAGGATCTCCTTTTTTATTCTACATCAGGCATCTACCATTGTGACAAGAGTTTCTTCATTGTGGGGGGGCCTTCTTCTCTCTTTCTATCTCTCCTATGGAGACCATTGTACATGTACTTATATGATAGAAGTTGTCTATGGGGGGTATCATGTAATCCACCTCCTATCCTTCTTTCATTAGTACATCATATTCCTTTCTTTGCATTCTATTTTGGGGAGGAGTTTTGTTCCCATTGGGTTTTCTCCTTTACCCCGTTTCATTTAGTTTGCAATGCTTTTGTAAATGGGTACCTGATCAGGCCTAGTTATCGGGACCCATGTTTACTTTCATGCATTATAGTTACCTTTGCTTTCTTGCACATGTTTTTAGCTGCACTCTTGCTCATCTTAAAGGGGGGTGTTAGAGTAAAGGTTTTAACTTAATTATGTTAAATAAGTTACCTTTATTCCTCTCTTAAGATTTCACTTTAGTTTTGCATAAAGTGACATTTAATAATTATATTAATTATTAAATGTTTTCCTATTAGGGTTTCTTTTAGGTTTTGTTGATCTCCTTCTTAAGGATTGATCCATTGTATATTCATTATTTTATTTTGTTCTGATAAGATAAGCTCTTCATTTTTCAGAGCTTCAAACCCTTGCTTGTTTTTTTCGTCCATTCTCTTCCTTGTGATAGGTATCCATTTGCATGCAGGTATTCTTGGACTCTAAAGTTGGTTTTGACAACTTCTATAAATAAGTGGTAAGATGATGAGAAAAATATGACAAGGGGAGATTAAAATTAGTAAGGTGACAAGATGATGGAAGGTTAATGGTGAAAAATTTAAGGTTTTGTTCTAAGTCCAAAATAGAGAATGATAATTCCAAATGATGGGGAGGGTGGGGTGTTAGGAAGAATGGGGGTTTATCATTATATTAGATGATTATGAAAATGGAAAGGTCTAATTAGGATGACGAGGTGTAATATGGTGAGGTTAATGATGGTTAGGAGTTGATTGAGTTGTTGATTATGGAAGCCTGGTCAAGGGGGATCTTCAAGGTCACTGTTAGAACTCGCTCAATTTTCAAGGCCAAACACAAGCACAACTTTATAGAAAGAGCCCAGTATAGGCGTAGTTTCAGAGGTGCAGTTTTTTAGGATGAAGGCATAGGTTGATAGTGGTAGTGTGTCATATTGCAAGCACAACTTTTTAGTGTGCAAGTATAGGTGTTTTTGATAAAGGCATAGATTTATTGGTCGTAGGCACAGTTCTATAGTCTCTATGTTTTGGCAAGAGATTAATCAAACATATAAACACAATGGCCAAGACTCAACTTTTTTAAGGGTCAAAAGGTTATCCTTAGTCCTAGAGCTAAGTGGCTCAATATTGGTTTCTCACAAGAAGACATGCCAAGCACTTGTTCTCAAACCAAATTAGTCAATTGGGATTATAGACTTAGTATAGGCCCACCACCCAATTTTCTTAGGTTAATACTCCTTGATACTCATGTGGAACACCCTTTCTTGCAAAGGTGGATAGCTAGAGATCCAATGACACATGCTCAATATTAGCATAGGCACACCTTCTCTCTCTTTTTAGGAACTATTATAGTTCACCCAAATATTTCTATCTCAACCTAAGGGAGTACATGGTGAGTAACTTTAGGGTATGATTCACATCCCTTGTACCACACTAAGCTACATTCAAAAGGTATTAATCTAGGCTACACAGTTATTTCTAAGGGTATGAGGCACAACCATGAACACTAGCCCATCACAAGCGTGGGCTAGGGACTTTTAGCAAGAAAGCTCAGACCAACCCTACACTCTTAGCTTGGAATCACCCAAGTACTAAAGCTTCGATAGACACAATGTGACTAGATTGGGGTATAAATTTTGTTCTCCCTTCTATACCCCATCGATAACACATGATTGAGGTTGTCCCTTAGGGTGATGAAATCCCTAGGCAGGCCCCCTAAAGGGAAAAGTAATGCTAAGTGTTTTTGATCCCCAAGATCACACTAAGCATGAGGGGAGAGCATACACATAAAACTAGCACACCTTGCTTTCTACTCTAAAACACAAAATGAAGAAATGCAAAGATTTTTGATCTCCAAGATCACTCTAGGTGCAAGGGGAGAGCATATGTCTTGCACTCTTCCAAACACAACAAACAAGCATTAAACAACTAAACTAATTTTAGTGCCTAATTAGTGGGAAAACAAAAGTATTCTATAAGTGTCCTATGAAACCACATATTAGTAGTTTTTTTTTTCTGATTTATCTTGGACCAACCAAATAGCTACACCACTTGTTAGTCTAGCAAGTTAGCTCAAAATTTAAAAATCCCAAAATAGAATGCAAGCATAGCTTTAAAGTAAAATAAAATGTGGGCACGAAAAGACAAAATTAAAATTATACCTTACATAGGCATACTTGTTCTAAACGTAGGAGAAACAAGTCAACCTAAAAGCGTTGGAAGTCTTTATGCAAGTGTAGAACATAGGCACAACCAAAGATAAAACAACACTTCTGAATAAAGATTAAATTTTCACAAATTTGATAACTTAAACAGAAAATTATTGACTGTATGCCACAAAACCAGCTTGTTCGATGATGTATGCAATTATATTAGGTAACCAAATAGCTAAATATGTAAAAAAATCACCCTAAGCCCTAAATATTTTATGCCCTCTTCTTTGAAGCAAACGTGTAATTATGTGAAACATAGGCATAAAAAGTCTTTGTGTTGGAAAAAATATTCACTATGCAGATGCAGTGGGTCTTTGTACAGGTTTTGAACTACAAAATGGTAGTGCTACAGGTCGGCACAAAAGCGTCATTTTTTGTGTAGGCGCAACAAAACAGTGACCCGAGAAAAACAAAAATTTGTAGCTACCGACTAACTTTGTAAATGCAGATGTGAGTTCATTTAACCTTAAGGGTAAGTTTTAAGCCCAAAAATGAAATGTGTGATGTGAATCTAGGGATCTTGTTAACCTAGGTATATATATTTTTTTGTTATTTTGTGTATTTGTGATTTTTTTAATCTTTTTTAACTTGTGAAAGTTGAAGTTGTAACAAAACAAAAAGGATACTACAAATACAACTTGTAATTAGATTAGGGCCTAAGTACTAACTTTATATATTTTAGAAACATGAGAAATAACTTGGAAAAATAGGAACTATTAGCAAACTTTAAAAACTATTACAACCAAACGTAGGCACAACTTTTGGGGTCAAAGGTGTCACAAGTCTAAGTAGAAGCATCGTAGGAGTAAACAAAGGTGCCATGGGATTTGACAAAGGTATTGCAGGATTGAACATAGGCATTGATAGACCAAACAAAAGCATGAAGATTTGAGATGCAGGCACATTTCTACAAAGGACAAAACTTGCAAGCATAAAAACTCAAAAAAAATATTAGTAAGGGACGTGGGTCCCACTAGCCATTCCAAAATGTGAGAGGGGAAACAACATATGAAAGTAAATTAAATAAACTCATGATAAAATCCAAGCATAAACTTAAGTTATAACTTCACAACGTCTCCATGGATTGAGCTCTCAAAGATGCACCCAACTCTTTACTGATTTTCTCTCAAGATTCATAGCTATGTGGATTGCTCACTCACTATTCCAGCATAATATGGATAAGGTCAACTCAAGATGTGAGAAATGGGAGAGGAGAATTTCATTTATACAAATGAGATGAGAGGAATGGAGGGCTTAGATGCATTGACTTGATCAATGGATAGGATTGAGTGGTGGAGAGAGACATTAGCATTGTGGCATGTGTCACAAGGGGGAAAGGAGGTGAGAATGAGGTGTGTGAGCACACCTTGGTAAGAGAGGGTGCAAGAAAGTGGATTTGTGTAAGAGGATAGTGGGGGTAGGTGAGATCTCATACATGTGTGAGAGGATGTGAGAGAGTAGGCTTAGGACACTTGTCACTTGGTGGCAAGTTTGAGGGAGGTGGGTGAATTTAAAATTAGGAAATAATGCTAATGAGGATTAGGGATGAGAGTTAGACCAATTAATCAAGGACTAATTGATTTAATGAGGATGGGTTGAGTTAATAAGTGGAGTTAAAGGTTGGAGAATGGGATAATGAGGATTAGGAAAGAGATGAAGTTAATTAATCAAGGATTAATTAACTTGAGCAATATTAGGGGATTTTAGAGGACATATGTGAGCACACATGGGAAGAGAGGTTGTAAGAAAGTGGATTTGTGTAAGAGGATAGTAGGGGTAGGTGAGATCTTACACACGTGTGAGAGGATGTGAGAGAGTAGGCTTAGGACACTTGTCAGTTGGTGGCAAGTTTGAGGGAGGTGGATGAATTCAAAATTAGGAAATAATGCTAATGAGTATTAGGGATGAGGGTTAGACCAATTAATCAAGAACGAATTGATTTAATGAGGATAGGTTGAGTTAATAAGTGAAGTTAAAGGTTGGAGAATGGGCTAATGAGGTTTAGGAAAGAGATAAAGTTAATTAATCAAGGATTGGTTAACCTAAGAAGGATTAAGGGACTTTAAAGAAATAAGGATAAAGGTGGGATTAATTAAATAGTTCAATATTTAATTAATTGGGGAGAACCTTAGGATATGGGGTGATATATATATATATTTAGGCTACAAGAATCGATCGGGTATTTGTCCCCTTATAAACTGTAGTGCGCCTGGTAAACTTTTTTTATATGATTGGTGACGCTAGCGCGACACGCCCTCGGGTACCACGGGGACAGTGGGGAGACTAGACCTTGTGACCTCTTGCCTGCAACAGTATGCTTTAGCCAGTCGAGCTAGACCCACCACCGATTGGGTAATATAATTAATTAAATAATAGGATATTTAATTAATTATAAGCAGAAAATGAAATAATTAATTAAATAATATAATATTTAATTAATTAAGAAGTATAATTTTAATTAATTAGGGTTATGATGTCAGAATTGGGGTGTCTACACTCAAAACTTGTTTATTTGGAGCTTTTTGTCTCGAATGTCTTCATCATCTTAAGATAAGTTTTGGAGATTTAGGTCTAAAATTTGACCTATTATTGCACATAGTTACAAAATTTAGTTTGATTTGGACTTTCTGGGTCAACTTGTTTTGCCTAGTTCGATCAAAAATTTTCAATTAATGTTAGAAATTTTCCCAAATTTTGTACTTCTGATTTTTTTTACTCTCAAAAAAATAAAAAAATAAATTAACCTCGGGATCCTTTGGCCTTTGGTTACATAGTAGTACTTCATTGTTCTCTTGGAAATCCTATATAGAAGACCGGTTTTAGAGTAGAGGAATGCAAAAAATATCAAGTATTTCTTCAAGTTCTTTGAAAATAGTTTTCATGACACTTATTTGGTGATTACTTCTAGTTTTGTGAAGCATCTTTTAGGTTTTGTCACCAATTGCTTCAAGCATTTCAATTGATCTGCAAAACCTTTTTGTCCATGTCCAGGCATCTTTGTTGAATCAAATCAGCTTCAACATTTGTCAAAAATAGGTGTCTTCCAAAACCATCTACCCCAAGATTTTTTTTTACATATCTTAATTCTAAACATAATCCTATACACTGTGCAATTTATGTCACTTGTGGACATAGTGCACAAATCATAAAACCTAGAATCCAAATAATTTGTAAATTATGGCAAATGGGGATGAACTTTGTATCCTAAAACCTAAATAATTTACACAATTCACAAAAATAAATGGGCAAATAACATAATAAAAATGCATAGCTCCTATAATCCATAATCCCTTCAATTTAAAATAAATATTGTAAATTATAATAAATGGTCGCCTACCAAAATCAATTGCACCTCAAAAAAATGATCGTGTATCTTAAAAATAGGTCAACCATCCTTAACATCTAAAAGAGCCAAAATCCACAATAAATGGGTGAAGTTCAAGAACCAAATAGAAATATTTAAAATGCACTATACTAAAAACCTTACATGTAAGACCATCCTTGGTAGCCTAAAACCTATATAATGCATAAACAAAATAAGAAAATTGGAGATTCGAATTCAATCTGGAAACTATAGTACATGGATGTCTGCCAAAACCTTTTGCCCTTA
The DNA here is from genome assembly GCA_007115665.2 of Sequoiadendron giganteum. Classification (NCBI taxonomy): domain Eukaryota; kingdom Viridiplantae; phylum Streptophyta; class Pinopsida; order Cupressales; family Cupressaceae; genus Sequoiadendron; species Sequoiadendron giganteum. The sequence continues at coordinate 517,574,480 of CM021102.1, forward strand.
GAATTTCTTTGTATATCTAGAAAAAAGTTGATCATTTTCTCTAAATAATTTCTATATATTTGAGAAATATTGCTAACTATTTAACAGTAATTAAAATGTGCAAATAATAGAAAATGGGTATTTGCTAATATCATTGAATGTTTAAAAAAAAAAATTGATGGAGGAGCTCTACGTTTTGCAGTCGAGCTAGGGGACATGGACCCTAGCCCGATTATTATTTTTCCAAGCTCGTGCATAGGTTGGGGTTTGGAGGCATGTGGGGGGTGTGTCTTGTTCAAGTTTTTGTTGTTGTTGAGTTATCTTTGTTTGTGTTGCATTGTCGAGGGAAGAGCTTTATCATCGGCCCTTGGTGTGAAGCTTTGTTGTTAGCTCTTTATGAGAGCTTTATTGTCGAGTTTATTACGCATGTGTAGTCATTTATTTTTTGGGTGCAACGCCAATACATTGGTGTGGGTGTCATCCATATTTCAGCGTGAGTTTCGGCTGGGCCTTTGTGTGGGAGTTTGGATTCGAATCGGGGGGAGTCTTTTTTCCTTTTCCCGTGATCGGGGGGCTTGCATGCCCACCTCGAGTATTTTCTAGGTTTATCTGTCACACGAGGAGACTTTCGAGGCTAGCCCCAAAATGGATTTTTGCTCGACGATTGGTTCAAAATCTTTGTCACATGCTTCAAAGGTGTTTGATAATAATTGGTTTTCATTGGAGCCGGGATTTGTTGGTTTGGGATTGTCTAGTGGTTCTCGGATTATGAAAATTAATGGATGTCTTGAATGTTGTAAGCAGAGGCTGAAGCTGGTTATTTCGTTGGAGATGATCGTGGAAGATGTTGATTATTATTCGAAGCATTCGTTATTGTGCAAGTTTATGGGGATGTAGGTCTCGTTACAGTTTCTAGAATCATGGACCCAATGGACTTGGATGCCAGAGGAAGAGATGGAGATTATGCTCCTAGAAAATATTTATTTCATGGTAAACTTTAACTGTTTGGTGGATTGTAATAGGGCCTTTGAAGGAGGCCCTTATTTTCATAACCGGATTGGGCTATTTATTAACCCTTGGCATGCAAGCTTCAATCCCACTGAGGAGCTTCCGAATCGAGTTTCGATGGAATGCTAGAGGGATTATGTTCTACATTTGCTGGCTTCAATGCTCGAAAAATTGATTGGCTCTTCGCAGCAGACTCAAGTTAAAAAGGTAATAACTTTTTCCCGTATATGTGTTGAAATTGATTTAAGTAAGCCATTGCTAGATTATGTGGATATGTGTGCGGGTCCTTATTCCTGGGAGCAACAGTTGGATTATGAGAGTCTCCCATTTTGATGTCATCTCTATCATGAATTTGGACATTTACAATGAAGATGTTCAAAGGCTAGGTCAGAAAAATCCCAATCTTCTCAACCTCCTCACAAGCCCCCTTGGGTTGATAAGGGGAAGGATATCATTCCTGATGTGGTGGGTGCGGATGGTTTTGTCCTGATCAAGGTGTGTAATAGGAATCGAGGTCAAAAGAGGACCTTGAAAGAGAGGCAAGATGAAGATACTATTAATAGGTTTGAAGTTTTATATGATCTTAGTCAACAAGAAGTGAATTCAGGTTTAGTGAATCTAGATCAGGGTGCTTTGAGTACTGGGCAAGAGGGTCTTCTATCTGAGGCTATTCAGGATATGTAGGAAGTTGGTGCTTTGTAAATGGAAACTGATCTTCAAATGAAGGTTTAGGTGGAGTCAGTTCTTGCTACTAAAGCAAAGAAGAGTGGGGGGGGATGGATCTCCTCTTGTGTTGAATGTAGGTACTGAAGTGGTGAAGAGCAACAAGTCTTCTTTGCATTTGGGTCTTCTTCAAAAGGATCCAAAAAAAGGGTTTGGGGAGAAGTCATCCAAGCTTGGCAGAAAGAAGGATTTGGAAAATATTAAATTAACAGGGGAAACTAAAATATTTCGAGCCAAATTTTTTGAATTTTCAATAACAGTTTACAAACCAATGCACCCGTTAAGGTTAGCAGCTAAACCAAAACGATGCTGAAGTAACTCTAACCAGAATGTACACCAGGATCCCGATGTGGGCAAGGTGTGAGCATTGGTCAGAGGATCTTAATCAAAATGCTTATGCAAGAACTCTAACCAAGATGCGTCGGCATACGATGAGCATGTGGTCAAAGGATCCCTGAAATCTAATGTACTGAAAGCACACTCGACACCAAGTATGTGCTACTCAATCCAATACGGAAAGGAGGCGACCATATGGCGGAGATAACAAAAATTACAATGCTTGAAAGAAATAACTATAATGTTGAAAGTACTTGACACCCAGAATGTGCTTTCTAACCCGGAGTGGGAAAGTAGCTACCATAGGGCGGAGATAAAGGAATGACAATAGCAAATATTGAAAGTAGAGTTGAGCATTACAATTTGATAAGCAAGATTATAAATTGCTGTCAGTTCTACTGCCAGCTTACAAAATGTTAGACATTTCCTTGCTATCAATATGAATCAAAATGTAATAGAGCTGCAACAATATTTATAGAATCCCCTTCAATGAATAAGAAAGCTTTAATCAGAAACTGCACTTTTGAAGCCAACCTGATAATCTGATTTTTGACAGTCTAGATTTCCACGTGCACGAATAGTAGCCCTGAAACTCACAAATTCATTCACAACTTGCTCCAAACTTAATCAAATCTCATGAGACAAATTGCATAATGATACTAGTATGATGGCGACCAAATTAGAACACTAAAAGCTGATCAAAAACCCTTATGTAATTTATGCACAGAAATCAATGCAAGGGCAGATGGTACGGCCCAGCAAGAAGTTCAACCTCTCTTTAAAAATCCAAAGCTTTACTAAAAATTCCACAAATTGGAGGAAAGGGTCGCCCCTACCAAACAGAGAGAAGTAGACAGTACCCAGAAGAATCTTTTTGATATTTTTTGACTTATGAATAAAAAGGACAATCTACTGTATTAAAATGCAATTTCCAAAATTCTCTAACATGCATAAATCTGAAACTAGAAAGCTACAAGCTAATTACAATGCACAAATCCCAATGCAAACTCACAACTACACTATTTCATCACTAGTTGTTGTGTTGCAAGCAAGAACCAATGCCCGAGCTAGGAGGCCTTCATTCCTCGAAGTGATCCAATACCATTCTGACAGAGTAACAATACTGTAGACAAAAGATGTTGAAATGAGAACCAAAGGCTTCCTTTTATAATTTTTTGTTGACCTTCTTGAAACCCTAACCTTCATTCCAAAGTCAAACCCTAATCCCAAGAGATGGCGTCCCTTTCTTCAATTTGACTTTTTAATTAAATTCATAGCTTTGGAAATGGCGTCCCACTTAAGGCTCTTAAATCAACCTTAATAAATGCAATATTAATTCAATGATGGCGCCACCCTTCAAGTCCACCTTTTAAAATAACATTAAGTTAATAGACTAGGCCAAGGTGGTAAAATAACATTAAAATATAATGTTATTTGAGTAAAATGAACTTATCTCTCTGAAACTACATTCCAAAGCTAGAAACTGAATAAGCCAATTAAGTCAGCTGAAGAGGAAAGTCAACTGTGCTAAGACCAACAGGTTCACTGCCCGAAATAGAATTTACTAAAAATAGTAAATTCCTGAAGATGCTCAGAATGCCAAGAAGAACATACCGTTGCAAAGCTCTCTGAAAACCTAGAAAGAATCTGCTACTGAAACAACCAACTCCGAGCAAGAACATCCTTCAAAATAGGAAACCCTAATTTTACCTTCTGACTAGCCTACGGGTCTCCGGAATAGGCCAACGGTCACTGAAAAGAACAGACTTGAGAAGGGGACATTATAGAAACTTTGGTGGAGTCACAGGGGTAGTAAAGACTCTGGATTCTCATTTTTCGAACCCCTTGAAATGATTGTTCTATCTTGGAATGTAAGGGGCTTGAACAGTGACCCTCGACAAAAAAATATTCAAGATTTGGTTAGAAGTCAATCTCCTGATGTTCTTTTTCTATAGGAGACTAAATTATCAGTTGAGAGTATGTTTGGTTTGATGCCTAAGTTGTGGGGGAGAGGTGAGTGTTAGTGCGTTGGTGCTCACGGGTCTTCTAGGGGTGTGGCTTGCTTATGGAACCCTCAGAAGGTCTGCCCTCTTTGGTGGATGTCCTTTAAGTCATCTATTTCTATGATTGTTTCTTGTCTTGAGATGGGGGAGTCTATACTCTTCTCTAATATATATGCACCTATTGAGATTCAAGGTAAGCAACTTTTGTGGTCCTATATTAGGTTTATCCGAAGCCTGGATCCTTATCATCCATGGATTATGGCTAAAGATTTCAATGTTATTTCTAAGATGGCCGAGAAGCGTGGTGGTATTGTGAGGTTGGAGCCCTTTGTGCTGCTTCTTCGGGACAACATTTCAACTTTAAATCTTGTTTACATCCAACCTAGTAATGGCCTGTATACTTGGAACAATCGAAGGATTGGGGAAAATTGCATTATGGAGAGGCTTGATCATTTCTTGGTTTCTTGTTACTGGGTTGGTAACTTGTGGTCCTCTAGCTTTGAAATTTTAGATTGGAGGGGTTCTAATCACTTGCCTATCAAGCTTGATGTTTCTTCAGCTCAGGTGCCTCGATCTCCTTCTTTCAAGTTTCAACTTATGTGGTTGTGTGACCCTTCTCTCAATGAATTTTTGGTTGATTGGTGGAGGTACGGTATACCCACTTATGGTACAATAATGTATACTTTCTCTAAGTTACTACAATTTGTCAAATATCAGCTTAAATAATGGAATCGTCAGTGTTTTGGAAACATTTTCCATGTTAAGGTAGTTGCTCAATTCGAGTTGGATGGTATTACGATGTTGATCAGGGAGGATGGGTTGATTGAAGATCTGCTTCGAGAAGAGGCTCAAGCTCTGAAAGCGTTGGAGGAGTGTGAACAGCACAAAGAGATCTATTGGAAGCAAAAGGCTAGGATTGAGTGGCTTCAAGGAGATAAAAATACTACTTTCTTTTTTAATTCGATGAAAGTCAGAAGACATGGCAATTCTATTTATGTTCTGGTGACAGACAGGGGTGAGCGTCTTTCCTCGTTTCAGGAAATCTCAAGTGAGGCTGTATAGTAATTTGCCTCTTTATTTAGGGAATCTCGCAGGGGGGCTCTGTTGAGGAGGCTCAGGTCCTTTCTTATATCCCTTCATTGGTTTCTAGGGAGATGAATGAGCATCTTATGAGTGAGATTTCACTTGAAGAGCAAGAGGGGAATGTGTTTGAAATGAAGAAGGGGAAAACTCCTAGTCCTGATGGTTTCTCGATTGAGTTATTTCAAGAATTCTAGGATATTGTCAAGTTGGACTTATTGGAGGTTGTTCAGGAGTCGCTACATGCTCTGAATTCTACCCTCCTTGCTCTCATCCCCAAGTGTGATGGGGCAGATAGGTTAAGTCAATTTCACCCTATTTCTCTTTGCAATGTGATTTATAAAATTATTTCTAATTTGGTTGTTGATAGGCTAAAAAAGTGGCTCAAGGTGTTGATTTCTAAGGAACATAGTGGTTTTGTGGTGGATTGGAAAATTTTGGATGGGGTT